>OX359247.1:31344292-31912430 GCA_947179485.1 Allacma fusca | reverse complement strand
GGTGGGAGGTTCTATAGGGTTTTAACTTTGCTTAGAGCAAATTTCACGACATTTTGAGCTGTGATAGATTTTGGCCGGAGATAGCTGATGGAGTTATACTTCTGTCAATTAACCCGACTCAATTCCACAAATCTCCTTCCAATTTGGAACTTAAAAATAACGAACGAACAGCCGGAACTTTATTACAAAAAAAAATGAAACACACACAACACAACCGTCTGTTCGATCAGCTCTTCACTACACAAAAATGTAACGTGTATATCGGAATCTTTACTTACAGACAGAAACCAGAGCAGTCACTTAATACCACCCAGTATTTATTTACTCTCTCTCCAATCTGTCACTTTTTAATCAGCTCACTGAAATCAAAAAAAATTAAACAAATTAAATTAATCAAGTTTGACCAGACTTATTTATCTACCCTAAACCCTAACTGTAATCTGCATATATCTGCAAATATCAATTTGTCAAATCAAATACACATTCCCAACCGGGGTTTCCCAAGATATCCTTCTAAAGTTCCCCTCGCAGAATTTATCCTTCACATACACACACACACTCTTCCACAATAATATCTGCATCTACATTACAATTTACAATCTCAAATGATCGATTACTATATTCATGTACTAAAATTCCCAGGTGTTTTCAAGAGCACATTTACTTAAACGGAGAGCTCAAAACAAATAATTGTTATCATGCCAAGGGAACAATTCAAATAATTCTATATTTAAAACTCAAATTAATACTTTTTAGGCTCAGTCACAGCCACAGGCCACAGCCATTATAGCAAGAATGTCTCAATTTTAAAACGTGTGTATAAAAACAAACATTTACAAATGTAAATAAATAAAATACGCCGCTGCTGCAACTTTAAATGTTATTATGGGAAGTGTGACATTGACTTTGAGAATGTGGGGAAAGTATGGAGACAAGATGTTCTTCCAACCTTCAACGTTGACAATGAGGAGTAGCACAGTCTTCTTGAGTCTTGGGAATATTTCGGGTGATGGTGACGATGACGATGGTGACACCCTAACCTATTTCACGGAAGAACAAGCAATAATTATTTAGTTCAACAATTTCCTTCAATCGTTCTCAAAAATCTTAGGGCCACTGTATAGTAATGTATTGCACTCAACCATACGCGTCTTCACTGTACACCTTTCACTTCAAGAGCTGATTATCAAATGAGTCGTGTACGAATGGGGTATGCTTATAACTTGCATCATTTAAAGGGACTGCTTCAATGCAAACTGAACGTATGTTTACACATCAGTTCATAGGCAGGTCTCAATTGAATTGGGAATTATTGTGGATCCATTTGTGCTTACGTGTGTTACAGGACGGAGATAAGTTCCACTATTTTTTTAGAGGTTTCAGTATAACATGGGCGTTTGGTTAGGGTAACGTCATCCGTGGTTCTTGTCAGTTGAGTTAATTCCATCAAATGAATATGTTAGGGATGTTTATAACATTCCTCCTATATGCACAAATAGAATGTACATAGTAAGTAATACGTGGGCCACTGCACGGACATTTGTATTCTTGTAAGGACAAATGTGTATGCATACTGGAAGGTTTCTTATTTCGCAGGGAATGATTTGTTTTTTTATTTTGTGTAAAAATAGAGTATTTGTACTTGGGAGTTGTACTATATGCACTTTTGTATATTTATATGGGGTTGGTGAGCAAATGTTTGCATTTTGGGGGCAAATAATACTTTACACAGGAGTGGCTCTATTTACCGTTCCTCTGTGGACAGTAAGTTACTTTACTTGTGGTTACTATTTTGGATTACTCAGCTTGTAGTAATAGTATAGTTTATGGGGAGTGAAATTCTAATATGGGGTAATGTGATCCATTAAACCGCAAAAAACATTCCCGTCTGGTTCATGTCAATTTATTAACAAGGGACTGTGTAAGTATGCTTAGGTTCATTAAATAGGATGAGTCTGGTTTCTGGAACTGATATTATGTTCAATGTTGACAATACATACCTACTACAAGCAGTGTATACAGGGCCTGTGAGCGTGCTAATTATGAGTTGTTTGTCTCTTTTGTACTCCCTTGTAACAGTTGTAAGGTTGTAACCTCTGAGAGATGCTGGCTTTATTGAATCCACAGCCTTATTATATTGTTAGTGTCTGGCATCTGTATAGTTGGACGAAGAAGGTAGAAATAGATTTATATAGTATAGGTAGTTGTATGGAGTAAGTTTTTATATGGGAATGTTATAAAGCCTTTTGGGTATTCGCAGAAATTCTCGTCCTAAAATTTACCTGGTGTGTGTACACATATACATAATTACATACATACTGTATAGTCAAATGCATGAGTAGAAATATCCTTGTAATCTGCAATAAGATTGAAATGATGAAACGCGTAAATGGAGTAATTACATTTATTGCAGTTGTAACCTTGCCTTGCAAGAGTCTGCAACGTGACGTGAGAAGTGTTCCTTGAGATGAATCAGGTGAATGGTTGCTGACGTGTGCATATCTAAAGGGAAGTTGATCAACTTGTCAGGAGGTGAAGAATTGATGTATATTTACCTTTAGTATGAATGTGCTTCCTGTTAGTGTGACGTGTCCAAATAAGATAATTAAGCATTGTACTATTTGTAATATCCAAGATGTGCTGTCGGAAATTGTTATGATTTCATATTTATGTACATCTGTGATAGGTGTGGGGACAAAAAATACAAAACGTTGAATTAAGAAATGAACGAAATTCATTATAATGTGCTCATTTATATTTAGCACAGTATGGAAGGGGTCACTGAGCCCGCCGAAACATTTGTACATGATTAATGGGCTTCTTCCTTTTTGCGAAAGCTATCATTTTGTATTTTTGTGAGATGAGAATCCCCACCTGGGAAATCGACATACGTAGAAACTACCTTGCAATGCTACCATACAATCGAATTTATTTTTTATGTAGATTGTTTTTTTTTAAATGCAGGTTCAGTGAAGAAACGGACGTCTGAATCTGCGTGCGTTCAGGTTTCTGTACTGTTGTATGTAAACTATACAGTAGGCACAGTGCATCCACCACCTGCATTAATTACGCCAACTAACTATTATTATTTGCTGGAGCTTTACAAGCATACTAACGAAAAACGTGTCATGGAGTGAAAGACAGTGAAAGTAAGATGAGGCAACTTCATAATTCATAGTCATAAGTTTTGTTTCATGTAAGTACTAGTCAAGATTCTCACATTCTCTTGAAATCAGACTAGGCATCCATTGAAAAGTCCTGGAATAGGTACATAGGAAAAAATCCAACGCTAAATCCATGCTTTATATTTCTCACATGAACATTGGATTTGGGATATTTGTCTGTGTATTTGAGTAGTAATAATGATGACACGCAGTACCTAGCGTAAAGTAATTGTCTGGGGGTATTTATCGGTTAGCAACGATAACAACAGGGTCAGTCATTGAATAAAAATTGCGGAGTTATAGTGACTTAGCATGCCTGCCGTACATTACCTCAACCTCAGTTAAAACACGTGGACATGTGCCATATGAAGACTTTTGAAAATAGATGTCAAAATACCCATCAGTCGTACAGATATAGCGGCATTCAAGTATTCAATAATAACTTTGTAAGGGGACATATTGCAATGAGAAGTTAACCTAATCAAAAAATTCCTCAGATATACCTACAGTATTGGGCACACTTTTACATGTAATAACGTTTACATGTATGTATGTATTCATGTCAAGCACAGACAAGGACAAGTCAATCCCAGCTATCTGTACTCAAATGAGACGAGTGTGTAAATTATTACTCACGGCTCACTGATCCGAAGTTCATTTGAAATTATATGTCGGGATTATCGATTTCGTTGTTAATTGCTGTCATTACCCGCCGAATCAAGGTAAAATTTTTAATGATAGGTAAACAACCTTGTAGATAGCAAAGTAGATAACAGAAATCATAAAAATTTTGTGGAGATATACAATGATATGAAAACTGTGCAATATCCCTTTGCTTCATGTTCAGTGTTCATAAGTACGCTATCAAAAATATGAGAATTTACGGACTTACACTATTAGTAACATGTTGACATTACGGGGTAATTTTTACACCGCCTTCACATGAAATTATATGCAGGAATTATAATTAGATACTTATGCTGTATAGAAGTTCATCCCATTTTGCAAAATTACAAATAATGTTCTGTAGTTCCTAGATTAGATCAGTCCGCGTTCTTTAAAAACGAATGGACAAGAAAAGAACTTGTAAATTATTTTTAATTACAGGGAAGCACAATAATAAGCCACAAGTACAAACTCTTGAATGAAGCAGCTCATACTCACATGCCGTCAGAGTACACTAGGTACTTACACGCAGGTATGCAATATGATGTGTATGTATAATTATATACAGCACACGAGCACACCTTCGACCTATGATACTTCCGAAATAACGTTTCCGAGACCAAATTTATTCAGATGAAAGAACAAGCCCCTCCTGAGGTACTTACCGAGGTATGCGGACACCTCCATAGGCTGAGCTGGGGTGTCTTGAGAGCTTCCTGCGATCAGTGCTGTAATATTGTCCATTTTGTTTGTTTGTTAGTTTTGCCATGTCTGGATTTGTAATATTGTATTGTTTTGTGGGGGAGGCATTTTGTTGTTGTGGTTGTAAAGTTACAAGAAACAGATATAACCGTAAACGTGTTAAAGTGCTGTACTGAAGTTTGTATATAGATTCAGGTTTGAATTTAAATAAGTTTGTAAAAAATTCGAGTTCAACTTTGAATCTAAATTAAAAATTTTAAAAGAAGTTCATGTATAGATTGAATCGACATTCAGGTCTAAAATGAAATTTAAGTTTGAATCTAAATTCCGGTTCGAATCAAAATTCCTATTCAAATGGAAATTCCGTTTCGAATAAAAATTCCAGTTCGAATCATAGTTCAGGTTCGAATCGAAATTCAGGTTCGAATAGAAATCAACTTTAAATAGTAGTTCAATTTTAAATCGAAATTCAGGTTCGAATAGAAATCAACTTTAAATAGTAGTTCAATTTTAAATCGAAATTCAGGTTCGAACCGTAGTCGAAATTCAGGTTCAAATTTCAGTCAAAATTCAGGTTTGCATCGTAGTCGAAATTCATGTTCGAATCGTTCGAAGTTTGAATCGTAGATCAGTTTTAAATCGAAATTAATGTTTGAATCGAAGGTCAAATTTTGGCCAGAAATGATTTTCACTCAGTTTTGAAGTCCAATTATTGACTTATAGTTTTATGCTTTGTTTACAAATCCACAATATATAAAATTACAAACTTCACACCATATTACAGCACTCCCTTCTATGGTCACTGTGGCCCGTTCCTGCACTTACAGCAGCTCAGAAGCTGGGTGTGGCCAGCTAAAGGCTCCTGTGGATTGGAAGGCTCTACGGCTACTAGCCGATTGTCAGCGTGATGTGACATGAGACCTGTAAGGCTCTACGAGGGTATTGGCCAGCGATGGCAGCCTGGGCCCGGGCTCAACGGTCACCCATAGCCCTCCGAGCGTTGGGTGGCCAGGGATGGTTACTATATTATTTTTATCAGAAATCTCTTCCTTGCTTCACTTTTTTTAAAAACTAACCGCAAATATAGACTAAAATCAGTTTTAAATAAATTTTTAAAATGTACAAGACACAAGCATATTAAAATTAACCACATGAAGGAGTACGAGCTTTTCAAGCTTAACGCACTCAAGTGAACTATACACTATACCCGAATTATTGAACATGTCATTTGAAGACATCCTAAATTGGCTTACAATCAACCCACCCTCTACCACTGTCAATAAACATATTTCCCCAATACCACCTACCCTCTGGATAATGTCATTGGGGCTAGATCCCTTATTGGACTTGTTAAATGTACAGAGATGTAGTTATAAAAATTACTATTCGCACAACTTACATCATTCACATGCAAATCCAGTAATTTCCCTTAAAAGTCAAATTTAATTAATTTCATTGCCCTTCCCCCTCCACCCGCCAACATGGGATGACTCTCCCTCCAGAACTTTATAAGAATCTAAACAATTAAATAACACAGTCCCATTTATATCCATACCATAAATTAAACATATCCAGTGCATTCAACTGTAAGAGCTGAAATATCCTCTGGCTGTTCATGTCTTTAGAAAAAATACATTGAAATAGCTACCAGCTACCGTATGTCAATAGAACGTTCACAGGAATGAGAGGAATGTCAAAAATGTAAATGAAATATTGGAAACATAATATTGAAAACAAATTGATTTATACAATTTAGTAGCGACTCCTAGCATGCATGCCTAGATTTAGCTCGCGTCGATTCCCTTAACAATTGGGTCATTTACATACGTAAAGGACCTGCGGTTTGATTGTGAGTGCTGCTGCTATAGACTGCTAGAGTGCTGGGCTGGTTAAATACTTTCCTTCACGCGCCATGTATAACGTGTTTGTTATTGTGTGCCAAAAAATAAGCGTGGTCGTGTCGTGAGGGTCGTGATCTCCTCATCCTGGAAATATAGAGTGGTCAAAAGAGGACTTTCATCCCTTCAAGCACCATCAAAAGTGTAGTGATTTCTTGGGGGATTGTAAATTGTGTGAGCTGCTTGGGTTTTGGATTATTCTAAACGTTCGTAAGTGTAAAAATAATTATATAGTCGTTGTAAATAGTAAATACGTTCGCTGGAGAATCAGATGAATAGTTGGTTAAACTAAGATTGATTACCAATTTAACAGTTGAGTTAATGTCTAGATTTTGTACTGTAGGTAATTATAGTCTGAGTTATCGGAGGAAGCCCAGACTTACAATTAACAGGTGTGACAGTTTGTAGGGCAGGAATTTATTATTAGTGGTTTTGGCTGGAAGCTTGTGGGATAATATCTGCTGGAGTCATTATTTTATTGTGGTGTGCAGGAGTCGATAACTTTTTGTATTTTATGTAGAACCCTTTACAACCATGAACAAAGACGTGGTGGAGCGATGGATCCAAGGAACCATGGAGGCAAGTAAAGAAAATAACTCTTCGAAGCACTTCGGGGGAGATGAAACCTGGCTTGAGCCAAATGGGAATTCGAATCAAGAGGATAACAACCCAAGGACAATTACAGATCCTTATGCGGGCTTACTCATGTCTGAGAGCAACAAAACAACTATTCGGAATATTCAATTAAGGCAGCTGGCGAGAGACCATCCTCACACAAGGGATTTCTATAATTTGGTATATTATTGAATTCGAACTTCCGGCATTCTGTTGTAGTAGCATGGGAAGAAGTCGTCCATGAAGTGTCCATTGACTCAGGGAGTTATTTGTGTGGTCTTCACTATTATTTGTACATTTGTATGTGGGCATGTGTTGCAGACCGTCGAGATACGGAAAGCCAATCAGCAAAGTAACCAGGGTGAGGTAACGAAACTGATGGGGAAGTTGTACCCGTTGTACCGATTAGACGATGGCCTGGATGAGTTTCAACGGCAAGGGCCATTTTCTGAGGAAACTTTATCGAAGTGCTTGGGAAGCTTGAAGGTTAGTTTAATGTACTGTTTTCCTAAGAAATATGATTCGTCTTGGGCTTAACCTATTGGGTTATCGTTTATTTTTTGGGAGCATATTTAGTGAAAAGATTAATTTTTAGATTAATACCGGTGCTGGTCCAAAAACGATTCTCGACCCGGAACTCTGTGACAGGTTGAAGCAAATGGCGCCTTCGAAACCCAATCCTGGTCCAGGAAAGGTGAATCTGAACAGCGCTCAGCTCCGTTATGTCTTCATGCAAATTGAGCTGGTAAATAATTTTTTTAGTAAAACAAAAATTACAACAGAATTTTCAGTTTTTAGATTTCTAATGTAATACATTTTAGTTATATCGTTACTTACTGGACTACGAAGAAGCCGAAGCACGGATATCTCTGCTGAGGTATCGCAGTGACTACGATTTGAATTTGAAAAACGAATCTCTTCTGTGTGCAAAGGAAATTGTATTGAACAAGCGTCTTTTGAGGAATATGCTGACCGTGGACAAGGGAAAGGTTTGTAAACCTTATGAACGAATTTTTAGTTTTAATTCAATGGGAAGATTCGATTCATACATTAATCAAAATCAAAATTCCAGATGGTAGTGTGCCGCCTTCTCCCAGCTTTCCATCCTGCTGTGGCAATAAAAGTTCTAAGTTCCTTCGTGGACCTAATACCCGAGTGGAAATTTGACACATCTCAAAAGGCTCACAAAATTTATACATGCTTCTCTTATTGCATCTGCGAGGCTAATGAAAGCAACTTTAAAGCTGTGTTGGAGGCTGGAACGGAAGATGTTATCAGGCAGCTGACATCTACAGAGGTCATTACATCAGACTACAGCCCAAATTTTACTGCTTATATACTTTTTATAAACTAACCAAATAGTCCTTTGAATTTGCATTCCTTTCAATTAATTCGCAGCTCGGAATGAGTTTTCTGACTCTGGTTTTGAATCAAGGCCAGGAGTTGTACAATAAGACTCAGGACAAATTGGGGTACTTTGCGATTTTGTGGACAAACTTTTTTAACATCATTTCGAACATAATTGGTTCACTCGAAAACTTATGCGTTCCGTACGAGGTTTTCCCTGCCTTCACAGAGAATTTAAAAAGGTTGGTTAAGCATTGAATTTCACATAATTATTACAAGGTAGTTAATTATTGCGATACATTCCATTCCTTAATTTTTCCTTACAGGGGGAATAATTTCACGTCGGAGGATATTCGTGAATTATGGTTTGGCTTGGAGAAGATCTTCTGTGACAATGGCGCAATAATATCTTCGGATGCTTAGAATTCATGCAATGTGCTTAGATTTTATTTTTGATCATTTCATTGTCTGCTTCCCCCTTGCTGTTATCATTATTAAGTACTGTAGTCAAAGTCTGATTCCTGAGCATTTGAGCTCTGCTGCCATGATCCATAAAACTAGTTTCCTATTTAGAATATGTCTATATAAGTGAAAATAACATTCATATGTTATTTTTCCTCGCTGATTTCTTTTCATTGAATAACAACACGTCTTAGAATGAACTTTCCTCGCTTAGAAATAATGTTCCTTTAAGTCCTTTAATGTATTATTTACTGTTGTTCCCTGTTCCCTCTATATTTGTTAGAGCAAATAGCAACAACTGCTTAGTCATT
The DNA here is from genome assembly GCA_947179485.1 of Allacma fusca. NCBI lineage: Eukaryota > Metazoa > Arthropoda > Collembola > Symphypleona > Sminthuridae > Allacma > Allacma fusca. The sequence goes on along the minus strand of OX359247.1, from coordinate 31,903,265 downwards.
TTTATAATTGGCCTATTTTTTGAGTTCAACAGTTAATTAATTAAATATAACTACTTAACTACAAATGTATCTGATGCTGTGAAAGGGGAAGTGAAAAGTTCATATTTTGTTTACAATAAAACTTGCTTCACTAATTGCCTATACAAGGGTTGCCTCCATTTATTAGCTGCTCTGTTGTGTGCTATTAGAACTTAAAGAAGTACAGTTAAGTGCTTCTGGTAATTTTGCAGTATAGTGCTAATTACTTCAGTGACAAATGTTATTAAGACCGGACGTACCGGCGTAGTAGTCTGCAATATAACACTGAAGTAAGTAAGTACTTAACTGTAAGTATCGTATATCTACGTAGTGAAATCTCATTTTAGTGGACAAGAAGTTCGCTTGAACTAGATACTACTGTGAGTACTAGATGGCGAGTAGTTGACACTGGGGAGCAGTTGAAGTCACAACTAGTGATTCAGCGGTTTCTTGCAAAGCCGGCAGAAGACGATTTTGTTTCATCAAAAGTCAACTGGAACATAAAACTGCATTCTCATCTCACTGCACATCTCTGAAATAATAATTAAACTTTTCTCTTGTCTAAAATCATTACAGCTTGCAATTACTTGTGTCGTTATTGCATTTGAATCAACTGAAAGAAGTATTTTCGTGGAGAGATTAAATATTCAGATTAAGGATGAGTTCTATTGGAACTGGGGTGAGTAATTTCAAATACAATTCAAAGGACAAAAATATTATTGTTCACATATAATTCAGCGTGCTGTAATAATTATTCATTCAATTGTTATTACCATTGACATTGACAATAATCACATTTCTTTCAAAATTCTCAGTACGATTTATCAGCATCCCAATTTTCTCCGGATGGCAGAGTATTCCAAGTGGAGTATGCTCAAAAGGCAATTGAGAACAGTGGGTAAGTAATTTTGGACTCCTGAACATGATTCGGTCATTAACATTTTAGATACTCCATTAGAAGGGTAGTTGGAAGCGTCAAGAATCATTAATTTTGGATATTTTAGAACAGCAGTTGGTCTCCGAGGAAAGGATGGAGTTGTTTTCGCGGTGGAGAAACTGGTGACATCAAAGCTGTATGAACCGGGGGCAAATCGTCGATTATTCTCTGTAGATCGTCATGTAGGTCTGTCAATTGCGGGTCTTCTGGCTGATGCCCGCCAGCTTGTAGAAACTGCAAGGACTGAAGCCTCCAACTACCGAGGAGAGTACGGGACCAATGTGCCTATTCAAGTATGGAGGAGACATTTAATTTTTTATTGCTTATGTATTTTAAATGGGTTGAATTCTGTAAGAATATTGTCCTACGAACGAATTGATTTTAACGTGATGGTTTTTATAGTACCTAACGGACAGAGTTGCGATGTACATGCACGCCTACACTCTTTACAGTGCTGTTAGACCTTTTGGTTGCAGCTTGATGCTAGGAACGTACGACAAAGATGCTGGACCTGCTATGTATATGATTGATCCCTCTGGAGTTTATAATGTAAGTTGTTTATTTGGAATTTTGTTGATGAAGTTATGGGACAGTGGTGTTGGACTTTGTGTAAAGTTTGTTTTGTGTTCATTACAGGGTTACCTGGGTTGCGCCATAGGAAAAGCTAAGCAAGCGGCAAAAACCGAGATGGAGAAAATCAAGTTCAATGAAATGTCATGTCAGGAATTACTGAAGGAAGCTGCGAAAATGTGAGTAAAGTTGAATTTTATTTGACGAACGTGAATAATTAAAATCAGATTCGGGCTCGTACAGTCTACACTTGATAGTTATGGTGCACCCTGCAATCTCTCCCAACGTATGCTCCTAGAGAAAAAATCAGCTCAGTATAAACTCAGTGATTGATCCCATACCCTGAACATAGCTCAGCAAGTGCGAATCCTTCCGCCGTTATCCTTGTATTTTGTGAGAGTTTTCAAGTTTCTAACAGTTGTCAAAATGTATACCCATGTTTCTAGTTTCTTTCCAGTTTACTTCGTAATTTCGATCCCCTGTGATTAGTCTGGGAGAAACTCGGATTTATATTTGGGTTTTACAATCCCTAGTAAAAGTAGCGGTTTGAAGGGCACACCAGTTCATTAATGTTGATTTGGAAGTCATTAACATCTTTGCATTATGTACAATTAACAGCATCTACACTGTCCACGATTCCGTCAAGGACAAATCATTCGAGCTGGAATTGAGTTGGGTTGGTGAGCACACAGGCGGAGTTCACCAAAAGGTTCCAGCTGACGTTCATCAGGCTGCCGAAGCTTATGCTAAGGCTGCCCTTGAAGAAGATTCCGACTCGGACTTAGATGAGTCTTAGTTTAAATTCTTCAAAATCTACATAATTTTGTTTAAAAATTGTATTGGTTTTGTGTATTCTCTTAATATTGGAAAATTTTGTAAACCCGGTTTGGTTTCACCGGATCAATAAATTTCGCGAAGGATTTGTTACATAGGTACAAGCCAACGTTACTAATTTCGTTCCATCGTTTTATTTTAGTAATACAATGACAAGAAATTCAAGTCCTCCTGTTCAGTACGAATTTATTGGTTGAGTTCATAGGTATTCAACAGTTTTCAATGACAACAATGATTCACACAGGGGTTAAAAAAGTTGGAAGAAATGAACAGCATTAGTGAATAAAGGAAAATAGTACATTAGTAGACACCCTATCTGTCTTAGTCTTCATGCTTGTGATTGTGATGATGATGTCCGTCCTCGTCACTACAACAATGTTTCTTAGCGCTATCAAAGAAGGACTTCTCATGAGCCGGCTCAATCCCATGTTTTACAGCAAATTCAACTAAATCCCTCCTCATAGCGTAGGCATCCTCTCCATCTGCGTAATATTTTGGTTCGATCTCACTGATTTTAAAACAAAGGGTATTCGTATAGAGGTTTAAAGCTGCCCTGTTGCTCTTCCTCACATGCAATGACACATAGCGGGCATTGAAGCTCTCTATCATTGCTCGGGATGACTGGTCCATCAATTTCTGAGCAATTCCTAGTCGTCTGAAAGTCCCAAAAACAATTTTAAAAATATATTTTTCAATCTTTCCACTTTCCGTATTCAACACTAAAAAAATATTCCATACCCACTATCATTAACATCCTACACTTATAAGTCTTCTCAAATACCATTCCTCTCCTTCCCTTACCGGTGAGATCGTTGAACTGCTAAAGAAGTAATGTGACCATGAGGAACTTCATCACTTTCCTCTTCCATCTTTGCCAGAACATATCCCACAATTTTGCCCTTAGCATCTTCCGCAACAAAACTTAACTGAGGCCAGGACAGTCCATGATAAAAATAGTACTTCATCTGATAATTCTCCGGCAGACAGAGCAAATTACAGTGCTGCATATTCATCAAGTCCTCCGGTCTAGCTACTCGCACGTTCACCATTTTTCCCTCTGAAATACAAACCAACAAAATTCCAATCCACAAATTAAACTCTCCAGTCTCTCCCAAATCTCGTCAAAACAAACGTGCTATTTTGCTACAAACAAAAATTAATACTACTGCGAACATGTACATACACCCATCCACATGTTTCCCATAATAACATCACATAACTATAATATTATCAAATGCTTCCGAAATCAGTTAATAATACTAAAACCACTCAAATAATTAGAATAAAACGCCGGTGCACTCCCCAAAAATAATATGAGCCAAATTCTGTAGTAACATTCTTTCATTGAAGTTAAGATAGTTTTCAATAGTTAAGATTATTACCTTGAAATTAATAAATTTATTAATTATTTATTAGTCTTCAGATCTCCAGAAATTCTTCTGACGAATTTCCTTATTTTGATTCTTAATTCCTACACAGTAGACACAAATTCAAGAAATGAATGCAAAATGCAACTTGAAACACTTCTAGAACTTCTTAAGATTAAGACTAAAAGAAACAACACGCTTCTCCCGTTGCCGCAACCCGGAATTTATGTAGGGCTGAAAAAAACTATTCCATTCAAACTTCAAGCGCTTAAAAGTATTTTATAATTTACTCACAGGAGCGGTAGAAAAGATGCGTCAGTTTTTTAGTCTCTGGTCTTGTACGGCGCAGATAAATAACATGTACCAGCAGAGCCTTCATATGATGATGGGGTTGACTATTGTAAGAGTGGTGCTGGGTTGTTGGGTCAAACTGCACACAACGAACTATAGTAAATAACATTAAACGCAGCTTGATCAACCTGCATAGTAACAACTTTGGTTCTTGGTTGGGCAACGAAGGCCACTACCTTCTTTCCTTATGGAAAACATATGTACATAAGGGGTTCATGTATTCCGTACAGGGCTTCCAATATCAGTGGCTCAATCAAAGCACAAAGAGTTATTGAATTCAATCCTGAGGCCTCAGATATAATAATTTTTACCTAATTAATATTATATATCATTCATTATTTCTAATTTCTATTATTCTAATTACAATATGCCAAATCACTAGAAATAATAATTATTAGGGTATAAAAAACTAGGAGTTTTACTCTGAATTTTACCTGAGATCCCCTTCAGAGCCGTAAGGCTCTTTAGTGATTACTGTTACTTTCCAGATTCCGTGATTCCAATATTATCTGTAATGGTTCTGACTAGGGTTTCTACTGGGGACAGCTTTTTTGTCCCGCAGAGATTACGACCCGTCCCGAAATCCTTGGGAGAAAAATGTTTGGCCCGATTCCGTACCGAAATAATATCGGAACAATATTTCTGTACCGAAACCATCCCGATGAGAATCCCTAGTTCCGACTTGGTGGGACGGTCATAATCATGACCTTCGAGTTGTCAAATATTTGAGCGGTCATTGGGGAAAAACCCAACGGGAAAAAACCTTTCTTGTTGAGCGCAGTTAGAGAACATGCCGGGAGTAATACGGGGACAAAATAATAGATTTGGAATGGTTGTCCTTATCTGTCACTTCGAACTTCCAATACTGCTGTAATTTCATCTGTGATTATTTTCATTACAAAAATTAACATTTGGGAAAACTGAAATTGTGGAGCCTGATGCCTCTAATAGATTTACGTTCTAAAAGGCCGCAGGGGGTAATTGAACATTAATATTCCGATCACTAACATTTATCTGTACTGACCAAACTTTTAACTTTTTAGTAAAATGCAAACGATCATCAACGTAAATGTTCCCATGTCCCCGTCGCTATACACCACCAGGGTTAAATTTAAACTCCCCTCCCCTAACCCTTCCATTGGCGGTAATATCCACGATCCTGGTAATCGTTTACATGTTCTAATTAGGCCCTAAAAGAATCCTTGAATAAATAATAATAATATGTTCCCATGTGAAAGATATTCAGGAATATCTGGAATTATTCCAGAAATTAGGGATTCTAAACGATTGAAACTCACTTCCAGCTCAGTCTGCTCATAGAATTCATTATATTAAATATTAATTTCTACGCCCGTGCAAAACCTTACTACTACTAGTGTTGGGGACAATACCACAATCCTAATCTTGGGACAAAACCATCCCTTCAAAATTGTAATTTAGACATGGAAATACGCCATGTAATCCAACATCCACTGTAAAATCGAATCCTGGTTCCCTGGGGACCTCACCCGGTTTTTAAAAACCTACCGCAAGCCGAGTTAAGAAAACACTTCCAACGGGATGAGCAAAACAGCCTTGTAATGCTTCAAGATTTGTCAAAATTGTTTATTCAAGCATATGTCCAGTTACCAGCTCATGAAATTATTTAATCTCAAAATGTTCGAAACAGTGTAGAAGAGCTATTTCTCTCAGAAAGTCCGTTAGGCAGGGGTAGGGTTTCTACTTTTTCAACATGGTCATAAAGCACAGGTATGGAAACTGTCTTGCGAACCCTGTACTGCGGGATTGGCTTAATGGGAAGGGAATGTAATGGGAGTAGCTTTGATAGCAATGTTTGACAATCAGCTGATGACGACGAGAGCTGCTCCTGAGTCTAGTATGTTTTATATATATGTACATACTTACCTACATACGTATTGTAGTATACGGCTGATGTTGTAGATTGTAGTGGTGCGGAAAGTGCTGCATGTGCATACATTGCTAGTGCTAAGCTACGAGATCGCGTAGAACTGTTACGGATCGCAAGCCCAAGGTTTATTATTATTAAGAGGGAGCGAAAGCCCAGGAAAGATATCAAAAGAGGAGCGTAAATAATCAACAGTGAGGAGTTGAGTTAACGACAACACATTATAAAGGAAGTCAATAGAATAATTTGAGTACAAGAGAGTTAACATAGGCGTTTATTGTATGTGATAAAGGTCGTGCTTCTGAGTACACAGGTGACCGTTCTGGTAATATTTTTTGATTAAAAGTTGATCTTCCATTGTGGCATAAGTTGAGAAGTTACTCAAGTATAGTTGTCGTTTCTAAGTAAGTACTTTTGTAAGTACTATGTAATTTAAATTAAATTTCTCACGAATTAAATAAACCCCTTCACACAGGAGTACTAAACTTAAGTGTTACAGTGGATTCAGATTTTGCGAAATATTTTCCCTCATTAAATTACCCAATAGTTACGGAATAGAGTTCAGGGAGAGGAGAAGAATCTGAAGTATTTTTTTAGGACTATCCAGTAGCGTCAAATATTGACATTCCTAGTGACATTTGACCATCGATTTATATAAATGTTTAGGAAAGATTTGATAGTGACGAACAAATTCAACTTGGAAACTCAGATCATTACTAAAATGCAAGCGATTAGACAGTTCAAAAATTTCTACTCCATATCACCGATCTTAAAGAGTTACTAGAAATTTGAAGAAATCTATTTTTATCAGGTTGGTATATTTTTCTAATTATTTTATAATCATTGGGTCCTTTGTAATGGTGAGTGTTTGTGATTGACCTGATGAGAAGGGTTGGAGTTGGATTGAGGTTTGATTTGATGAGTTTTATTTTTGTGTGTTACAGAGAGGAAGTTTTAGGAGTTGTTGTTACCAAGTTATTTCAAACCACCGTTCTTCCATCGCTCTTCGTATTTCTTGTCTGTTGTGCTCTTCTTGTAAATACTTACCAAAGGGAGGTTGTCCAAAGTAGGGGGAAGTTGAAGACTTGAGGATTTGGAAATTTTTGGAAGGAATTGAGGATGAAGCTGTTAGAAAGTGGGAGACTCGAGGCTATGTCCTCCATGGTGAGCGCTCTGGAGGTTGGTGACTGGAGGATCGTGGGCAGAATTGAGAGTTATTCTTGCAAGGTAGGTTTTTAAAGCTATATTGTAAATATGACGAGGGTTTAAGGTATGTCTATGCTTTAAAGTGTGCTGGGAATCAGGAATAATAGGTTAGAAGGAGAATAAAGGGATGAGAATAGAAGTCAAAAATTTCTTTGAAGGTTCTCAAAAATATATTTGGCATTGTTTAGCATTGATAATGTGCTTTATGGTGGGGGAACTATTTGGCTCTGTTAATTATGACGTGGGCGTAGTGTCAAAAAAGGCACCAACTCGAATTAGGGATAAGTCACTCTCCTGGTACATCAGGTGGGGATTTTCAAGTCAGCTGAGCCTGTCAATTTTTGACATTAAAGGTCAGCTGTAGTTAGGAAATAATTTGGGCTCAGTTCCATCACGGGACATGACTAATGTCTATAGTCGTAGAGTTGTTTTTACGCGTTTTCGCAGATAATCGGCGCAATGATAGGGGGCTGGTGTGCCTATTGTGTAGATAACATTTATGGAGGTTGACCTTGATTCCCTGCCAAATTCTGACTTTGTCATCGGTTTCCCTTTCTATAATTAGAATCATGTTTTGGTATTTGGTTTACCCTCGTGAAAATTAGGCGCTCAAATTCTCTGATTGCTTCCGTTCTTTTCTGTAATGTGGAATCTAACTTGTAAACAAACAGTGTTGCTACTGTTGTCGAGAGAGTTGTTTCAGCAGCATCGGACAGCCCAATTAAATGTTATTTTGAGATCGATGCTACATGGTAGGTAAGGCCATTAGCTCTTAACCTCTGATCCAGACTTAAGAAGCTTAGCGTAACGACGCTGAACGAACTAGAAATGTATAGTTTACATGTTTTTAGACTTTGATCCGCATAGAACCAGATTTTGTTTATGATGTTGCGAGATTTGCATTGTATTTGCAATTCATTTCTGCTTATCTTTTATCAAAACGTCATGCAGTCATGCTGAAGTGCAGAACTGACAAATCTGAACTATCTGGGAAAGTTTGGCAAACATGTACAGATACTTTGTAGGTATAGACAGAGCAAAAAGGTTGGTGTAATATGGAAGGGCGCGATTGGATAGAAAATTAGAATGTGTAGTCAAGGAATTTCTTATGTTATGACTGAATGATAGCATAGTCTGCATATTTTTAGCGTTATCGGCTGACTAACTAATCTGTAGTTAGAAAACATTTTTTGAAGGAGGGATGTCGTAATTAAGATTAAGATCAATTTTTTTTATTGTGGAGAGCTAAATTGCCGACTTCTTATGATTATGATTTTGCAGGTGGCTGGAGGAGAGCAGAAATCTCTGTACAAGAAAATGGCTCGTGAAGGGGGAGCATCAGAAATTGTAGCACTTTCGCCCCCTTCTGCGAATTATAACTATCTTTCTAAATCGACGGACTCTGAAGGAGAATACTTGACTCCTGAAAATCTTGAGATGTTTGTCATATCCCGGAAGACTCTGTTCAACTTGATCACAACTCTGAATCTGTCATTTTACCCTGATTATGACTTCAGTGATGCTAAAAGCCATGAGTTTTCTAGAGCCCCGAGTTTGTCTCATGTTTGGGCGGAAATCGACTCGCGATTGGGGTTGGCTCCAATGTACAACAAAGGACTCAGGTATTAGATCATAATTCTAAATCTTCAAATTGCGAGCAATAAGAATAATTTGTAATGTGTTAATTTGAGCCAATCGTGCTACAACTCTTGATTTAATTATTCATGGGAAGAAATACGTAAGTTTGTTTACCTGCTAAAATAAATGTTAGTTGTTTAGTCTGACATTTATGAATAATGCAAAAGAACAAGACTGATAACGATGACCTGAGTTGTTTGTGAATAACTATATAGTTTATACCAGTTTACACAGTACCCATACTGTAGACTTCATTATTTAATGACGAATCTCTAATTTAGAGCGCGGTTGTGGGAAGAGATCGATAGAGAAATTGGTGGGCTTCGCAATGCTGAAATCTACACTTACAAGTCCGACTTGACCTCGGACCCTTTTTCTGAAGGTGGCTGTGGCTGGTACTTCAACTTCTTCTTCTACAATGTCAAGTTGAAACGGATTGTATTTTTCACGTGCAGAGCTATCAGGTGAGTTAAGGCTACTAATATCTTTTTAAATATTTTCACTGGAGTTAGATTGTTACAATAGTGTTAATTTTATATTAATAATTCAAGCCCGAACTCTTCCAACTCTGAAGACTCAGAATTCGCCATGGATGAAGAAGACTAATCATGCAAAAAAGTTTCGGGTTTCGCTGGGTTGTAGAATCAACGCCATTTTCAACTCTACCCCCTTGTATGCATAAATATCAATTGATGTAAGTGTGACACCATTATATGCATTCAGCATCGTTTGCCGCTCGGCTTCCATTACTAGACATAGTTTTCCACTTAAAATAATTTTCATGGCTATCTGCATCCTATATTACTAAACACATTTATCTGTAACCGTAAGAATTTGACTACAATTTTAATAGATGTAAAATTAGCCTTTCGTTAGGGTCAATCTTTTCGAAAAATATATATTTGTAGAAACTTATTATTTTACAGGATTAATCGATAATATAATACACAAGGAGTTAGACTGTTTATGCACTTTACATATGGAAAGTATTAATGAACGCAATGAAGAATTAATGTTGCCTGTAATTTCATGGTTTAGCTGTACCACTTGTCTTAATTTAGTATGAAACATCAGCGAATTTAGATTTTAGAGTATCTACATAAAGTAGCGTTAATGATCACGGCTTTGTGGCATTCAGTTTTTAAAATGATTCATTGAAACGAAACAATTAATGGAAACCAATTCATTTCGTTGCATACGCGGTTACAAAGGTTGAAGTTGTTTGGTTGTTTTCTTGGCACAATCCTTATCGGGGAAAAGCGAATCTTGTAGGTTTTGGGGTGGAAACTTTAATGTGTAGTTGGTGAAGTGCGTCTGAGTGTATCTCGATAAAGAACTTTTCGTAACAGTCACTGCAGTTAATACGAAGTTGCTGAAAATTTTGAAGAACTGCATAGGGAACAGATCTACGTGTTGAAATAAGGTACTGCAAAGCTGCTCTGATGGGTATCGTGGATGTCAGGTGTAGCTAACAAGCAACTTCTTAGTTCGGGAGTGAACTAAAAATATAATATGAACATCGACACGGAGTAAATGAATGCTTATGTCTTTACATTTGGTTTGTTTTGTTTCCCTTGATTCCATGAGACCTGTAAATAATTAAAGACATTCTTGGTAATAATACTGTGCCTGTACTCTAGGCTTGAGAATTGCAGTTACTCAAGAGTAAGAAATGGTTTGGTCGTTGTTTGTTATTGTCCCTACACATTAGATGTGTAAAAAATTATTTATGTGTATTTATGGTTCGGGAACGTTTTTGTGGATTTTGGGACGAGCAGGAATTAAATAACTGGATAATCTTTTGATTTAGTCAAGATCTTATTTTACCTTTTCAATTGACTGTGTAAAAAATACTGACCTGAGTACATGTTCACTGTACTACTTGAATATAGTAATAATTGTTGTAACTTGTAACCCACGTACAAAGCAAATATACATACATATATGTAGGCTAAGCTAAACGAGGAACGTTGTCGACGAGAAGTGAAGTATGTATAGCAGTCGCTGTCAAGGTAGATAATAATAATAATAGCTGGAATTGTACGCACTAAAATAATAAATTATTGTATACTTTATTGATAGTTTGCACTTTTTGTTAGAAACACCAGAATGTTAGCTAGTCTATATAACCCAGCAAGATTTTTCTGTAATGGATCGGACATGTTGGGTCTGAAAGTTATCTTTTAGTTTCTAACCCTTAGGACGTAAAATATTGTACAAATAGGTCGTAAACTTAACGGAAATGTATAGCGTTAGTATTTTTTGTACCGATTTCGAGACTATTGTCGTGTATTTTATTTTATTCTATTGCAAGTTATTGTATTACTATACATAGATATATCCAATTCTTGGAGGTTTTAGTAATCGTGCAAAGGATGTGTACATTAAAACACTTTAGTATGTACGCACATATGTACATATGTGCATTTTTGTGCTTACCTATAAGTAAAGGCAACATTAATGTTGGCGTTATTTAGGGGTGGCCTGTTATCAACACCGTTGTATGGATAATTATTAATTCGTTTATTAATGATTAAATGATTGTATACTCGTTGATCTCAACGTTCGGATAACTGTTTTTTATTTTTGTCATAAAAGCTTGCAATTTAGATATCTGGCCAAACAGTACTAACAAACAATTTAAAACTCATTTTCTTGTAAACTACAGTGCTAATGGATTGGTATGTACTACCGGTAAATGGGACACGAAAGGCAAGTATGTCACGAAAGCATAGATGAAACTATCCCGAAGACTACCCAAGGGAATTTGGTTTACATGCATTCTTGACCAAACGAATTCACGGAAGTCCAACTGCAGACGAGTACCAAAGAACACGTATATAATCATCATTCCTTTCCACCTTTCTTACAAGGGCTTGTTGAATTGTTACGTGAAAATATTAAGCATACCTTAAGTTGCGATAAGCAATTCCAATGCTGCTTCTGCAGATGATTACAAATTTCTCGTAGCTGAAGACCATCCGCGTAACTAATGAGGTTAGAGAGTTGAGTAATTTGACACGGGAGCCGGTATGGGCGATAGAGTTTCCTCACATTTTGCATTATTGCTCGCTCGTCTTCGGAGTGGTATCCTGGGTGAGATATTAGTTTGATGTCAATAAAATAATCAGCATTCAAACAATGACTTTCCTACGCCGTGTACATCCCAAACACGAATTCTACAATTTTTCCTGGTATCTATAATTATTTATATAACTATCTATACAGTATTGATAGTATACAGAATGTGACCAGGAAGTTAAATTACGCTTGTATCCGTCTAATGTTTCACCGCCCTGAGGCTGCCTTGTAGTAATGACTTCCAATTTGTCCACGGCTGTGTCACTCAGATGAATAACAAAGTGAACATCGGGTAATAGTGCGACGCAATCCCCCTTTGCAGCAAGGTATTCTAGAGCTCGCTAATTGTAAATGAGGAACCTAATGAGGAATCTACCAAATATTGGTGTATTGCAAATAGTTATATTTATTTTTGGCATACCCGGACTCTAGTTTGATTTTCAGTAATGCAAATCAGTTGGTTTTGTTTCCTAGGAGGACAAATGCATAAGTGAAGGGGTTGGAGCTGCAGGAAAAATACGCAGATTCATTAAGCTTTTACATTTAACATTTATGAAGAGACAAAAGGTTCCAGCTGAAATCTACGTAAATCACTATTTTACCCTGCTCGTTGTTCTTCGCAAACGTAAATTCGGATCAGCTGGTTGAGTGACGTTCCACCGAGTTGTTACAAAGGGAACAGATGACAAGTACGGTGATATTTTTGGCACAGGTGGAAGTGGCTTGTCCCATGCTACCTCTTTGAATTCTAAATAATATTTATTTTCAATTTTGGTATACATATTTACTGATACAGACAGATGGACAGTATATGTACATGTTTGAATATATGTATAAACCGTTACTTTTACTGCCAATATTTTCTATTCCAAATCCTCGCTTTCGATTTCTCTTCATTTCTTTCTCAGCAGACTCAGGAATTTTGGGAAGGTTGTACAAAGTTTCAACTTGCTTAAGCGTGTCAAACATTTCGAAGATCAGAAGCCCAGAGAAAAATACTTTTTCTCTCGTTGAGTATCCTGTTGCGTCCACTTTGTTATTTTCTACGAGACGAATTGTCCCCATTAAATAACTTTTATTGGACTTTAATTACGAGCTACGAACAAACAGAAACCATATTACCCGTGTCATAAGCATTCACACAGTTTTTTGACCTTTCATCCGACTCTCCGACTTCAGCATCCTCATCATCCGGATATTTTTGGTCGCCTCCACTTCTGTCAGACTTGTCGCTTCCATTGCAATTACAGGGGCCCAATTTGCCGTATCTCTTTTGAATGTTTTTTGGGAAATTCCTTTCATCTAATAAATCGGTACTTGGTTGAATTACTACCTTATAATTTTATTTAATGTGCTTCCAATGTTTCCTCATATATTGGAAGATTAGAAACTAGAAAAGAAACTGAAACTGAAATAAATAAAATGATTTATTTCTCACTTAGCATAAATATGCCTTTAGTTCTGGCAAGCTCATGATTCGCAATGGCATACATAAAATGTGGGAAAGAAAAGGTTCCTTCACAGTTATTCGGAATTTTCTTCAATACTTCATAAATTTGAATCTCAGTAACTGGAAGGTTCATGTCCGCGTTGATGACCTGACATATTGATGCAATTGTTCCCTCAAGTCTATACTCGTCTGGTTTACTCTCTTCCAAAATTGATTTTATGTCCATGACACCTCTCAGCTATTTTAAAGTAAATAATAGATACAATTTTAGCATTTTAGATCTCCAGTAGCCTGGAAAACACGAAAGCTACCATTTACTTCTAATGCTTAAGCACGTACGTATTCGTCTTTAAGCTCAATCAGCCATCCAGGTATAATTGGCTTAGTTCTTTTAACCCGTAATTGTGCCATAGTTGCTCCATACTCCGCATCCGTCCGTACTTCCACTGCATTATAAAGCAACAGTTAGGAATAATTACAGATACCTTGAATGTGACGACATTAACTTTTACTTAAAACGCTTACACACGAAGGTGATAGACAAGGACAAGTAAGAATAAGCAACGGAAGTATCTATTTAAGTTAAGGATCAACATTTCGCTTGGAAGAAATATAAAATTCTGGAATATTACTCAAAACCAAAATTCAGTATTGCGAGTTTATGAATGAACTTAAAAATGTTCGTGTAATAACATTGTTGTAGTATATAGTTTTTTTTTGCTTTGAAATGCAAACCACATGCAGTTGGTTTCTTAATTTGTCCTGTGTATTTACATACACCTTCCTTTCGTCGACAATATTCATTTTGAAGTTTGTCAGCTTAAGTGCTTTTGCAAAACATATTGTCATCACTGTCTGACAGATTTTGCTTATATGTACATAGATACATGAACGAATTAGTATCAAGAGCGCTAGGAAACGAACCATATCGCGACACTTTGTCACTCCCTCCAGGATAGAACGGTAGAATTATTGTTCTGGGTGCACCATCTTTCGTACCAGTTTCCAAAGACAAACCCTGTGAGGAGCCGTTCTTCTTAATAGCGTTGAGATTTTCTCGTTGCCAGTTTAATTCTTTGACGTCTTTAGGAGGACGTAGTGTTGCTGGAAGCACCTGGCATGCATATATAAATAGAGGCAAAAGTAACCAAAGATTTTCAAAAACCAAAGGCAGCGTCAACTCATTTTCAGAATTGCACATGTATGCATTCATATATTAGTGAATTAAGAATTAATATGATATTCAGAAAACATATTGGCAAGCAAATGTTTTTTTAATAATGTAGGTTTTCAATGTTTCACTGACCATTTTACTGATGATTTTGAATTTTCAAAGACTATTTGAAAATGATTGACTTGTTCAAGCAATTTATAGGTTTGGTTACTATTCTAGAATGCTGATTAGGAAATATAAAATCTCAAAATCCCTGCAATTTTAACTCAATGTAACATCTTGAATTTCACGTTGGAATTTTAAACTTAATTTACTTTAGTGAGATTACTGAAACAGAAGATTTAGTTAGATATATCTAGGGGTGTGTGGAGAAGCCAAATTGTGAATTTTAATTCAATTTGAATGATGTATTACAACCTAAAATTTGATTGATAATGGCCACGGAATGGCTTGTTGTTGTGAATTGGAATTTGGGACTTGGGAATCGGATGCTAGTGCATTGCATTGATAGGAGGATTCCCATTTTTGTAGCATGAGAATTTATATTTTTTCTCGATAATAAACAATTCTGACTTTGTAAAGAATGCTGCCAATAATTAATTTTTATGTGATTATACGATGAGAATAATTGAATAACAAAGAATAATGTTTGCTGTATTGTTTTGACTGTTGGAAAAAAATTGTCCTGGGAAACAAAGCGAAAGCATCGGAATCACAGAATTATTTCTCGATTAATTTATCTTCAGCGACGAAGTAATACAAGCAGATTTCAATCTCGGAATTTCGGGAGATTTTTGGAGTGTGTATTCTACATAAATTCTATAGATATAATATTTCAGCATTATTATTTATTTGCTTTGGTAATGTCGTTGTGAACACGATATTGTAAGTAATATTTACCTCAAATAAAACTACAACATTATCTACGTGCAACTATATACTTTATTACTATCTCTGCGTGTAAGAATATTTATGACAACGAGTATTGGATATTGGATCTTTCTATGTTTCTTGTACGTGCATGCATAACTTATATACTAACATAACGTTTAAAGGTACATAATGTATGCTATATTTTTTTACCACTCAATAAAATTAATTATTCTAGTTATTGTCATCATCTGGGCGACATTGTGCACTATCTCTATCGTTGGTTATCACTCTGATTTTTTATGCTGCTTTCCTCTAATTATTAATTACACTATTAGTTAACATATATATAATGTGTATTGTTTTCTTTGTAAGCCGACTAAAATTTTCTCCTGCCCCTCTGAGGAAAGGAGACAGGACCACAATATTTTACATCACAGTTCGTTCAAACTCGCCACTGCAAAAGCAACTCCACCGTTACTTGCAAGCCTTTCCTGTGATGAGAAACTTACAATTTGCTCATCTAGTTCTACTACATAGATCGTAGAAGTTACATTAAAAGTAAATAAAAATTTCTACTACACGTTGAATAAAATCGATAACCTAATTTCAGGGTACAGAATGCGTTTGAAAGGTTGAAGATAACGAATAATTATTATTATAGGATGTTGCTAAAAACTGAATTAAAGAAGAAATACTATTCTTATGCGTAACTGAATGTAAAGGTTTAGTCTTCCACAATAGTCAGTAGTAAATCTCCACCTTCTAATTTCATGCCGTTATTGACGTAAACTTTAGTGACTACTCCAGACTTGGGAGCCTGAACAATAGTTTCCATCTTCATGGCTGACATTACAATAAGACTGCTTCCTTTCTTAACCTTATCCCCTTCCTTCACTCGGACATCAATCACACTGCCAGGCATAGGAGCTCCCACAGACCCCTTATCTGACTTGTCCGCTTTCGGATGAATATGCATGTCCTTTGAGCCTTCTTTGTCTTGAATAAAGACTGAACGTAACTGACCATTCATTTCAAAGAATACTTCTCGCTCGCCATTTTTAGTCAAGTCTGCAGCCATTGCTAGGGCCTTGAAATGAAGTGTCTTTCCTTTCTCAATAGTCACTTCAAATTCCTCTCCAACTTTCGGCCCCGTGAGGAAAATCCGTGTGGGGAGTTTATCTACTGGACCGAATTCCTCGAAAAATTGTAAAAATTCCGTAGCTACTTGCGGATACATGGCATAACTCATAACATCAGTGTCGAGAATCTCAATGGATGAGAACTTTTTCACAAGATCTTCTTTTGTTTTCTCGAAATTGAATGGCTCGAGAGTTTCTCCGGGTCTACCATCAATTCGCGGCAGGTCTTTCAAAACCTTAAAATACAAATAATGTTTAGTGAAATTATTCGGCTAGATAGAGAATTTTGTAATAATATTTTGCATAGACAAATTAAAAGCTTACTCTGGTGCGAAGAGGCTCTGGGAATCCTCCGTAGGGCTGTCCAATATGACCTTGGAAAAATTCAATTACTGATTTTGGGAAACTGAGCTCCTCCGCTCTCTCCTCAATGTCTTCAGCAGTAATTTGATTTTGCACCATGAACTGAGCCAAGTCCCCAACAATTTTTGAAGATGGTGTGACCTGCAAAAATGTTAGTATTTAAGTAAACCGTAAATATAAACACAGTTTAAAACAACATTTTTATTTCTTTTTTTTTTGGTTCCTTTTTCTACTATTTCTTAGCTGCTTGCATCAAAATGGTTACCTTAATGACATCTCCTAAAATCTTATTAGCTTCAGCATAAGCCTTCTTAACTTCTTCAAATTGCGATCCTAAGCCTAGAGAGAAAGCTTGGAACTGGAGATTCGTGTACTGGCCACCAGGAATTTCGTTGATGTACACATCAGCATTTCCAGATTTCATTGTAACGGTGGCTTCAAATGGTGCGTAAAGTAAACGAGCCTGTTCCCAATACGCAGAATACTTTGTCACGTCCTCGAGTTTGACGCCAGTATCTAGTGAGGTTCCTTTTAGGCAAGCTACCAAAGCTCCCATTGAAGGCTGAGATGTCATACCACTCATCGAATCAACCGCAACGTCAACTACATCAGCTCCAGCCCGAGCACATTCCAGCATAGAGGCTACACCAACTCCGGAGGTATCGTGAGTGTGAACGTGAATAGGAATATCTGGGTGGTCATCTCTCAGAGCCTTGATTAGCATTTGTGAGCTCAAAGGTTTTAAAAGTCCGGCCATGTCCTGTAAAAGCAACAAAAATCATTTCATAATCATTGCTACAATACATTTACACATAGGTGAAATTAAGTTGATAACATCATAACATGTCAATATCCATGCTAAATATCTTATGTGTTATGGTTTTCAAAATTCAACGAACCTTAATGCACAGAACATGCGTACCAGCCTTGACCAATTGTTGTGCCAGATCTCGATAATACTGGAGAGTGTACTTAGTTTTACTAGGATCAGAGATATCTCCAGAGTAAGAAATAGCTGCTTCAACAACGCCACCTGCTTTCCCTGCTGCGTCCATTCCAATGAGTAAGTTAGGCATATAGTTTAGAGAATCGAAAACACGGAAAATATCCATTCCAGATTTAACGGCATATTCGCAAAATCTGCAGAAATAAAAAAGTAATAAATACATACAGTAATGCATGTTTTTCTCTATATTAATATAATTCAATTAATTGGTCCAGGTTCAATAATTCCAAGTAGTATCGACACTTACAATTAGTATAAGTGTACTTAGCGGGGAAAGTATTCTTACTTATAAACAGCGTTATCTGGGTAGTTGGTGTATCCGACAGCATTTGCTCCTCTCAATAGCATTTGGAATGGAACATTGGGCATAAGGCGTCTCATTGACTCCAGACGTTCCCAAGGACATTCATGAAGGAACCGCATACTGACATCAAAAGTAGCTCCTCCCCAGTTCTCCATACTGTACAAGTTACTGAAATTGTGTGCGACAAATGGTGAGATCTGAACCAAGTCATAAGTCCGAACTCGGGTTGCTAGGAGGGACTGATGAGCATCACGGAAAGTGGTATCCATCAATAATAGACCCTTGTTGTTCCTAACTGCTTTGGCAAATCCTTCAGGTCCCTCCCGTTGCAAAATATCTTTGAAACCTGATGGAGGTGATCCTTCAGGGACACAGGGAACTGGTGGTGTCACAGTGGCAGGCATCAATCCCGTCGCAAGAGGAGTTTGAGGACCGTTGACTAGAACTGTTGCAATATAGTTTAATAATTTCTGAGCACGATTCTGAGTTGGAGTAAATTGAAATAATTCCGGATGCTCGTCGATAAAGTTGGTGTCGATGGTTCCGTTCATAAACTTTTGATTCTCCAGCACATTCAAAATGAACGGTATATTCGTTTTGACTCCTCGAACACGGAATTCCCTAAGGGCTCGATTTATTTTTGAACAGGATGAAGGCAAATCCTTAGCATGACTTATGACTTTGCACAAAAGGGAATCATAATAAGGAGAGATAATTGCTCCAGTAAAACCACTAGCACCGTCTAAACGAATACCCATTCCTTCACCACTGCGGAACACTTCGATTCTGCCTGTGTCAGGCTGAAATCCCTTTGCGGGGTCTTCCGTCGTAACTCGACATTGAATAGAGTAACCATCAACTTTAATATTGTCTTGAGTTAAACCCAATTCAGGAAGAGTTAGACCTTCAGCAATTCGGATTTGTGATTGTACTAAATCAATTCTGTAGGTAACAATAAATATTCATTATTACAAATATTGAAGTTTCTACATATTCCTTGTAATTGCAATAATAGTATTTAGGTATCTTTCTTTACCCAGTTACTTCCTCTGTAACAGTGTGCTCCACTTGAAGACGGGCATTCACTTCAATGAAATAAAAGTTCCCCTGGGAATCCAAAAGGAACTCACAAGTACCGGCATTTTGGTAGCCAACGTGTTGCGCCAGCTTTACTGCCGCGTCTGTCATTCGCTTCCGGACCTAGAAACGTCATTAAAACTTGATAGATTACACAACATTTCAAAACAAATAAATTTTAAATAAGTACACTAGATAATTAACGATTTCCCGAAATTTCAATACACTTTACTAACCGCTGGATCCAAATTAGGTGCAGGAGCAATCTCCACAACTTTTTGATGCCTTCTTTGTACAGAACAATCTCTTTCATACAAATGAACCACATTTCCAGCTTGGTCACCCAAAAGTTGTACTTCAATGTGACGGGGCTTCTCAATAAACTTTTCAATAAACATAGCCCCATTTCCGAAGGCGGACTTGGCTTCCGAACTCGCGAGCTTAAACATTTCCTCTACTTCCTGTAAATAAAACACAAATTTAGCCCGAGGAAGGCAAAAAAAATAACAGAAACATATACCACATGGCTACAAAACCAAAGAATTAAAAATTTATATTTATAAGCTTAAGTCTACCTCCATCTTCCTCACAACCCTCATCCCCCTACCACCGCCACCATAGGCGGCTTTGAATATAACCGGTAGACCATGTTTTCGTGTGAACTCCACTGCTTCTTCCGCAGTATTTACGGGTCCGGGCGTTCCAGGCACGACGGGAACACCTGAATTTTAAATCAAATAATAAATAAATAGCATGGAGTTCAGGGTTCAGGTGAGCATTCGTATTCATTCAAGCTACAGAAACGTTGACATTTCATTGACACTAATTGTGGGTGAATATGAGCGTATAAAAACAGCTCAAGTGTATAAGTACTTTTAGGAATTATACATTAGTAAATACAAGTTAAGTTTTTAATCAAACAGATTAGAAACCGGCCGGTAGAAGTAAACCTAACGATCACACATATATTATACATAAATCACGCAATAACTTTGGACGATAACTTTCCCCTTTCCCATTCATTTCAAACTCAAGACTAATGCAAATGTGTACACTGAACTTGCATTAATTTAATCGTTTTCTATAATTAACATGGAAAAATTGTAGAGCATGAAGGAATTAATCTACATACATACATATCCTCGTTCCTTCCTAAATATTCTGCTACTTTTCATTGCAAGTTTATTGTTATGTTACAAAACTAGATGTGAACCTCAGATGACCTACTTTTATGGGGGTCATTGAAAAGGTAAAGGTCATTATCTAGGAAAAAAACTCATGCTGAGCAGGCAAAAAGGATAATGTTCGTTCGTAGCATATATATATATATCTATTTCTATACTAAGCAAAACAGGAGTGATCATGCCAGAAAAATTAATTTACATAATTAAAAGCACATTAAAATGTACGGCATATACCTACCGGCTGCAATGGCAGCTTCTCGTGCAGCTACTTTATCACCCATCTGACGTACGACGTCTGGAGAGGGTCCGATAAATCTGATTCCTGCATCTATGCAAGCCTGAGCAAAATCCGACCGTTCACTGAGAAACCCATACCCTGGGTGAATGCCATCCACATTATTATCCTAAAATAAAAACGTGAAACACTCATGACATCTTATCACCTCAAAATTACGGAAGTACACACACAGTCTAATCATAACAGCCAACAAAAAAATCACAGGCCAAAACCATAAGTATCGAAGGTCACACACTTGCTAAGAATATAATGTTTGCCTTAGCCAAAAATAAATTACCTTTGCAATTCTGATAATCTCTGGAATACTCAAATATGCTTCAACCGGAGGCAATCCCTTCCCAATCAAATACGACTCATCTGCTTTTTGTCGGTATAAGTGCATTTTGTCCTGCTCGGAATACACTGCCACGGAACGGATCCCAAGTTCCGTACATGCTCGGAACACCCGGACAGCAATTTCACCTGAAAATATCAATCAAAAGTACTATTAATTTTTGCATGTGTACAAATTTTTGTAATATTATATTTCAATTTAAATTACACTATAAGGTACAAATAATACGACTATAATTTTTTTTAACGAATAAGCAATTTACCTCTGTTTGCAGCCAAAATTTTTCTAATTGGCTTATACTCAATTCTATTATTTTTCGCCGCATAATTTCTCCGCTGAGTGAGAGCAAAACTGGAGGGTCTATGGATAGACTTCAAGCTACGGAAACCAGTGACACTTAGTGAAGCCGGGCCCGCACACCGAAGAAGACTTAAGTGACCCATGAGACAGCCGTTGAAAGGGAAAGTGAGAAGTAAAACCTATAAATTCGAAAATAGAATTGAACTTCAGCACTGACTTCCTTAAAGCTAGGAACACAAGCGTATACGCACTAAAAACTTTTGGTAAATACAGAAGATGTTTACGAACAGCGTTACACAACTGATGAGGAATCAGAAGTGTTGTTGACTACTAAACCTTCCAGGCTGACTATAGAACAGAGGCGAGCTTCAACGTCAACTGCTTGAAGGTTATTGGTTGCAAATATACAGAAAAAGGGTAAAACCAATGCTAAACGCAAATAAGCTAATGACACTTATTACTATGGATTTAGTATACTTATAGCTTGCCACTTGCCACTCTCATAAATACAAGTACATTCTGTACTTACTGAAGAGTCCTTTTTTTTATAAACTGTATATGTATGTGTTAAAAATTCACACCGCTCTTATACTTATAAAGCGGTCGG
Source organism: Allacma fusca (assembly GCA_947179485.1). NCBI lineage: Eukaryota > Metazoa > Arthropoda > Collembola > Symphypleona > Sminthuridae > Allacma > Allacma fusca. The sequence goes on along the minus strand of OX359247.1, from coordinate 31,881,248 downwards.
AAGTTTTAGCATCATTATTCGCGTACAGGAGACAGGAGAAAGACTCCTTACTTTTGTATCTGTACACTGGCCATATGTATATACAGTGGTGAATACACACGTACTCTCCATAGGCATAAAGTCGAGGTGTATAAAGTCTAAACTATTTATGACTTTGGACCCCTCCAGCTTTTATATCGTGTTTACTATTCCACTTTCGACTAGATTTTTTCTCATGAACAATTATTCAACAATATTTTTAAGATAACAAAAAATGTCAAGGACTTGCTCAACCTTTATTCTCTGTCCAGATTTCAACTCTGTGTTGGTGGCTGAACTACAGCTAAATTACCTTCATTCCCATCAAAATACGTACATAGGAACTGACAGTTTATACATTTATAGGGGGCTGTATAAGAAGTAATTCCTGTGGATGTAATTAATGTTGTTTTGTCTTGTGTTTTGACTTATTGGCTCAGAGTGGCAAAGGCAACTACTGCATCACAAGACATGGTTGGAAGTCAAACATCGTGACTTAAACTATTGTTACTGACATTGAGACTGACCAGAAAAAATAAAGTAACCGACGCGTATACCTAGATACGTACTTACACACTACTTCCATAGTACTTATACTACACGTGCAACAGTTATATTGAGAAACACATCCAAGCCTGGAATGTCATTATTGCATATGTATGAATAGCATGTTATGTAACCCATGAATATGATTATTATGTATATGCCCAAGCACAGCCGTAAAGCAAAGTTATGATTGAAGACACGCAGCTCAGGAGATGGGACGCGGCAGAGATTCTTGTGCATCAATTAAATTCAATTAATTTCATGCTTTCATATACGCACGCCACATATGTATACGATAGCTCCAAACAAACTTTCCGTATATGATTTATAAAATACTCGGGACTATGTAGCGGGTATTTTTGTTTATGTTCCCTTATTAAACAAATGTCAATTCACGTGTATGTGAGTTCTAGAGCATGCACAGAGTATCGTATTCACATACATGTGTATGGCAGTCCCTCAGGGAATTAATGATTCCAAGATATGTAGCGTCGGTGAAGAGCCAAAATATTCAGTGCATTTTTGATAAAAAGAAAAATGATCTATATACATATGTAGTTTCGCTCTCTACTGCAAGCAAACAGCTCCACTACTTGCAGACAAAAGTATAGAGGCAAGCTGCCCTGCCCTTGGAGAGACTGCATGTAAGCCCCTTTGCCTTTAATCGAAAATGCAGAGACAGACAATTTTGCCTCTTCACCCACGTTGTGTAGTTTTGCATTCAGATGCGTAAATATTATTCTGGCAACCACTTATTGCTCCAATGAAGATAAGGTAACAAACCGGTGTGTGAAGAGACGTTGTGAGAATGTGTGCTTACTTGTAATGATGGATGATGAGTTATTGATTCGATATGAGTTTACACTTTACACCTCCATAACATCAACAAAAGCAACACATGAGGGGCCAGGTTCAGGCAGACAAGGCTTTGACGTCCTACTTTCCACTTCCAGTCTTCTCAATAAGCCAGATTATGGTATGTTCTGAGTTGCTGAGTAAATATTATAAACTCTTGAACCTCCCTGCAATAACTGAACGCTAAAAAATAATCTCTCCAAAATGTATGCACTCGGGTCAGAGCACTTTGCAACTGAGGTTATATAGGTATTGTACTGAATAAGTTCTACAAAAAGTAAGATTATAGCAGTTATATAATCTCACAATACTTCCAAATTAGGCTTATACATACCAACTTCATTACCTGCTCAAACAAACGGTAAAAGGTACTGAAGTTTTGAAACCGCAGGTAGCGAAGGTGAAAGTACAATATTCTTTAACAAATAGGAGATAAAAATGGGAAGTCCCTGTACAAAAGATAACTGAATGTGGAAGCAATCGCCGACAAGTACCGGAGATAATACGAACAAAAATGCTGTAAACATGCACGTCGAAGTCTATTCATTATTTGCGCCTCTGCAACCTCACATCTGCGCCCGGTTCGGGTTGAAGGTTGAACTGTCAGACCCGGCAAGTCCAAGAAAACAACGGATGAATCCTCGTGGAAATTCCCAGGAGACTTTATCTTTTGAAAATCCAACTGACCTATGCAAAATCCATACATTCAACGGACAGAATTTTTCGTTCCCACAATAACAAAAGGCATACTAAAATCCCAAATCTATTTTTAAAATCCAAAATTAATTAGCATGGAGCTTCTTAAATAAATGCTTTCGCTTCCCCGATTTCAAACTAGAAACCCCAACTGGAATTTAAAGCAGCGACTATTTTAACTTAAAATGGCTATACGAATCCCAAACATTAAATGCGTGCCGTATAACAAAATGCAAAAGACAATTATTTGCAAGCTATGCGTAAATATTCATTACGTAAAGTTTTTCATACAAACACAATAACGTACAAATACTATCACAAATCACTTCATCACAAGCTGACTGAGTATAAGCACAAAACCGGCTAGCGAGCAAATTTATAGTAATTATTGAATTGTCATCTGAATTTCAGCGAAGGTGCAATGGATCCCTTGCAAGTTTTTATTAATTACACAAATAGTTCTTTTAAGAATAAAATACATATGCATATTGCATTTTTTTTTACATTTGCTGGCGATTTTCCTGCAAGTTTTTAAAAGGGTTACTTTTTCTTTTAATTTCATATTTATTTCATATATTATTTTTTATAAAGGTCATTTCCCTGTTCACCTTTCCTGCTCACGGAAGCCTCTCAACACGTATGTATTTTTCCATTTATATTTATAACACCGAACCCTTGAAGAAATTCACCGTATAAATTCTGCCACAAGCAATAAAACTTATCTGTGACAACAATTGTACTCCCTGCTTTCATTATTCTTTTTATGATTGGCCATATAAATATTGTTTTTTATTTCAGGCTTTCACATAATCAATGAAAAATTTATAAGGATAATTACTTAAATATTCGCACATCCATATAAATGCATGGTTGGCATTAGTGCGCCCACTGTTTCAGTTCGTTTCAAAAAATTTGTTTGGAGGCTGAAATGAACCGAATTTATGGTTTCGTTTCAGTTCACAAAAAAGTGTTTCAGTTCGTTTCAGTTGGCTCGATGAACTGAAACGAAACGCAAAACGATCGTTTGAGGCGCGAAAATTTAAAATGCTTGACATTAAATACTTTATGACCAGGCATTCACTGTCTAATTGTAAGTTGCTACAACGTCAGGCATACTTCTAGCCTAGGGTAAATCTAGCTTAGGTAGCTCGGGTAACTCCAATAATTTTCCATGTTTAAAGCAGGTTCCACCAGGCCCCAAAAAGTAAATATGTCGTTAACCCTGTGGTGGTAAGTTAAATTAAAATTTTCACAAACTTCAACATTCAAGAGGCAATAAAAAATATACCTAGCATTTTATGCAAAGTATACAGATCTAGATGTTACTAAATATTTATTTTATATTTTTTAATTCAGGATTCAATGGTTTCCCAAGCCCATAAACTGTACAAAGACGATTTCACCGTTGTGTTCTATATTGTATAGTCTACACATGCCTAAGAAATATAAGCATGCAAAAGCAAAATTTTCGTCACACGTGCATTTTTATTGGCAGAATTATATTGTAACTAGCACTGCACAGCCAGCTATTGCTGGCTTTGAAAGGTTTCATAGCTTGTTGGTTCAGTCGAATAGCACATGATTCAGAAATACACCCCAGTTGTAAATACATTCATATTACATACTACAAATAAGCCGGGTAGTTAGCCGGGTAATCACAATCGCAAACCAATAGGAGATGTTATCCGATAGCGGATCAAGCCACCACAGGACGGCAGGTGGTGGATAACCCCCATTTCCCAAGTGCAACACCGACGAAGTCTAGTGGTTTGATCCGCCAGTATTAAAATTCCATTGCTGAAATAGTTTTTTTCTAATAGAATATTTTTTAAATGACCTTTGCTCCTGAAATACAACTCCGTATGATTATAATCTAACATTACAGAACTTTTTTAAATATCCAATTTGCAATTTGTATTCGCAAAACTATAAAGCGTCTCTAGGAGAGAGAGTGAAGATTTAAAAATGTCCCCTCATCGTCAAATCCTAGTATTAAGAAAGCCAGTAGCCTTATTAAAGCCTTTTTAATTGCAACAATTTACAAAACTTCTTTAAAACACAATTACTATTGTATGTACCTTTACCGACCTTGATATTTTCTTTAGACTTATCCCTCGAAAAGCAACATACAGTTGTCTATGTGAAAATTAACGCCAACTTTACCAAAACTTTGTCCCCGACATTTATTAAGTTACTGTCTTTGCCAAGCGTACTCTAAAATGTCTCTTCTCTTTAATATAAATGGGTAGCCACCGTTTATGGCACTATAAATGTAGCCCGTGACAGTATCACTGCCCTTGCTACTACTTGCTAAGCCATATAACCTTTATGGTCATTTGTATCCGCGAACCTATAAAGCGCGTTTAGGAGAGGGAGGGAAGTTTTAAAATAGTCGCTTCATCACGCGCGTTTTATATTTTAGAGATTGAAACGTTTGAAACGTGTTTCAGTGTGACTGTTTCGTTTTGCTTCAGAATCTCAACTGAAACGTTCGTTTCAGCTAAACTTGAAACTGAACTGAAATATTTATCCATAAATATTTCAGTTTAGTTCCATGGAACGAACTGAAACAAACTGAAACGAAACGGAAATTTTCGTTTCAGGAACGAAACACTGGGCGCACTAGTTGGCATGAAGGTATGAATAAACAAATTTTATTACAGCAGACGTAGACGGAAATCATAATGTAATGCAATTGGCAAAATAACTTCAAAAACAATTCAGAGATCAGACTATGCATAGAAATTAGATACCCCCATATCCTTGCATTTTGTGATGAGGGTGGAAATAGTGGTAGAGAATTAATATTCCAAATTCCATTATAGCCATCGCGTGAAATTAAAATATCGATGTCGTCCAATTACGAAGAGTTTCTCTAATCACTTGCATTTCTAATTTCCACAAGCGCTTGTAAATTAACGCATGGTTAGGTTCTATATTGTTGTAATAATCATTATTTTTCTCGGGAAATACTACTAGCATGCAGGGTTCTCGCCTTAAAAATACTCACTATTATTGTATGGATGATATGGGCGTCGCCCGAAAAGACTCCTTCATAAATTAAATTACAATTATTACTAGCAGGCAGGGGTGGATTAATAAAATAAATATTACCCTGGTCCTAAGCCTCAAAATGGATGTGTGGGTCTTCCACTTGCAGTCTGAGGGCCTTCAATAATTTTTTTCCCTGGCCTGGGTAAAAAATTTAGGGCCATTTTGAGGGTTAGGACAGGACCAGGGTAAAAATTAGTTTATTAATCCACCCCTGACTACCAATAATTTAGATGTTCTTCCTTTCTTTCCCATTGACTCCTAATTGGACATTAACCAATGTTTGGCTCTTTTTTTGGAAGTTGTTTCCGTTCCCAGTAAGTTCGCAGGGAACCTACAAACGAAGAAAAGTTAGGTTGTAGATTGGAACAGAAAAGTGGATATGGATAATATACCCCACCCAGGGTCCATCTGTCTTTAAATTTTTTCGAAATTTTCAACGGTTCGGGAATTACAGGGGAAAATCGGTTTTTTCGGTTAAACCAAATTTTCTCGAAAACGGCTCGTCCGATTTCGTCCCTGTTTCGTGCTACGTAATCAGAAAAACATGCTCTTGTGCAGGTTTTGTCAGTTTTTGAAATTTTTCAAAATTTTTCAAAATTTCATGAAAAATGTAAAAAAATTCAAAATTTTTAACTTTTGGCGTACAATATATTATGAAATGTTCTTTATTTACATAGCCTACTGCATACAAACATTTTATCCACGAAATGCCAAAAGTTAAAAATTTTGAAATTTTATACTTTTTTCATGAAATTTTGAAAAATTTTCAAAATTTTCAAAAACTGACAAAACCTGACAAAACCTGCACAAGAACATGTTTTTCTGATTACGTAGCACGAAACAGGGACGAAATCGGACGAGCCGTTTTCGAGAAAATTTGGTTTAACCGAAAAAACCGATTTTCCCCCGTAATTCCCGAACCGGTGAAAATTTCAAAAAAATTCAAAGACAGATGGACCCTGGGTGGGGTATATTATCCATATCCACTTTTCTGTTTCAATCTAAAACCTAACTTTTCTTCGTTTGTAGGTTCCCTGCGAACTTACTGTCCCTGGAAACATTTTGAGGAACATGATTAATTTATACCAATAAATTTGGAACGACAAGAGCATTTCTGCAAATAGTAACAATTATATTACCTTTAATTTAATATAATTAAACAAAACCCAAGCATACAAAAAACACTCGTAGTGATCCTTGTACTTCAAAATTTGGCGGGTGTCTCAATTCTAGAGAACTTGAAAATTTGCGAATATACAATTTGATAATTTTGATATCTTAAGTTAAAGACTTTTAATTATTACGATTTTTTAATTGAGCAAAAGTAACTTAAAATTAATTGGTTGGAAGAATTAACAGCAAACATAAAATACAAATTAGTCAGACTAACTTATTAAATTAAATGTTGAATTCAAGTATGGATATTGTTGTAAAGATCATAAAATCAAACTTTCATTAAATGTTCCCGCATGCTTTCAACTTTTCAAATTTTGAAAAGTAAAGATCGTCCAAATAGTCACTTTCAATACCGAGCGCGATTATGTGGAAACACATGTAAGATTTTGACTTGTATACTTTTTACTTATTTCTGAAATAATTATTCAGTGAGAATTTTGCTTGATTTATTTGTTTTTACAGGAAAAACACTTATTACGAGGCTTTAAGAGTGTCAGAAACTTCCTCACAGCAGGAAATACGGGAGGCATTCCTAAGACTTTCAAAATTAACGTAACTGGGAATAATACATTTATTAAAGATATGAATGCGTAATAGTAATTTAATCAGACATATATATAATTAGGTAGAATGTAAGTATTTGTAACTACATGGAAGAAAATTTTTTTCTAAATTTTTTTGAATTTTGTACACTATAATATTTAGCCATCCAGATAAGGATCCGGGTAATAAAGATCTACATGAAAAATTTGTTAAAATCAATGAAGCTTACAATGTGCTTAGCAAGGTCGAGACTCGAAGGCAGTACGATTCTAAGCTAAGATTCTACCGTGGTATGACTGATTTTGGACCACAAAAAGTAAAGTGAGTATTCCTCTGAAATATAGACCTGAGGCTAAATTAAGTAATTTTGAAAAATATTACAACAATAATATGACGATTAGTCAATTTTTGTAAATGAGTTGTACTCATATGTTATTTGCAGTTTCCGGGATGAGTCTTTCTGGTCAATCAGAAGCAAATCTAAGGATTATAGACAACGCGAACCTAAGCCAATTTATGGCATTAAAGGAATTAATAAAGTTAGCAATGGATGGATTGCTGCAGGCGCAATTCTTGTTATGTGCATTGGGACATTGATTCAGATGACAGCATTAAAGTTAGTTTTCACATTCTATATACATATGATATTTATCTGTGAAAATAGTGGATTATTAAGTAGAAAGATTTTCGAGTATGAAATCAAGAATAATTACACATCAGATGCTTTTAAATAGGTACAGTGTGGCTTTTAACGTCAGGCAATTGGACGAGAACACCCGTAGAGCTAACGCCCACTTGCAACGAGTCCTAAGGGAAGCGGAGGAAAACGGCGACTTGGAAACACAGCTTGAGCGGTTTCAAGAGAGGCATGATGCTGCTATTGCTGACCGAAGAAGATTGTAACTATACTTAAGTCAAATGCAGTTATTGTAGTTTTAATGGAAAATATGACGTACCTGAATATCTGCTTATATATTCTCTAATAGAAATAGATACCGATCGCTAATAAAAATATAGTATGTGTACTTGCCACACATTCGCATTTTTGGTCTCACTGGTATTTTTCAAATCAGTCCAGTTTTATTCTCCATTCTTCTTAAATCACAAGGAAAAATTTAAAAGGAGTAACAGGTCACCAGATTTTATCCAAACAAATATTTTTAGTTTAAAATTGCACTTGACGACGGAAATATGTCTGCTTGGTGGAATTGCCTTTAATGCCAAGCTTCATTCGGTATTTGTCACGAACAAACTTGAAGTACTTCTGGTCACGATGTTTCCTGAAAGTATGTCAAAAGGAATTTAGGTTTCTCATCCAAGATCTTCCAAACACAGTCTATAATAAATAATCAAGAATACAAAATAAAATAGTAATTATTACTGTTGTGCAAGACTTAAAGGAGTTTCTCCATATCCAATAGCCTTATATTGTTGTAGGATTTTGCTTCGTTTCGTTTGACGACTCATTACAAGTTGGCTACTAGGACGTACATATTGCCTATAAACGCAGGAAGATTTACATAGTACAAACAATTTAATTTGTCCTTTGACGAAGCATATTTAGTTCATCTTTTATGCAATACGTTCCATTACATCTGTGAACAATAGATTCTTACTTATAGTAAATTTTGAGTGCACGATGTCCTAAAGTGACACCAGAAGGAAGTACAAGTTGCATATTTTCGTTAAAATGTGCTGGTTCAGGCTGATAAATTTCATCCGGATTTCCTTGCTCTTCTTCCGGATAACTGGAACTGTAATCGTAGAAGTCTGTGTATTCAAACAGAGCCTCACCATCGTGAATCATTCTGCAGTGTCCCTTATCTCTCATATGTTGCTGCAAACCATTGAATACGCATTCTAAATAATTAACCCCTTTCAAAGGATCCACTTAGTATTCCGCAATAATCTTCAAAACTCTCACCTGTGCAGCTTGAAGAGTATAAAATGATTTCCCCCTCTCATTACACCACAGGCACATCATTCCCTCACCAACCTTAGAGCCTAAATATTCCAAAAGCCCTTCGACATCCACACAGTACTCAGCATCCGGAATGAAAAACGAATGAGCAGTGCTCATATGTGTTAAATTCTTTTCCGAATCTCGGCTCTCCTTTTCACAAAACAAGCAATTCGTGATAGGAATCGGATCACCCTCAACTTCTTCCCAATCTTCATCATCCACTTCCTCCACATCCATCTCTACCTTCTTCTCCGACACCTTTATAAGTGGAATAGGTTCTTCAACCGGGAAGTTCTTCCCCCTTTTCTTTTCTTCAACCTTCACTGTATCATCGGTCGGAGGAGCAACCCCTTCAGGCTTCATTTCCACATCCGTTGGCGTCTGAACTCCATCCTTTACCGATATATCTTTCACAGCTTCAAGATGCTTATTGGAAACTAAATGATTCTGAAGAGCTTTGTCATTCCCAAAAGTCTTCTTACAAATTGAGCAGTAGTGCGTCACGTTCTTGTCACCAGCTGCCTGTGAAGCTTCCTGCGCTTCCACTCTCTCCTGGAAATTTTCCACTGTGACGGGCGGCAACTGAACAATCTTTCGCTTCAGGTTGTACCGATGCCAGTCCGATTTGTAGTGGTCCCGCTGGAGTTCCATATCATGGAATCCCACTCGGCATGTTATACATGTCAATAAACCCACCGTAGATGACATCTCTTATTTTCGTCTCCTCTTCCTTTTGAACGCAGCAACACCTGAAATATCCCACAACCAATCTCATCAGCAACATCAAACTAAAACATCACCCTACTTTAAATTCTCAAACATTCAGCATTACTCAAGTCTCCCATTTCCGCTATTAGCTATAGATATACACATACATGCCGTATTCCCACTAACAACAAATTAAGTCCCCAAATTCCGAAATTACAATCTCAATTCCAAACATGAAAATACATCATACATTACCCAACAAAATATGTACTTGTCTAACAATTCCTCAAAGTACACTCATAAGCTGTACTATTCCCTCCTTCACATTACACCTCTATAGTCCCCCTATCCGCGTCACACTATATTTATAACAAACTTTCCCCGCTGCTCTCTATATAAATTTTAACTTTCAACACAAATAATATCCCGGTTTTTATCATATCTGTAATCTGTACTCACATCTCACATGACGCAAAAATCAACGGCTCTTGCAAAACTAAAACAAAAACCTACTCTTTTTTACACATCATTCGAAACGTTTTGCAAATTCCGATTACATGTTATCACTCAATTTAAATTACTCACAGGCTGACACTCAACAAAACCTTCATTACATTATATGTTTCTCAAGTAATAATTACTAAACTGTAATATGTCCTACTATTCGTTCGTACAGTGCGATTTTAAAATTGGCTTTTCAAACCACCAGAATCTTCATTTCTTTGCTCAATCCCACAAAACCACACATTACAACTCAAGCCCGAAACTACTAAAATAATTAATTAAAATACTTACACTTACCTCTTATTTTTCGTAAAAAAATCCAGAACGTTTGGTGTTCAAATAAGTACTTACTTGTTTAGATTTCCAACAAACTTCAAGCTTTCAACCCTCCACACAGGCACACGTTCCACTAAAAGTAGCAATTTAGCATTTACAAAAGCACATGCTACTAGTACTCCTGTATGCACATACATGCACATTTACAGCACCTATGTATTTAAATACTAGCGCACGGAAAGCTACAGGACAGCAATGCAGGGACGTATGTACACTCCATGTGTACTTTAGGCAGCGTTCATAGTAAGTAATAGTCCTATGTCCATTGAATAGGATGAGCCCCATCCTTGGAAGGAGAGCTCCTAGGTGGAGCTCACCTCCTGAAACTGGAGCTCTCAGTTTGTAAACAACCTCCCCCCAAGTCATGTGACTTGCTCCCAGACCCTAGCCGCTGAGTAATTGATTTTCATTGGGACGTACTACTAACATGTAAATTTTAATTAGGAGAGATATCCCATCCTGCGGATAATCAGAGGCTAGAACGCAAAATTGAAATCACCAGTGACTAGTGATTAGTAAGAAGACTAATTAGGAATAAACAACCCACCAGAGTCAGTGGTCGGAGTGGAGTCAGCCAAAGGTAAGAATTTAGGATTAACTGTAGAAAAAAAGGGATAGCTTGAGCATTATCCTAGAACATATAGAAAGTTGGTTACATATGTACTCATATGTTAAGAAGCTAAGATGGAAATGGAAGGAGGAAAAGGCTAAAATTGAGGCTTAAAGTTTTGTAGGTAAGTTGTGTTGTGTGTGTGTGTGTGTGTGTGCAGTGTGTATAGTGTAATTAGCTTTATCTCAAGCCTGTGTGTTATAGTTGGAAGTAGAGTTACAGAAGTAGTCATTTGCAATTGGTAATGTGTGGTTTATGGGATCTGTGGGTTGGACTGGAGTGATATTTTGTGTATGTAGTGATGACATTCTAAAGGTCATCCAGGTGTATCTTATTTGAAATTGAAGATTTTGGAAATTTGACACGAGTGTAGGAGTATCCGTTGGAGACCTTTCTACAGGCATTTGTGAGGAAATTGCGTCAATGTTGATATTCAAGGCCTAAATTTGAGCAGCTCTCTCTCTCTCTCTCTCTCCCTTCCTATAACTCCTTATACTTGCATATTTGAACATTAGGAATAGTTGATGTATACTGAATAGCATCCAACGGATGAGATTATATTCAGTCGCTGCAGGTCTTGTTGGAGTTAAATTAGTCATTTAGATAACTGTACCTTTGAAAAACAAGCGTAGACGTTCTGTTGAGTATTGTTTCAGGACACATTCAAGAGGGACTTTTTATGTGTATGAACTCTGAGCTGATTTGTTTTTTTTTTGTGCTGTGCGAGTTTTTGAGTAGATGGTGTTTTTTTTTTTGGTTAAGCATTGTTTGGAATTTTTATCGAGTTCTAATACGACAAAATCTATTGACGTGAGTGCTTTGTTGGAAGTTCGCATGTGTGTGATGTAGTTTATGCAAACAGGTGATTCATTATTCAGGGTGTTTAATGGTTCTTAGGCTTTATTTTATATTTCGTTAGTTTGGATATGTGGCTCAGGCCTTTTATTTTGAGTACAATCAGTGGTTTTTGGTTTTGTGATGTGCGTATGTATGTGTGGAATATTACTGTAAATGTGAAGGAATAGAAAGGGTGTGGATGCATGTTGTTGGGAATATATCATATATTGCTTGGATATATTGGAATTAAGAAGTTATATGGTGACACTGTTTTTGTTTACGGATTTTTAGAATTTTATTCTTGGAGGCATTCAAACTTGCCTGAGGAAATACATTTTACGTACGAGGAACTAGCTCATAAAGGTATTATATATGAGGAGACCAACTCATCCATTGTCCAATTCGTCCCACCCTCATCATTTTGAGTCCGGAATGCCCGTCAATTTGTGGGGCATAGACCGCCGGGATGTTTGGCGGACTTGCTTTTGTTTCCATGTTCGGACTGCCACCGTTGTCATTGGGGTTGTTCATTTGGTAAGCCTACATTCCTTTTTGTACACAGTTGGAGTTTATTTAGTCATTTCAAATTGCTGGTACAATCGGAGGAATTTTTGAGGGTTTTTTTTTAATGGAAAAATGCTTTTGGTGAATATGATGATTGTAATGTGAGTAGTTAAATGTGTTCATGAATCTAGAATCGGTTTGCTCCAAACTAGAAATTATTCACTCGAATTTATGCTGAAAGCTAATTGTTTGTTTTACTGCTGACAAATGGCATGAGTGCCAGTTGTGAATGAGACACGCCATTATGAGTTTTTAATGAGAAATGTCGAGTAGGGATTTGTTCTCATTCGGGCCTGAGACAGTTCTGGGAGTTGTATATAAGTATATTTGTAAGCGAGGAGATGAAAGACCGGAAATTCTGAGAAGTACTTATGACGTCAATGGTACTGAGGATGTGCAATCATGACAGAGTGATGGAGTGTAATACATGAAATATAAATGGAACAGAAACAGTTGGGATACATACAGTACTTACTAATTGTAAGTATCTATTTTGTAAAAGAATGGAAGTGCAGGCAGCGATTTTTGCTTTACGATGCTATCGTAATTTGACGTAATGATACATTAGATGATGTCATGACTGCATCAAAAATAAATAAATGATTGAATCTCCACTTTTGGCTGTGCATTGAGGGTTTACATAAAAATAATTATTTTGGATTATAATTCTATGAAATTTTACAGATTATTTACATTTTATCCCTTTCCTTTGTGGCCGCCACGTTTATGTACGAGCCGAACCAGGATGGATTTCCGTTGGTTACCATAAAACCCTCTGACCAATTACCTACTCCACAAAGTAAAATCTCGTCCGGAAATGTGTATCAGGTATGAATTCTACTCGTGGATTTAGTAAAGGTCTAGTCTGTAAGAATGAGCCGTGAGAATAAAGAATCACTATACTGTAATATAAGGGGAAATTAGCGCTGTGCTCACTAACTCAAAACTTATCTTACACGTGTATGTTATTTATGTGGGCTCTTTGGGTGTTGGAGTTGTGGAGTATATAGGTTACCAGTTTTTTCCCCTTTCACTCATTCAATTAATTTTAGAAAACAATAATAATTATTACTTTTCTCAATATTTACTTTAAATGCTGATTCATTGACGTTGCTGTTTTGAAAGTATGCATGAATGCTTTAGGACTGTATAAAAGTTTCCTGTTTATGTTCAAATATTTTCATTTGACATACATCATACATTCCCTATGTGTGTATGTATTATACTGTATGAATTGCTGAGAGAGATTCAGCAGCGTATTTCAAGGAAATTGATAACTAGTTTCAACGACAATTTGTCTGAAGCCAAAACCTATTTCAAATGTGATGATGCAAATTTGCGGTTTTTATGTCAGTTCGTCTTATGTAGTGGCTTAACGGAGTTTTATCGTCGTTTTTTTAAAATTCAGCTGTGCAAATAAGTAATGTGAGAAAATACCGATTTATCCTGCTTTTTCAATGACAATTTATAAAACTACTGTAGCTGTATTGGCTCGTCGGCTTTTTTATGGGTCGAGGGTGCTATCAGTCTATATGTAGATAAGTAACTCTGCAGTGAAAGGAGGATATTTAGAAAATAAGTATAAAAATAGTTCATGCTCTGCATACTCGTGAGAACATTCACATTTTTATTACATTAAAATGGAAAGTATGCAAAAGAAATAATATAGGATAAGAGTGCACATTAGTTATTGTTTCGACTGGTAATGACTTTCAACGTGAATTAAGGTTATGAAGGTGGTTAGATCTACCGATGCATGATGAAGTATGCACTGACCTTTACAGGAACCCAGGATGCAGCCATACTCACAGTCGGAATTATCTGGAGATCTAGCACCTAAAGGACTGGAGAACACGCGCAATGCCCCATTCACTTTCAGTGGAATGGATCCTCGGAAGCCTAACTCTCGTATGTGCAGTTATTACATCTTAAAAGTCATATGCATTAGATGCAGACGTGCGTGCCTAAACATAGGGTGATAAGCAGTAAATATTGGATTTAGAGTGTAATAACTTGAATCAGTAGATACCGTGTGTCATTTGTGGTTTCTTGACCTGGAGATGGTACATATGTGTACGGTAAAAATGTATACTGATACTTTGCAGAGGCGATTTTACTGGAGGTTTGTTACATGCTGATTACTTTACTGATGGTTTATGGCGCTGTGCGAGGGAAACCTTCGTATTTGATGCCATTTTTCGTCCTGAAAGTTTTCAAATTTTGCATATACTGGTGAGTGAATGCATAAGACATGCAAAAAATTTCGGTCTTCGACATGTTTTGGTATGAGATTAAACTATGTTGAGGTAACGTTTGGTTCGCTTGTTTTCTGAGTGTAGTCTGCGAATGGTGGGATATTTTTCATACCTTCCGAACGTGACGAACATGATAGCACAGCAACCTGCGCTTCCATTCAGGGAAGAATTCTTACGGATGGACCCCCAACTTCTGTCTCTCTTGGCATTGATTTTCATAGTTGGAAACATTGCGATAAGAGCGTACATAATTGGAGTGATCTGGAACTGCTATAAGTACTTGATGCTGAGGAATACGGTCATTCGAGGAGTGATTGCTTACAGGTAAATATTTCTATCGAATTTATCGTGGTCTTGAATATCGTCGGTTATTGGGGGATGTACTCGTGTGTATAGACTCATACACAATGTAGTTTTAATCTTACTTGCGTTGTGCTCATAGGCAAGACGATCCCATGCACATGTTGGGAATTCAGCAAAATCTTCTCCCAGATCTGCCTGATTATGAAACAGCTGTGAATGATCCGCGTTACGCCAAGAAACCACCATTGGATCCATCATCAACTTCCATGGGATCTGCTGGAACTGGAAATGGAGCCCACTCGGACAACTCAAATATGGTATTTACATCAGCACATTCAAGCACAATTGGATTGCCTCCACCACCTCCGTACAGTGCAGTAGCTGCTGCTGGATCTGTGACCGTCATTGGCAATACAATGCCCATACCTGATGTTGTTTCGTCACCTCCAATTCCATCACAATTACAACAGCAGGCTGTTCAGTCACCAGTAGCCGCAGCACCAGCCCCACAAATCGAACAGCAAGAGCAAATCTCCTCAACTCATTTAAATGGATCTGAACAAGGGACACATATTTCGGATACTGTTGTTATTGAAACCTGTCCTCCAGCACATACTACAACCACAACTGCGGTGATTTCTATTGATCATCATTAAATAACTCTGTAAAATTTGAGCTGGGCAGCAACTTGCTCGCTCGTTATCTCTTGTTCGAATGTCTATGCACTAGAGTCTATTCTAACAATAACCAATTCAACGTGTCACATATTGTTCTTAAATTTTATGTTTTAATCCTGATTAGACATGTTAGTGTCATGATTTGCACAACAACAACGGCAACAACTAAATCAAAACACCGAATACGCATTACACGGAACGTAAATGAATTATTCAATTATAAAGAGAAATGAAATGTAGTGACATTAAGTTCGTTAAGGGAGTTCATTCCCTGTAGCGAATCCGTAAAAATTGTACGCGTGGTTTCCAAGGATTATGTAACTAAATGAATAATGTTACCTGCGTATAATAAACAGTGATGTTTAATTCATTATCGCGCTTTACTGTTAACTATTTGATGACTTACAAGTAAATCATTATATGCTACATAGTTTGTAGCAGTTCGATGTATAATTACTAGTTGTACGATATTGTATACATTTAAGTAATCTAAGTACCTAAACTCTACTATTTTAACTGTAGTTTCAAGCTAAGCAGTTTTATGGGCAAAGTGTTGATAGAGTTGTAGAAATGTGCATAGTGTAGACATGTATCTATCTCTTACAGCCTGCAGATCTAATTTCTTCAAATTTAGAAATACCTATGACGATGTGTAACAAACACTGGATTCACTATGAGCGAAGAGATTAGCGACGCGACAGCTCTGATTATATTTTGAGAGCTTTACTATTTAAAACAGTAATACTTATTATAATAATAACTAGCATATGTGTACCTAGCCTGTCTAAGTACTCTAGAGGTGAAACCTGCTGTTGTCTGCGACTATTAAATTGTAATCTTCAATGTTCATCTGATTGAGGATCGAACCGTCTGGCTGAATGTTTACATTTAAGGAACTTCGGACTGTTCTAGCTTGTTGTTGGATATGATTTACCTATCATAGTTATAATCGCTGTTCCGTTTGAGTTAAATAAATAGTTAATTTTCAATCGGTGAGTGTACCCAACTCTTTTTAGTATTTCAGTTCAAATAGTTCTACAATTCGTGGTAGTAGATACAGTGATTTGAGCGAATTTTTCATTCAGAAGTAATTCTTGAAATTGAGCGTATCTATTTTATGATATTCATCTCCACCATTATTTGCTTTGCACGACAGCTTGAAGTTAGCCATTTCCTTTTGAAGCTCTTCAAATTTTGCATAGACTGGTGAACTTTCGGGTTTCACTAGAATTACTTGAGAAAGATGGCCCAAATTTTCCTTAATAATCTTGAAATTCATGCTGTCATACTGTGAAGGAGAATAAGTTAGTTTCATACTTAGCAGCAATGTAGCAATACATTTTACTTTTTACTTGTGCATTGAATAAACTGTTTTGAATTTGTTCAGCAATTTACCCAGTCAAGCTGAAAAACCTCAAGGGCTGGTATAGCTGCAATACCATATTTGATAGCATTGTGGGTCAAAGAATCTGTTGCAGTTGAAGCGTCTTCCACCACCCGTGATAATACTAATACTTTCAGACCTGAGGAAGTAACAGTAAAGGATATTTAAGATTTAGCTTTTATCATATATTTTACACTGTGTAAGCATAAAATAAAACTGACGCGTTGTTTTAAAACGCAGTATTTTTATTACAAAATAGGTCTGCCAAGCACGGTTTTTTCCTCAGTTCTTCCGACGGACACTGCATTCGGTGATCTCTACCAGTAAAAATGTCTTCAGGAAAGGAAGCATCCCCCGTAAGTTCCAGTTTGAGAAATTTTATTTGGGGGAAGAATCTTATCACAGATCGAACCACACCATTTAAAAACTTTGACATGGACAGGTGCAAGGAGACAACGCAAGGAAATTGCCGACAAACGAAAGCCATCAAGAATACTAGGTCCTGCTCCATTTTTATTTTTGATGCCTCATCCCTGTCATCACAACTCCGTGAACACTTGAGCCCAAAATTTTCAACACCCACATGAGGATCAGTACTAAAATATTCATGGCGTTCTTCCGCTGTTTTTATTGAACTGATTTTGAAGCCAGCCAAGTAAACGCTTCTTAAGCTGGGAAACCTCTCGGGGCTCAATATCTTCAAGTTACTTGATGAATCATGCAATAGAATATTTTTTAGAGCTGGTAAAATAGGAAAGGTAGCATCCCAAGTTAGTGAAGATAGTCTAGATATTGCAAGCTCCTCGATTCCCAAGGCTATTTTTTTGAGTACATCTACAAACAATTCAGAATCCAGGTTAGGTACGCGTTTATTTGGTATTAAACCCAACGATTTCAGATTCGGTAGTTCAGTCTGTAGTAGTGTTTCTAAAACGGGATTAGAAATCTTCTGTAAATACAAATCTTGAATTGTACTGCATCCTGAGAGGAGATAATACAATAATTTTGGATCATCGGCATTGGTGCAAAACTTCCGTAAATTCGGAGATCCTAGTATAATTCCCTGTAAAAAGTGACTAAATGATTTTTGCTTCCAGGTGGCGCTGCTGTAATTCCATATGAAAAAACTGAATTCGCTTAAAGCTGGTAGGTGCAATTCAGCCAGACCAAGTTCGGACGAGTACCAACCCTCATCCATTATATTTTTGTCAAAATTAGAAAAAGTGTAGTTGAAAATTTTCAAGGTTTTTCCATGAGTGTGCAGAATATTGTGCAAATTTATGAAATGCTTGGAATAGTACGTGATGTTTTGATCTGTTGAGTAGCTCAATGAGATCATTTCCGCAGATGGGTGGGATAAGATGTTGCTAATAATTTCGCTCTGAATTATTACTTGAATTGAAACCACATATCGTTTGAATGGGCTGGAAAATTTTGTGAGTTGACTCTGCTGAAAAACTTCCCAGAAGTTCTGCAGTTTCACCTGACTAGGCAATGCTAGGTTTACGAAGGTAAGTTTTCGTAATTGAATGCAAGCTGCTTGATTCCACCGTTTATTCACCAGCCGGAATTTTTTTAAATCCGTTGCATGAACTTGATTAAAGAGGGATTCTAGAACTTGAGGAATTTCCCAAATGTGCATTAAAATACCTGACTGATTTACGATACTTGTTGGTACAGCTTTTTGTTTAGTTTTTTCCGTTACTGATTGAAGTGACCGACGTTTAAAACCTGTGAACAGGACACATAATGTACATTGTATGAGCACCACTTTGTGTTAACATAACATGACTCCCTATTCATTTTTAAAATATCCGTACAAATCAAAAACTGAACTTCAAAAAAATCATAAAATGTATCAACATTTTTTTGAGCTCACCATTTATGTACCTCCGAATTTCATATTGATTGATGTATCCGTCCATACTGGAATTTAGAGCGTGACCTCTATTATTGTCCAATACATTCACACATGAATTTCTGAATGTTTGCTACCCGGAATCAGGACTTTCTTACTGAATTATCCTGTTATTAAATCCTATATCTTATGAGGATTCGCACTTACCACGCATAAGTTTACTTATTAATGCTACTTTGCTTCTAATTTATTTGATTACTAGACTAGAATATTAAAACCCCAGATTAAAACTAAGCTATTAAACAACCTAAATAACGAACTACATACTATGTACATTAATGTAAGTGCAAATTAAATTCCCAATTCCGGAGTAATAATTTAAGGGATTGGCCTTACAATTTATTATTACTGTAGCGTGTATCATATCATCCTCCATCATCCCCTTTATCTTTTAAAATCAAAATTCGTAAATATAATGACTATAAATTGGAATTGACAAAATTTAATGAAGCATGAAAATGAACTTCGTCAGAATTTATTATGAAGCTCATGACATTGCTGACACCATGACAGTTCAATGTTCCACTGTTCAATGAGTCATGCCATGTAGCTTGTCCTACATAACAATCTAATACCATGTGTGAATAAAAATCAATTTTATAGCATAAAATTACGTTTTATTGTAATAAAACAACACTGATAAGAGAGGGGTTCCGGGTACAAAATAAATGTTTATTCCTCTCTATTCCTTGTAAAATACTCACATCAAAACAACGGAGCGAAACATTTATGGGTAGTTGAACTTGAGTTTCAAAGCCATCCTTTTTTTGTACGATTGAGTTTACAGGTGACTTGTTGCACAAAGTGTAATTTCAACAACACTCACAATTTTTATAAGCCACGTTTCGTCTCCATCATAGTCAAGTGTATCATCAGTCAGATGAATATTATACATCCTCGTAAAAAAAAGGGAACAACTTCCTTAGGAATGTATTAAATTGAGGAGTGGCTTTATTGGTTTGATTCTTGTTCCCAAAGTGAAATACTTGACGACATTTTCGCCCGTCCCAAGAGTGTCCAGGGGGGCATTTCTTGTTAGGCACTACTAATAAACTTGTTGAAAATACAATAATTCTTGTAAATACAAAAGGTACGATGAGTATTTGTTCGAAAAAATTTAGAGATTCTAAGTCACGGTTACCTCTTTGGTCTCCTCCATGCTGGCCTCATTTCTGAACTTCCATCGTCATAGAATTCCATATTTGAAGAAACAAATAAGAATATATGGAGAAAATAGACTACTAACAACTTGTTCATTCCTTTTAGCTACAATTGACCCCAATGTAAAGGGTACACAATATACATGTAAATACTATTTTGAATGGGAAAATCTTCGAGCATGTGTACGCATAATGAACTTGATTCAAATATTTTTTTGTGGGGTTTGAAACGATAAATGTATATAACGATGCCATTAGCAGTGAGATGTGCAGTCGCTTGAATAATGAGGCAGGACGAGTTACAGTTTCCCTGAATAAGACTGAAGAACCAAAAAGGAAATGAGGTCATTTTGATATGTTCAGCCCTAGACGAATACATACCCATTTAAATTTGCGTAATATCTATGGAAATGCGTAAACCTTAATGTTTTGTAATGTACAGTATAGATGTAAATACTGTCACTGGAAAATCTCATACCTACATACATAGCTTGTTTTGCCCCAAAAGGTATGTTTTGCTTCTACCTTTCAGCCGATGGAACTCTCCATGTATAATACATTATATACCATTTCTTTTGACATTCTTTCCTCGTAGTCTCTCCCTAACCTCAGTATGGTTACGCAAACAAAGTGAGCTTTAATTTTTATTGTTTATTAATTCTGTCGACAATATTTTTAGAAGGCATTCACTCTCTAGTAGATACTTGATATATTGGAAGTACGTCATGTAATTACACCCCCCAAGCATATCTATATTTATTTATTGACAAGTTGTGCAATTTCAGTAACAAAACACATGAACTTGCTTTCTATAGGATGGCAGATGCAGCAAGTGAAGTGAGACTCATTGTGTCTGGTTTTATTCGAGGTTAATCAGAATAACTAGATCTTTCCTGTACAACATTATATTTCTGTTGGTACTATACATAGTCAGATGTGAGGTAAATCATTCAATGTGCAACCCGTCCTGAATAATGCAGCTTTCCTGGCAAACGAAACTCCATATGCATGGGAATGTAGAGTCATAGAAATGGAGTAATTATGTTTGCAATGTCAATGAGAAAATGTCAATTCCTGTACTCATTAAAACAATGTCTTCTGTTCATTCAGCCTCAGACCTAATAAATGAAGGGTATGTATACTCAAAGGTTTGTTTATTTGCTCTGAAGAAATACAGGAGCAGTCAGTTCTGTAGTATTTGTATCTAGTTGTATTTACTCCATCCATTGAATAACTAAAGTAAGGTTGTCAAGAAAGCCCTGACTATAACCTTCCGCCCCATATGGCAGAAATTAATGTGTAATTCAAAATGTAAATATTAAAATATCGAAACCCTTTTATTACAACCAATTATTACTTACTAAAAAAAAATCTGACTCATTTATTATTATCTCCTTTCAACTTTTTAGCATTATGTACATCGAAGCACACTGTGTATAGATTTTACAATAATGAGATACAATTATATCTAAAAGTGTTTGATTAAAATAGTTAAACACAGCTAATGGCTAATTTGTAACTTTTATTCATTTCAATTCCATGTATTTTATCCCTTTGCCCTTTCGAACATTCAAGCTTATAATTAGGACGCGTCAATATAAATTCAATGAATAAGAAACTGTTTTATTAAGGTGTTTAATTAAACCACTGCAATTAAAATACAGGAAAATGTAAGTAAACTCGACATAAAATATTTTATTGAGCAGCGGCAGTGACAAAAGTCCTTCCATGAAATTTCCACTTACTGGACGGAGACATTTGTGTATATATACGAACATAAATGCTTACATTGATTCTAAATAGTTGTAATGTGCTTTTGATCTGATTCCAAGGATTTATTCAAACATTATGCAAAAAAAAAGTGGAAGAAGCATGGAACTTGTTAATCCAGTTGATTGCAACAACAGCGGAGGCATTTAATCTGTACAAAAAAAAACAAAAACAATCCAATCAAGAATCATAGCGGTTTGATTACCCTGAGGCAGGAAATTATCAACTTAATACGTATAATCGCTTTTTGATAATTCTAAGGATGGAGCAAGGATGGAGATTTTTGTAGTCATAAGTCATAATCAATTTGATTTTATCGGGGGTTGTACTAATCAAATTGATCTTATCGGGGTTATACCAATGTACAAGCACATTTAAAATTTCCAACTAATTTTTTTCAACTTGTGAATGAGCACTTGTTAAATATTTTTTGTTTTCAAATGGGAAAAAGTTGTTGAAGTGTAGTTGACATATTTCTATATTTGATGGAAGTTGGAAGTAAAGGTGCAGACAATTACAGCGATACGACGAACCACTGTACATATATTAATTACAATAATTCTTTCACAATACAATTCATATAGTGTGAATGATTTCATCTTCCATTTTTTTTTTTTTTAAATACTTTGGAATCAAACAATGTAACTACTTGAAATTTTATTAAATCCCAACATATTTAAGTTGTAAATTACTGGAGGTGCACACGAATTGATTTTGTGCAATAGAACTGCTGACGTAATATGCCGACAACTTGTGTGGTAATAAGAGTTTAATATATGTGTAAGTCAGCAAAAAAAAACAAGGACCAAGAGCACTGGTGAATGAAGTTGTGTCGGTCGAGTGTCTCCATAAATCAAATAACAATCACTGCTAGTAGAAGGTCTGGTCATAGCAGAAGAGCAGATTGCCCTGAATTTTAAGTATAAGAGCGTTTTTCAACCGTGGATAGAAATGTATAACATTGCCGTACTCGTTAATCCTTACGAAGGCATGAAATTGTCCCAAAATCCTTATAAGGAAAATAATAATTATTGTAAATTCATCTTGTGATAAGGAAAAAATCCCTAATTTGATATTATGATAATTATTAAATTCATATCTCATAGACAGATCTTCAAATTCTTTTAAATTCATTTCATAAGAATGGAACGGAAGCCCAAGTGAGTGTATGTACACGCCAAGTCCTATGTACTTATGTATTTACCTTAATTAAAATTTTACAAGATTAATTAGACGGCTCATCAGCAGTCGCTTACTGTTTTACAAATAACTAATTACTTAAATTCTTGCAACTGTATTTCTCAAATATGAAATACCTGTGTAAGGGTTTTTATTGATCAGATAATGTAGAAAGAAAATATTAGGATTTACCAATCCCTATCCCTGCCCCGGGTGTTTTCATTAACCCCTTCCACGCATAGTGATTGTTATTTATGGGCACTTTGGTGAACGGCTCCATTACGCATCTGTATTTCAAAGGAATTACACCAGTGATATTCTCTCATGACCTGTTTCTTCAGTTCGATCCCTTTCAGTTTCGGACATATATATGATTCATTGATTCCTTTCACTGATAAATTATATGCTTGAACTCAATGACCATCATTCTTAATTACTGAGAGAAAGGACAGGACAAAAATGTAATGTACACGTGTGGGACCTCTCCTCACACACTGTATCCAACAAATACAAAATAATCTTTATTCATCTCTCATGAGAAAGATTTCATGGAACGCAACTTTTTTGACGCACCAAGAAGGGAATCCTAATTTCGGTGTAATCTTTATTTAAGATAAAATCAGTATATTTTGTGCGAAGGGACATAACCTATGTATGTATGTACTGCTTAACTGATTGTTGTTAGTTTACAATAAAGTCACATGTGCATACGTAGATTTATATTTATCCAACTGGTATTCTTTCCTGGGTCTGTAGAGTCAAATGTGAGCTCACTACTGCTACAGGAGAAAAAGGATCCCTAATTGTAAGTGTAAGTCGAGTAAGTAGAGATGTGCTTTTATTTGCAAATCTAGGGATGTGTAAGCACGAGGAGAGGTAGGCTCCTTAATATTATTTAATAAATAATGCAAAATAGCTTACTTCAGTTTATTTGTTGTTTTATTGGCAAACAAGTTCAAAGAAGGAGAATGAACCCACTTTACTCATTTTAACCAGAGGAGATGAATGAACCCTGGGAAATATGTACTGGCATCTCCCTAAGTACTGTCTCCAAAAGCCCATATGTGCATTCCTTCTAAAAATAATTATTTATATTTCAACTTGCACAATCTACTTGTATTTTTGATTTGTGTGCTGGGATCATTTAAGCATCCAATAATGAATTATTTATTAGTTTAGAATTCTAGACAGCTGGGATATGAAGACACACGGTGAGATTACAAGTTTCAATAAGCAGCTTTCTCCAACAATAATCACAACAAACGATATATCAAATCCTTCCCAACTCCAAAACATTACATTCCCTGACTAAAGATGTCCTCCCAACTCTATTACGTTTGCCACGATCAGAGATCCACAAGGCTCAAGACTTGGATGCCAGGAGGATACTCGTAAGTAAAAGTTCACAATAAAAGTCACATTTTATTAGATCATTTGTTACTTCAAAACATTTCACGATTACATAGTATGACAATTTAATGTATCGTCCTAGTTTTTCTTAACCCTTTACAAGTATTTTGCCCTGAATATCTCAGTTTTCTTTTATGCTTTTGTTATTTTATATTTTTGTTGTTGACTGTGTTGCCTTGTTTGGTCAACAGCGAAATAATTACCAAGTGCTTCCAATGCAAGTCACACTGCAAATTATAAATATGACAGTAAAATTAGTTGAACTTTTTATAAATGGGTTTTCTCCTTGTACTTACATAATTATGTACTTATTCATTTTGAATATTACGATCTATTAAAAAAAAGATGCACAAAAGCAAATGTTTTGTTACTTTTAGCGGTCCCGCTGATTCTCACTCAGTCGGTTATCTGCTTCACTTGAATCATTCAAACAAGTCATGTACACATTTCATACACAAAAAAATAATAAGGAAAGCACAGAGATTTGCCTGCTCAAGTCGTCCTGCGAAATCAAATGTTGATTGCACTCAAATTATATAGATACATATACATACATAGATACTTCAGAAAGTTTCACAGGCATGGCAAATCTGTTAAAGGAAGCTCTCAGTTGGTACATCTATAGTTTCACACGTAATTTTACTCTTCAAATTAATTACTTTCAAGAATAAATAATTAAGTAGAGCCCGTGATTCGTTCTTCCTAATTTGACTCTATGTAACGGTACATTGTATGTAGATAGCTCATTTGCATAGCTAATGCTACGGTTGAAGAATTCCAAGCTGTAAATCCTAAGTAATTATTAATTATTGTGGGAAAAGTCAGAAAAAAGTGGAATGCTGGCTTGTTTTTGCATCCTCCATAATCCTAACAAATGGTTTCCCGGGAGGAGAGCTCTGACTAAGCATTATGTGTCTCCGTCAATTCCTAAGATTCTTCTTGTAATTTCTGTAGCCCTTTGGTAGAATTCTAAAAAGAGAAACTTTCAATCCATTTTGGAATGTAAGTGGGTGTTTAAAAAAACCTTGCAAAACCGAGCTCCTTGCTCTTGCTATTTGAATTTGATTTGAAATTTTACAACTTCTCTGGCAATCATCATCCTTGGACTCTATCCTAAGCAAGGCTCCAAGGCTGGTTAACAACCTTATGCATATTCCTCACCATGATTATATTTTTTTTTACTCTAGGTTTTGTGTAGACACTGGGTGCTTGAAGTCCTATAGAATTTAGTGATGAGTTACCCTGACAATATATATCATTACAAAAACAAACAGAGAAACAATTCATCACCACTCCATCAAAAGACTCTTCCTATGTAAAGTCGTGAATGATATAAATTTCAAATACTGTAATATGTGTGCAAAGGTTAACATTTAAAATTGCCTTCATTGATTAATTAAAATGAAGAATATTCCTCATTTTTCATGAACCTTGTTCATGGACTGCATATAGATTATCATCATCATTACTGCATTCCTTGATAATCTCTAACCCCTTGTGCATTCCGAAATTCTACGTCTTTTCCATCAAAGTATATATTTTTCCTGCAGGATGATTGCACACACTTATTATTTCAATGGATGCATGTATGTACATATCTATGTGTGTTTGTATCTATGTTCGAATTTTATAGTTACATTGTAACATATATACATAAAACAGCCCGTACAACTTTCATCATTAAAATATTCTAGTTGTTTTTAACATCTGAGGTATGAAAGATATATCCCATTCCTGTGCAATGTACATAATAAAAACACCTTGTAATATCTTTACAATGCAATTTCTGAGGATGTAAATTTCTGTTGTTTTTTGCTCTCGATACTAAAACTTGAAAAGGTCCACAGACGTTTACAAGTAAAAAGTAATTAGTACGACCCTAGCATTATATAATAGCCATGTATACAGATATAGAAGGCTGGGTAAAGAAACTACAGAAACACCGCAGAGGGAAGATTGTGCAGGTAAGAAAGAGTCTGTTAAAATGAAAATTATCAACACAGTCAGTAGCCTTTGCCCCTGTTCAAACCAATCAGTTGTGGTGCGGTTGATCAATACCAAAATGCAATTTGTATTCTTCTTATACTGGCATATAGACACTTGGAGTCTAGCACTTAACACATTGTGGATGCCCCTCCAACGACAAGAGCTTGCAAAGGAGGGACAATACTTTTAATGACTGTTACTTCAATTATTACACTACCATCGATAGATTATATTTTTTCTGTTTTCTTCATTTGCGTCAGTTGCTCTTAACTTATTAATTTGTACGCATACATTTAATTAATAAAAGCCTAGCCTTGTTTTTGTCTTGATAGATATTGACATATAGAGCCTACCTATATCTATACATACATAGATATCTGTATCTATGTGTATAACGAGGATCCCCATAGCACTCTGCCCGTTTCGCACTTTTCCCCACATGAGCCTTGATATATGCGCAGAAAACATTTATAAACAAGATAGTGTTAACACATCAAACATTATTGCACTTGTACCATTAGAACAGTCGTGTCCTGACATGCATATGCATAAGTAATCATTTGCATAAGGAACCAGTCCTCTGTCGTTCCATCATATTTTCATCAAGATTTACACAAGTTTTTTTATCCTATATGTAATGTCGAATCCTTATTCCCTCCAATTCCCAGCCAGCAACCGTTTCATCGTGCAAGGGCTCAAAATCACGTCTACTAAAACTTTATGTCAACCTTGTCATCCGCCAAATGGTAATAACCTTTGAGGGGGTAAAAAATTATTTTTAATTTGAGCCATACCCTCGGAAAGAACGACGGGAGATTCCGATTCAGATTCAGATAGTTTTAGACAAACAATTCACGAAAATGTACTAGGTCAGTGGATTTACAGGATTTTAGGCTTTTCCCTCAGAATCCTCCGAGTTTATTGCACCCTCCTGTCAGATGCAGTCAAATTCATCCTTGATTCGTGAAGACATGGAGCAAAAGAGACGAGCGGATGATTACATGCTTTTTGCTTTCGTATATCTGTCTACAGCAGTATCTTCAGGGGAAATCCTTTGAGTTCGAGGCATTTTCAAGATAACATTTAGATTCCATTAGAATTTCTATGCAAGCCCATAATTTTAAATAGGAATCACCAATCACCAGGGAGAAGTCTACTTTCGTGTGGGGAACACTAAGCCCAGACCAGTTAACATTCCTTCCAGACATGCAAAGCCAGGAGTACATGTGCTTTAAATTGTTTAACACATTGCTCTACGCTAAGAGGACCACTTTTTCAACCAAAATTTATGATTTCTACGAATTCTAACTACTGTGTGAAAACGACAGTACTAAATACTTAATGGATAATATCTTTCACCCAAAGGCTCCCAATTATCCACAAAAAAAAAACAAAGCATTCCTATGATCTATAGATACACAAATATACATCCATGGCCAAATTACTGTTAAAGTGTTGTTAGAAAAATTCTAATTACATGCATGCAGAGGTCTGCTTATAGCCGCATAAATATCACGTATGTACACAACATTTACAGTATGAAATGAACCCATAAAATATACTAATAGTCAATAATTTATTTGTACGTGTGTTCGTTCCTCTATGTACAGATAGATACATTTGCAGAAAGACCAGTGATACAATACACCCGTCGGACTGTCACCTTGTTATGTTGACGTTTACACCCATGTTTTCCCATTGTAATCGCATGCATGCATCTTGGAAGAAAGGAAGAGTTAAATTGTTTACGAAAATTGGACCATGAAAAGTGAACTAGTGATGATTTACTATATTGTCCATTATTATGAGCCAGCCATGCAAACACGGACGTATTTGAATCTCATACATATGTAGAGTACAAACCACAGAATAAGAAAAGGTAAAGAAGGCATAACCCACGTCACTTGATTACTATCAGGTAGGTCATTACATGTCAAAAGGACTGCAGTTATTTGCAGAGGTGATATAATAGTTACCCCCAAAAATGTAAAGGCAGTCAAAAGAGATGACTCGCATACATAAGACAGAGAGTCAGGCCATAAAATAAGTAGAGTGCATCTGTAAACGGATCCAATTAACCCAACTGCAACTGGCATCTATTCTGCTCGTGTCTGCCAGGGAAGAGTGAGAAGTGGCCCAATAAAACAATCTCATCTCTCTCTCTCTCTCTGTGTGTAGGATATAAGCCACACACAAGCACACGATGACTTTGAATTTGTTCAAGGAATATGGAGACGTTACATTTAGTTTAAAAGTAACAAGAGTGAGAGTCAGTCCGTCAGGAGATGAAGCAGACAAAGGGAGGAATTGTCGTTCTTCCACATGATGATGACTGATGAGCTCGTAAGATGAGCAGCATGAGTTGCCTGTAGAAGCCTTGAACATGTCCATGAGATCTTCCAGATTGAAACTGAAAAAGAAACGAGAAAAACTGTGGCAATCAAAACCTTATAACATTATATATTTTTCCAATTCGCCTCTCTTCCCATTGTTCACTTCATCTCTCTCTCTCTCTCTCTCTCTCTCTCTCTCTCTCTCTCTCTCTCGTTACACGGCTAACTTTGAAATAGGATTATGTATTAGTGATTATATATTTTGTCGACTATTGAATGGACACAGGACGAGTGAGTGTACTACATACGTATATGGACGATGGGGATGAAAAAGAAAACAATAAATTTAGCCACTCTCTTTTTCCTCCATCAAAATATTGCTTCCTATATATTAATACAATCTATAACCATGGACTAGTCCATATCCTTCTTTCTCTCATAATTAGTGCCCATCAATGTATTTTTATGGCTTTTAAATATAATTTTACAACCCCCATATAACATGTCGAGATCTCACCGCCGACTGACTGCCGCTATATATCCCATTTAATTTACATCTCCACTCTCGGCTTTGATCCTCTCAGAGAAGTTGCACAAGTGAAGCACAAGCACTAAGTGCTGCACCTCTGCGGAACGGACCCATGGAGCGTCCTTTTTAATGGCTTCAACCCTGCATTTGACTTGGCATTTGCCATTTCCACTAACTAACCTACCACCGTCATAAATCCTTCCAATTTTTAACAAATTATTTCCAAAACCTCGAAAATAACTTGATTCCTTGTTTCCCTCTCTCGAATCTAATTTTTATCCCTCCATTTCAACTTTTTGCTCTGATTTATATTCTACAACCTCCTTTGTGGAACTGCCTCGAACAATCAGAAATCTATTCATCTATACATTTGAGCTTTTCCCTCTGAAGGAACAAATCATTGTTTTTCTGGATGGTGTCGTACAGGGGGATATGTAGAATATATTTTGCATATTTTTACAAAATTATTAAGAAACACTTCCTATCAGAGAGCTGTCTGTGAAGCGGAGCAATTATCCCTTTGGCTCAAAAATCAGGACCATTGCATGTCAAATAATTAACATCTATATACCCCTGACTTTCTGTCATTATCTGTCCAAGTGCAGGGGATCAGTAGAGACAGGGATATGAATCATATATGATCATTGATACGGATCCTACATACATATGTGATCCTGTACTAGTGTAGGCTAAATTACCTGTTATGGCACCCCATAGTATCATCTGACTCTCAAACTACTCGCCTCATAGTGCTCCTTTGCTGACATTTATGATCTCATCATGGCTGTTGGACGGCGTGTGTAGTATGCATAATAAAAAGCAGGAGAGCCCAAAAGTTGTGCAGAGAACAAAACTGTGAACAAGAAAACACTCTGAGTACTTCAAAATGTCAATAACTAACCAATGCTTTGTTTCCGTCTCTGACTCTGGAATTCCAATGGCTTTTTATTATTCTCAATAGGTTTACGGCATGGAGCTCCACTCATTATTATTGGTATTCATACAAGGGAGCAGAGCTCCACGATACATCCTTCTTCCACGCCAAAGAAAAAAATAGTCAAATAAATTGCCAAGATGTCTAATCAAGAGCACATGCAGAAATCGACTATGTAACTCAACATTTGGAAATACCTGTTGCTTCTCAATGCGATATGAGACTCAAACCCACCACCATGCAGAGATGATCTGATGATAATGATGATGTGTTCTCCTGCCTCGCGGAACTGGATTGCACGCCGTAGCTCATCTATTGTTTACGAAGATATCCTCCTCAAATGAAAGAATTCTTTTCATACAAATCTTCTCTCATGAATACACACACACACAAACTTAAATTAGATGACCATATCAATTTTTTACTGGTATTAGCTTCCCTCCATTGGCTATCACAATATTTATACATTGGTACTCACGGTCTCACGGTCCTCGAAGTTCCCAGTACTGTACAAAAATGAAATTAGTATATCTACTTGGATTTTTTCTCGTAATTTTTTGGACTGACGTAAATGGAGCCTCTTCAAATATCAACTCATTTTCTGGAAGATAATCAAGAGCTGGTCTGGTAAGGTATCATGACTCCAGAAAGGAAAAGAATAAGGGAGAAAAATGTCAAGGAGAGTAAAACATGAACAAGGAGTAATAAGTTTGAGCTAATAAAGTGAAATTCTATATCCTGGCCATAAATGGACACTTACGAGGGAAATTTTGGAGAGGTGCCATGCAAAAAAATCCGACGTCCAGCTGGATTCCTGGTAGTAATTTCACCCCCAGAGAAAAAAAAAATTACAAGGCTTCTGTTTCAACTTGACATTATCATAGAAATCAGATTTTGCTGACATGTTTACGTGTGACCGTTGGTGGTGGAGGGATGAAATATTATCAATTGATGGCTCTAAAGGTTTACTGATTTCAATGATTATGAAGAAAGAAAACTAGCACCAGTTGAATAATCAGAGTATGTAATTTATGAGCAGTCATACACACATTTACATTACATAGGGAGTTTGGGCAAGAGACTAATATTGGAATGGTGTGCGGTGCCTGTTGTTGTTGTTGGTGGTGGTGGTAATCACAATAAGTAGCAGATTTGCAATTATTATATATAGGTAACATATGTTAGTTTGTGGGAAAAACCATTTTAAAAAGTATGAATACTAAATATGCAGGGACATAAATCACGGGTAGGGTATGATTTATGGACTAACGATATATTTCCAACCACATGAATTTCCCCTCTGGTAGTACTTCAAAACAGAGTGAGTACAAGAGTGAATATAGTTCTAGAAGGGACAGGAGAGACCATTCAAAAAAGGAAAAAAAACAGCTGAAGAAGCCCCACACACACACACACACACACACACACACACACTCTCACAGGCTCACACGTAACTTTATAAACTGTAAACAGTAAAAGAGAGAAAAGAAGAAAAATATGAAAACCGCAGAGCAATTTATTTGCGTGAATTGATGAGTGGAGCAAGAAGGAATTATTATAAAAAGAATGGAAAAGTTGTTTCATAAAATGGTTAACTTTTACACACAATTATAGTTATTTGCCGGCGCTCACATACATATTTTTGGGGCCCTATTCAAAGAAGAATTCATTTGATTTTGAGGAATGAGTGCCTCTTGGCATTACGTCATGTGTAATAGTACCGTTTAAATGCTATTTAAGCCCCACTGCATGGAAATTGAAGCAACGGACAAAATAGCAACGATTACTGCACTCCGCCACTTGCCATATCCCCGTTGTCATCACTACTATCATCATCATCATCTCCGTCCCGTAAGGAAAAGGATGATAATAGCCACATTTAATATCATCCCTAAATTGTTTTGGTTGTCAACTCACTCTTGAGGAGTAACGGCGCGAGCACATGGTCCCCTTCTGTAATACTGTAGTCTCTCCCTACATGTTACCTCTATATATAGATATACATACATCCCACAAGAAAAGACTACAAGCCTGAGGATTGTCACACGATATGATGATAAACCACAAACATGCAATATGTCTCTCAGTAATGACAAATTTCAATAAGTTTAAGGTCTCCATGACTAATTTATGTGGGGAGCAAAATTGGGATGATGATCACTACTCAAATATCTATAGATACTGGCTTTGAAGATAGCTAGACAAATAGTACTATTTCAAATTCCTTTCCTCACCCAGACTCCCTCAATCATATGTATCTACATACATATGTACATAGCCCAGACCAGCAACACATAAAGACAAACAAAATTGCGCCGAAAGGTAACACAGAAGGTTACACTATGGATATGTTTTGGAAGTCATTAAAGATCTCTATTGAATTGACTCGATTTCATTTCATAGGACTTGTCCAAGTGGAATAGAAAAAGACGATTAGCCTCGTCACCATGATGATGAGTTGAGTATATGAGAGACTCAGTGAGTCTCAGAAACGTTCCTCGCTTGAACAGTTATTATAGTTATAGATATTTTAGACGTGGCTTTGAATTTCAAATGACCAGCTGGCCCAAGCTAGATTTGTCAGCTTGTTGTAGTACACTGTGGTTGTAGTAGTAGTAGTAGTAGTAGTAGTAGTAATAGTAGTTGTATATAGTTGTAGTAGTAGTTACCGTAGTGCAAACAAAGAAAGCCACGTTTTCGGCAAAACTAGGTCAATATTACTTGAACAGCATCATCTTTCATCTCTCTCACCCTATGTGTATGTGTACCGCTGCTCTTTACTACTACGTTCATAATACACACGAGCACCTTCATTTTCACACATGAGAGCCACACATGCTTTTACAATGTGTAGCTATAAGTGTTGGGGAGAGGTATGCACTATGCACTTAAAAGTATAAGTAGAAATATAGGATATACCCCAGTCCACTATGACATTAGACGTAATTATGTATTACATAAACCGGCCATCTATCTATACCCCTGGATCCTACATATATCTACCCATGCCGAGCATTATGTAAGGCCGTCCACGCTGCCAAAAGTGATGGTGGCGGTGCATTTTGCAGAGGGAAATATGCAATAATGATAGTGATTATGAAAGGATATAAATTGTATATTTATTTATTCCAATTATTGTTATTTTACGATGAAGGAGGGAAGAGATCCTCAGAGTCTCCCCACACTTCCAAATAAGAGTTGAACAAGTCCTAAAAAAAAACCCATGAGGAGTTTTGAACTTGGGCAGTCCATCATCCTCGGAGTGAAACCCTTGGAATCTTATTAATAATTCGAAAATGAAATGGAATTTCATCACCCTTTGACTCCAATTCCCCCCACAATGACAATTACTCATGTGCCTCAATATGTAGATACTATTCCCCAGGGACTAAGACTGGCGGCACAATGGGTCCATATAGTGGATTTTCAGTGGATAAATATTCCCGAGCTTGTTTTATATGACACGCCGTATGTTCTACATATGGAGATACATACATAACCCTAGAGCATCTACAAGGAGAGGGAAACGTGCGAGTGAGCCCGTCAGAAAAGTACTATTTGAATGGAGATAGATACTTGTGTATCCATGTGGTGCTCAATATTATTTACAGGACGTATGCAAATGGTGCGGAGCTGACAATAAGTTATTTATTGACAATTTCATTATTATTTCTGTAGCTGCCGCGATATGGTCTCTGAGGATGCTGGGGATGATGGGATATATGGACGGTTGTGGGTACTGAATATGACGGGGTGGTGGGACTGTACATAGCGTTGCAGGAGTACACACAGGCGTCCATGGAGTGTTCCCTTGTTGTGTCAGTTTGGACATGAGTGAAGAGTTTCATTAGGCGGATTATTTCTTCATCATATAGGGCCGAAGAGAGGACCCATCCTGTTTAGCAACACAGGGATAAAGATAACAACGTGATTAAATTGTCTAGAAGAGACGTGTAAACACAAGTGACAAGCTATAGTCATAATCAGGACATAAACAACCCAGTGAATGACTATAATGAGCATCGATTTCCAACCAGTCATCCTCGTCATCTCCATCCCAATCCCAAACATACATACACTCTTATCCCATCATCCCTAACCCCATGCACAGCCGAGTTCCTCTCCAACGTCCTACGCACTCACACAGATCTCTTCTCTCTCAGGGCATCAAATTATGCTAAAATATATATATCTAATTATCCGTGACTGTATCTGTGTCGTCCGGTATGTATGGGGTAGCTATGAGGACCCGAAGACCACGCTGGGATGAGCATACGTAATAAAATCAGTTCTAAACATTTTAATTGTATTCTTTTTTGCATTGCTACTATGAAACAGTTATGGGCAGGTGAGCATACATTTATGCATTTAAGAGAGGAAACGTCGCATAGATCACGCATGGGGTTTCTGCAAAACTTATCCCTTGCCATAACTGTTCGGAAAAGTAATGAAGGATCTAAAAATTGCTATTTAAACATCACGATATTGACAAGAGTATTCATATTTCAGAGGATGTATGAGTATGAGTATGAGTACGGAGTCTGGGGCTCTTCCTATAGGGCCGTCGTCGTCATCTCTTCTGGAAGGAACCTTTTACAGGTAATTACAGCAAAGTTGTGTCAAGTTAGCTTCATTATAACCTCTTCACTTCGCCTTTTTCCAAATGAAATCTTTCTCCTTTTACTACGACTGACAGAATCCTCCTCAACTTCGTCTCGTAAATACAAATGCATACAGGCCTGTGTACATACATGCATGTATCTACATG
The DNA here is from genome assembly GCA_947179485.1 of Allacma fusca. Classification (NCBI taxonomy): domain Eukaryota; kingdom Metazoa; phylum Arthropoda; class Collembola; order Symphypleona; family Sminthuridae; genus Allacma; species Allacma fusca. The sequence goes on along the minus strand of OX359247.1, from coordinate 31,846,232 downwards.
TAGATACATACATACATTGACAGAGCTCTGAACCTGCTCTATCAGCTTTTGGTTTTCGCTTATATGAATATTTTGAATGCTTATTTGTTTATGCAACGGAGAGGAGCATTCAATTACCCAACAGATTTTCCTTATTATTTATTTCCCACAGAACGTCATTTGTGGCATGTTTAGGAAATACAGTGGAGGTTTTTGTGTCCCCCCCGATCCTAATAATATTAGCAGCTCATTACCATTTAGTTGCGATTACTTGCCAATATATAATTGCTAAATCAATTCTTCCATAATCATCATCTTCATCTGGGGCTCCTTCCAATTGACTCTTCTTTTTGGAGTCTCCGTCACATTTGTTATTCTTAGCCGCCGCGGGACCTCTCTGTCAAAGGGAACTCTCCTCAATTGTGGTTGCTACAATGACCTGACTTGAGCTTTATTTACGGCCGCGGTTCGCCTTCTAATTTGCCAGCGACAATGCTTTTTCCAAGTGTTTTTTTCTCTCGTGTTTCGAGCAGAGATGTATTTATTATTTTACAGGTGATACACATTATAGGTCACGGGCGCAGTTGGAGTTACCCGCCGCAAGGCTCTCATCATAATAAATAAATAAAATCATTTCAATTTTTAGTAATTTATTGCCAATTTTTTTCTGACAGCCGCAAAAATTTCCCATAGGTATCTATCGGAACAGAGAGTGTGTTATGGATTGGTGGGGCTTAAGCTCACATATACTACTGACCGTGTATAGTCTCATTGATCTCTCACACATCCCTCATCTCATCTTTCAAGATGCTCTTCACGTATTATATTATATTGTAACTTGTTGCAGGATGGATGGACCGTCGAAGCAATAATTACTAATTATTTGCACCCTGCTATGCCTTCTGTACCAACTTGTTAGGAAATTTTTATTGAGGGGGAATTGTTCGTATGTATAGGCACAGGTCAGTCTGTGGAGAGATGATGGAGAGTGGGAAATCTATTAGAAAAACTTGCAGGTTTAGAGGTCAGGATTTATTAGAAAATTTCTTCAGGGATCCTGCCAAACATTTATTTATTATGAAACAGCCCTTCTGCAGAACAATAGTCCCATGGACAAAAAGAAATCCCTTTAGAAATATACACTGGAAATTACTTTAAAAACTTGATATTCTCATTACGGAGAAAATTGACGTATTAGTTTGTTTTCCATAGATACTATACTTATTGGCTTCTTAAAAGTCTCACGATTTTTTTTTCACTGGTTCACCAGCAGCACCTTATAAAGACAAAAAGTGTGCACATCCTGTAAGCAGGTTTTTCCGAAGGAAAAATGCGTCTCAAATTTTTCAAATTGTATATTATAACAATTGTGTTGGAGACGTGTCATCATTCTAATTATTATAAAGAGCGAGATTTTCATTTGATATTATTTTTAAGATCATTTATTATCCAGCTATATTTTTGATTACAACTGTAACTTTACTTTTGACGCCGAGGTGTGAATAGGACTTTAATGAATTATTAGTGAGATTGTCTGCTACTAGGATATTATTTTTTGAAAACTAGTCCATAAGGAGAGAATCCATTGAACACCCATCTTGTAATTGTATCCAATTGTTTTTCCCCTCCTGATTCTAAATTCTGAATAATTCATGAGTTGATGAGAGCTAACTATGCAATTTGGGAATTGGAAAAAATACAGCTTATAATGAAAGATTTTTTTAAAAAATTGATTCAACCATGATTGGAATTCCTGTAGAAAAAAATCAGGAAGAATCAAACTAACCGTAATACGGGACAAGGCCGTGTGCAGAAATGATGACGAGGACTTTACATGCTAAAAATCAATATCTACATTATGTGTATTTTTAAAAGAATTTTCAAAAATTCTACAAAAGAAATTCGCACTTACAGAAATTTAAGCACAGCGGACATCCATACATAGCAACTCTTGAGCGTGTACTTCACATGTCCAACTCCCTCGAGCATGTGAAAGATGTCAATTTCCCTGAAAAAAGTCCCAGTGAGAAATAGTACATGAGATGTTCAAGCTTGTCGTGAACAATCTATATATGAGCAGAAAAAAAAATAAAGAAAGAAAGAAATGAAAGTGTGATTTCACACAATTTTGAGGTATTTGTCAAGTTTGGAAGAAATCCAGATTTATTGAAACAATGTTTCCCGTGTGTGTGTGCGTTTGGCTCGAATGTATCAATTTTTTTTCTTCCTGAAGTTGTACATGTGAGTTATGATGCAAGGTTGATGAAGTTAGGATAGTTTGCAGAAGATGTGGCCGTGATTGAGATTGCAATGGAAGGAGCCGGAGTGGCGGATGTGTGTCAAGAAGATGTAGAAGAAGTTCTGTGAAGAGTGTGAGTGTGTGTGTGTGTGTGTGTCTGTATGTGTCTGTATGTGTGTGTGTATGTGTGTGTGTGTGAGTGTATGGAAGGGGGAGAGAGAGAGAGAGAGAACTATGGGATTACATCACTTGTGTGTACTTACATGACGTCTAATTGCTTAACGATTATAGGCAAACATTCATCTGCTTTCAGTTTCTTTTCTCTACTGCATGGAGAGTCACAGTGCAACTTATGACTCTGTATACTTATTTGCCTATATGAGAAACAAACACGTATTTACAAAGCGTGGTCGTCCAATAGGTATTATACATTTTCTACTCACCTCATCAACCACACACATACACAATGATTTACACATGTATGTAGAATATTACATGCATACGGACATAATTACATCCCCAGATACACACTCTCCATATATATATATATATATCTGGTAAATCCACGCACTCAGACACATACTCACTTGAGGAGTCAATTCCCAAAGAGAATCTCCCCGGTAACTCATTATGCATGAATTTTAGCCTCAACTTTTATATAATCCACTAATAATACCATCTGTCCTGAAATACCTAATAGGATTACGTGTAAAAATATACTGTGAGCCTCACACGGTCTCATGTATGCAACTCCAATGTATCCAACCTTTTCATAAATACGACTTCCACAATAGTACATCTTTTTATTCACTGACTCCCTTATTACAATTGCCCAGCATTCCTATATATACTTGTACTTATATTTAGCATTACTAAATATCTTGACAATTCTCTCTCTCTCTCTCTCTCTCTCTCTCTCTCTCTCTCTCTCTCTCTCTCACTCTGTGCCATATTCCTCCAGCATTACTATTCCTTTCCTTATGCACCTCTTCACTCTCAAGTTCCACTACATCCATACATACATATGCCGGCTATAGCTTTAACTCCACGTTATGATTTTTAATGACTGTAATAATGCATTCAAAAATGCACACAGAGAAAACTTTGTTGCGGCTATGGGCTCTGAGCTGTACTCCTATAGTATTTATCCACTACTCATTGTTTCCGAAGGTGCGAATGGGGTAACATTTGGCTTGAATGCACATTTGCACATCCCATACGTACATATGTGTATAGATATGTAGGTACATACAGAGGAGGACAGTATACATACGGAGGAGTACGGACGTTTGCCAGTGATTGAGTGAGGCAGTCACGGGTACCCTCAATCAAGGCAGGAGCGTGTAGTAGTGGTCATCTTTTTATGCGTTTTAGTTGTTCCACCAAAAAGGGGAAAAAAATCTAATATTATTAATACACTGACACACTCGCATAAACTAGCCGAGGGAATCAGGCAATTGTACTTGTGACAGGATTATTGTTATGAAAATATGGAGATTTAAATTATATATGTAGATATGGATTTGTAGTTTATCTATTGTGTGTAGGAAAAGTCTTCTGGGGAGTATCTGACACTATACACTGTAAGTATCTATTCTTGAGGATCTGTCCGTCAGAGTGACTATGTAGGTCCATTGGACGGAGGAGCTATAAGTGTCTCCCAAGTGTGTGGGTATGGGTTGAGCGTCGTGTGTATATATGTGTAAGTAGGTAATTGTGATGATTCCTATTGGTTTTTTTCTATTGGAGGTCCTTTCCGTTGACGTACACTCATCTCTGTATTGTACTTGATGGCGTTGAGGACGGTGATGGTATGTGTGTTTGTGTGTGTGTGTGCTTGTGCTTGTATTAGTAAGTCGATGGACAAAAGATGAAGGGAGATGTTCCCCTATTGCAAATCTTGTGCACTAACTATATGGAGGCAGCGAAAAACAAGAGGATTCTGAGGTATTCTCGTAAATTAGGGGTAATTCCACACACTCAGCAGAGGATTCTTTTGGATGGAACGGTTTCGTTTCCCTCACAAATCATAAGGCAGGCATGTACATACATACCTATTGGAGTACTTACTCTTACCTTCTTTTCTCTCTCTCTCTCTCTCTCTCTCTCTCTCGGTATATGCATCCCCGTCCTGATCATGCAGTGGTAAGATCCCCTGGTAAATGGTATGTATTTGAAGGAGGTATTATATATTTACGGTATATACCTGTATGCGAAATGAAAAGGTAAGTAAATAGTTGTGAGTTCGACGTGAGCCGACGTAATAGGAATGCTCCATACGTATGTACGTATATGAGGACGGATGAGTATTGCCAGCGTGTGAACCCCTTTTTTCCTATTCTTTACCATCTGTGTCACATAATAATGACGATTATCATATGATGGTGTCGGCGGCTACCTTATGCATCCCTAAGGGATGCCATATGCCTTGGAAATGCTTCCTCCGACCCAACAACACTACCTACATACTCATCTCTCGAATTTTACCTGCCGCTATAAAAGATGCACAATGACCACTTGATAATCAGTCGACATTTTGCAGTCAAACACAACTATTTTATTTCATTTCTCTTGTGTACTTTTCTTAATTCCCTTGCCGTTCACATTTCTACTCCATTTTTTTCTCTCCAAGCCCAACTTCAACATGGGATTCTTCAAGGCAAGTTTCTAATTTTTAGATTACCCGCACATAATTATTTTTACACGGCGGGGATTCCCTCCCTTGTATACACACAGTAGCCTAAAATCTACCTCCGTTTAGTCGATATTGCTTCGATCCACTTTACGATATACACTATCAGGAGGTTCCCGGGAGGAAGGTCTTTGTAGGCTTCCCGGGGGAGATACATAAGATTCTGTCAATAATATATTTTTTTTTTACTATATTCCCTTGAAAATTTTCGTAGTCAATATAAAATACAGTTATTTCCCACAGACATAAATGCTTGCTCCTTGTGGTGCAGACACATAACACTCTGATTTTAACACTCTGAACACGAGACACGACGGAAGGTGCAAAAAAGTAAACCCACTGGAGATTTTCTATCCTCGGGCTATAGTACCAGTATCTACCTGTAGCCCAAGTCTGCTCCTCCGCTTAAGGAATACAAAAAAGTTTTAAACCTCTGCTCACTCTTTAGATTTTGACGTCAGACAAACCGTGCAGTGATCCCGTTACACATTATTTACATATGTTCAATTGTGCTCTTACATTCTCATTTCTTTGGGTTCTTACCTAAGGTTTTGGGATTTTGTCTCAAAAACAATTCCCAAATTTCTTCGGGTGATAAATTCAGGAGGAGATTGGGGTTGAGCGGTATCGTATATATATAAATACACTAAAATCATTTAATATTGCTAGCCTTAAAATTTGAGTAGAAATTTATTTAGGTAATTACTTATTCTTGACATTTTATTTTTTTACATTCAAAATTTGTTTCAAATTTCATTACATTTAAAAAATGTTTCTCTCATAGAAGATTTGTATTTTAACTCTTTCGTTTCAAAGCACAGTATTTTTAAAGTAAATGGAATGCAATTTAAAAAAATTAAGGAAGATTTGTAGTAAAGCAGAGATGAGGGAAGAAGGACAGGAGTAGTTGGAAATGAAGCAAAAGCATGAGGCTGCGAGGGATTAATTAATGATGATAGCCCAAATAATTATTCTCATTTAAATAAAATATCAGGGAGAAGAGCAGAAATTATAGTAGGGAAAAAACTGATTGTAGTTTACGAGACACCCAACCTTGAGAAATACTCTCGTTTTCATTGGCAACCCAGTAAGTCAGTCAGATTGAGATTATACCTGCCAGCATAATATATTATAACTGGTTATGTGCATCTTATATGCAGAACCACTTGCTCTCAAACTTGTGAGATAGCCAAAATCATGTATCAGGAAACGTGCGCAAATTCTCATCTCCCTTGGTCTTGAAATCCAGTTTTTGAAGATGAGTAGATACAGTCAGAGTGGTGGAAATAACAAATGTTTTACATCCCTTTTAATATAAGATCAAAAGTGATCATTTCCTTTTAACTACATGCAACATTGGCACTAAATGACCACATAATAATCCCCTCCCGTACCCTAAATTCACTTAACTTGCTCACACAACCACTTTCCCACCTTCATCGTCCAGATTACTCACCTTCAGTCATAAATTACTCTCCTACCTGAGTGTATTTCTTCGAAGTAGTTATTTCCCTTACTCCACATAATTACATACTCTTGATATACAAACGTTCTTTATGTCTATACCTCTAGAATACATAACAGAATCCAAGGCTTGTATTGAAGCCTACAATTTTTCTAGAAAAAAAAACATCTTTCTCTGATTCAGAAGAACATGACAAATCCAAAAACAACGTCTGTGACAACGACCAAATTTGGTGACAAAATTATATTTTTTTTTAACGCTCAACTCTTTTTCTCCCTTCACAGGCTTTACCCGCCATGCTCCTCATGGCTGCCACTGTACTTGCCCAGGGCCCAGGATACAATTACCAGAAACCCGAACCACCACGTGGAACTTATCTTCCACCCGCTACCGGAGTACCCGCAACCACGAGACCCCCTACTACACCCCCAAGACTCACCCAAGAGCAAATTGATGCTGAAGGACTCGGACCAAATGTAAGTTTCTCTCCTGAAAAAAATTATTTGTCACAGGACAAGGAAAAAAAACGGTTTCAAAATCCGTCACCCCAGTAATAATGTACAAAAAGAATAGAAATGTACAAAGTTAAAAAAAATCACCGTAAAACTGTCTCTTCCCAAGTCTTCCTTGATAGACAAAACGGTAGCATATATGTCAGTGACAGCTATTAATTTCATTTAGTTTCTTAAATTTTGACATAATAGGAGGTTGAGGTAAAGGGAAAAAAGCTGTCATAAAAAAAACAATCGAGAGCAGACTGTGAAATTTCAGGGAAATTAGTAAGCATAAGCGCACGACAATATTTTCTTGTCTTTGTCACGCTTTCGCATAGATCCATACACTTTGAAGATATATTCCGTCAGCGTGTTAGAGACCTGCCAAACTCACAATGCTTCTTGGGATATGTAGCTCTAGCATTGTGGACTCAACTCTGTACTACACAGAGGCAGAGTAGAAAACTGTCATTAGTTTTTTTTTTCTTCAACATGATGATCATTATTTTAAAACTTACAACCTGCCATGTAGATGGATAGAATATATGGCATAAGCACCCTAGAGTATACTACTTACGGTTTTCCCATTACTGCGGTTTTTTTTATTCAACTCAGACAGCTCCAAACATGTCATTCTTGAGGATTTTGTTGTCTTTGAGGATACCTCAGCTTTTTAATAACTGTGAGTTTGAAAGTTGTCAGGTTCAGAAAGGGAATACATACGGATCAGTGTGGTAGGGACTCACTGACTATGGGCTGTTTGAATTCCATCGTCATAATTACAAGAAAACAATCGGGATGGTACTCTCTATTACACATTTTTTTTTATTCATACTTTAAATTAAATCATTTCCCTGTCAGGATTTCATATTCAGATTTCCATCCATTCAAAACCATTGAAAACACATAAGTCTCTTGGAATTAAAACTGTATTTAATGAATGATGAGGACTTGATTTAATAGGATTTCATCCTGTAGTCCTTCCTGTCCACTATTAAATTACACCATCATTCCTACTAATACCACAAGTCCATACAATGAGCAAAGCCCATAAGCCATTGTGTGTGTGTGTGGGAATAGAAATCGATTTTTAATTCAGGAACCATCAGGCGAGGTTGAGACTCCAACCGTTCCATATGTCTTGAGTCCTCACTCTAAAATGTGATAAGTATTGGAGATAATAGAAGAAAATTAATTTCCCCTTCAAATACAGATAGGATTACACCTATGATGAGACTTCCGCAATTCCAATTCGATTTGTAGTTTAAATCCTGGGATTAAATTTCACTTATTTTTCTCTCTCTCTCTCTCTCTCTCTCTCACTCCTCCTCAACTCCCTCCCTTGAGATGTTTAAGCTGAGATTACATTTACAAGGAAGAGTGACTGTTGGAAGCTTCAGTTTAGCAATCAGGACAGTAGACTAGTAGGGATTTTTAAACGTGACTTTTTCTCATGTTGATTGACATCTAATCGCATTAAGAGAGGAGTCATAATATTTCCAGCCCGTACTTGATACAAACAATTGTTATCATTTAATTTATTTCCTTATGATAACAAAAACCAATGGGCTGAGTGGGGTGCACTGAGTCTGAGTTTTCTGTATGGTGTAATCCCGGAGCTTATGAATTGGGGACCCAGCGGGATTTCCCTATTTTGATTCAAATCAGCTCATCCCTATATCGGTAGATTATTTCCCTTGACGAAGAGAAACGCTCTCAAGAAGAGTCAGACAGGGCTCGCATTTCAAAGTGCGATGAAATACGGTATTGTTGTAATTTAATAGCTCCACATTGTAACATTGTCATTCGAGCCGTGCGTCTATAGAATTGTATTCTTAAGTGGTTGCATTACGGACTCCGCTCATGTACATACATACATACATACATATCACTGTGAGCTAACTTGGATGTACTCAGGGAGATCTTACAGAGTCAGAATTATTTTGTCGGACGTGTAGGAGAGCAATTGAGGCAGAGATGTTAATGGGTGGAATCTCCATTTCATTTACACATGTATTTATTCCATTATTTCAATGTACACTTTTGTCTCTCAACAATAGACCAGTCTGAGATAACTCCTTTCAATGATGTAGTACTAGGTTAGGAAATGCTCCATTACACTTTCATATCACTTGTCAAGATCAAATTAGATATATATGAGATATTACGCAGAGTTGTTTGTTCACATGGAGTCGTATGTTTTAGCATATGATTTGAGTGTTTAAAAACAAGCCTCAGCAATAATTCAATAGCGAATGACTCGTGGGAAAAATCCATTGAGCATTGAACTCATGCTTTGTATTTGCAACACATTTACAGTAAATGCTCATTTCCAGCCATGGTTGAGGTTTCTTGAGAGACATGATATCACGGATATTTTCATTCACACTTGAGGCTATCACCATCATGTTACATGCTTTCCATGTGTATTGTCACACTCTGGATAGATACATGTACTTGGCTCTGCTTAACAATGTTTACATTGAAGCCCAAGAGTCTGTTTGTATTTGGAATTAGGAGGTAGTCCTCTCTGTCCCAGAGCCTCATAGCATTCTCATACAGAGAAGATCATGTAGTCCCGAGATTAAGCATGCATTCCTCTCTGCCTTATGTAAGGGAGAGCCAATGTAATATGCATGATGGGATGATGAGCGGACGGACGTCAGAGATTTTTTAAAGTTGGAACAACCTTCACAAGGCTGTCTTATAAAAAGGTAGAATTTATATATGTACTTCCCTTAGGAGCCCCAGTACACACACACACACACACTTGTACTGGGAGATTCGATATAGTCAAATGCTATTTCCGAGGCTCATCATGACCATCATCATCATCATCAGTCCGCGTTGTTATTATTCGTTTAAAGCCTGTAATTTATTTTCTCCTTTTTCTTCATCTCTCTCATGACTAATCAATTCTATTCTCTGTCCATGTAAAAAACACGCGCCTCATTTTCCTCTGCAGACAAGAATAGACTCACTTTTATATCATTTCTGGAGAGAACCTACACCAAGCTTTCCGCTCCTGGCGAAATAGAAGTATTTCCCAATTTTAGTTTCACTTGTGTCTTGTCCATCATACAGGGAAGAGTCTCTTTTTTCTGTAGTTATAATCATACTATAGTAGTGTCGTCATCAAAATGAAAAAAAAACATATTTAGTCAGACTGTCTCACTTATATGTATAGGCATGATGGTAGTACAATGTCACTTCAATCAAAGCTCGATCACCTGTCATAATATTAATTTTTTTCTAGAATTTTTTGACTCCGTCCCAAAAAGACATCCCTTGTAATTATGAATGAAGAATTATTACGCATATGTTTTCTTTCATTCTTTTTCTTCACTCATTCATTCCAAGTCAAATATGTTCTTTTTTTTCCATGCGTGTCATTATTATTATTATTATTATTATTCTCCACGCTTCTCTTTTGTCCTCAATGTTTTCATTATTGTCGGGCTTTTTCACAAGAATAATAATTGTTTTCATTTTTTTACCTCATTTTTTCCCTGTCTCCTCTTGTACTATCTATTGGTAATCAATTTGTGTGCAATTAGGACTCCTGTGATTGTCATTTATTGTCAGGTCCATTGAATGCCGTTGAATATATTTTTCTTATTATGACAGCTGAAATGAAATAAAAAAAAACAGTAAGTTTTTATGGGGAAAAAAGAAAAAGAAGAAGAAAGGATTTTAGAATACAGTGTTGGATTTCTTATGAAGTGTTTATGAATGGGGAGTGAGGAAAAAAATTGTGTAATTTCCAGATCGATTTTTCTCTCCTTTAGGGATACTCTTTACCAGATAATTATGCAAATGAGGAAGATTTTATTGAGATTAGTGAGCATTGGTCAAATGTATCTATCTATCTACAGGTACTCACTCATGAGAGCTTCAAGGAATAAATGAGTCTCGGTATAGATATAGTAAATCCTAATGGATGTGGTAAAAACCCCTGTTATTTTTTTCCCAAATAATAATTTGTCCATAATTGATGGCAGGGTAGTATTTGTGAATGAAATTTACAATGATGAGTTTTGAAGGGGATGAATTAAAGAAGGAAGGGCTTTAAGAAAAAGATAAAACTCTAATGAGAATCTGTAGCCTGTAGGGTATGAGCTTGAAGAATGGTTAGTTCTTTATGGTAATTAGATATTAAATGTTTGATCAGGTTGCGGCAGTACCAAAATTATTTATACCTATAGAATGAGAGGACATCTGAGTCAAAGCGGATACATTGCGGTTGATTGGATAGCCTGATAAAAAAAAATATAGAATATCTGTACGAAGGGTTGACTGAGTATTGTATGATGAAGACGTTTATTCATTGAGTGTCTTTAGCTCAACTTGTATATTCTAGATATATGTACTGACCGTGTAGGATTTTTTTCATGGCTAATGATAATGACCCAAAATTATTTCTTGTTCGATTGCCGTCATAAACGCTCATGATTTGCACATGCTTTAGCACCAACTCGTCATTCCTTTTCGCCTCCTCTGAAAACTCTTCAACTTTGTTCATTCCCAGTCTGACCATTTCCATATAATAGGGAATATATATATTAGGTGATGACTTCCAACACAATAGACTCAGGGGAGCATATTTAGAAATTTATGTGTACAGGTGTTTCTGACTGGGAGTAGCTATGTATATGATGTACAGCTCTATACATGATCACATAACGCACAAAGATGACTCCTCGCTGCAGGTTCGAATGATGAAGTGGCTTGCTCATAAAAAAAGCCAGTGTCTGAAGTTATGGTCCTATAGAATCGCATCGTTGACATTGTCGCATGTCCGCATTTAATTGCATCAACTGGATGTTTCTGACTACTCCCTGTAACATATCATCCTCTGTATGAGTGAGCCACTGAGAGAGAGAGAGACAGAGACAGAGAGAGAGAGAGAAAATACACAAAAATGACCTTTCTCCCAACATCTTGAAGCAAGGTTACGGCTACGTTTGCTGTATAAGGAGAAGCTTACCCATTTCAAATAATAATTTTATTCAGACACATTTATTATTTCTTTTTCTCACGTAAAGTCACTCGTAAAAGATGTAATCCCACTCAACCCTCCCTTGTCGTCCCCACCTCGTCTCTCCAATTCCTTCGAGCTAAATGCAGAGCATACATACGGAGATACACATGCGAGAACATGAAATTAAAAATTCTTATGTATAAATTCCTCAAATGCAATTACCTCAGATTTTTTTTTCTTATAAAAATTGACTGACACATACACACACACACACACACACACACTATTCTCATGGGGACATTTTTCGTGAGCAAGTCTCAAGGGAAGTAATCAATATTGACTTACTTTGGATCTTTGGCAGGAATAAGTATCTTGTATGTAGTGTGTGAGTCAACCAACACCCAGTATATGTGACATGTAAGTGTCTTGTGTAGGCCCCTGTGGCAAGTAAACACTTTGAAGGTGATGTGAGTTCGTGTGGTGGCAGAGCAACATCCACACAGCAGGAGTGTGCGAAACGTGAAACTAGTTCATAGAATTAGCCATTGAGGAGTGGAGGACCATTATTTATCAGATCATTATACAAATGCTTATTTTATCCTATCAAAGTCCATTTCATTAGTCCAGTGGTCTTGTGAACAGAACAGATCACCCATACAGCCCAGAGAGTCCTTAGCCAATATTCCCCCCGTCCTTACTGTCACAAATATATAGGAAGACATTAAGTACAGGGAAATTTATTAGTCTAAAATATATGGATGGAGGATCATTGAAAAATGATGTATGTGAGGGGAAAAAATTCAATTTTAAAAGAGTGGATAAGATCAGCAAGAGCAGGAGCAGGAGTAGCAGGAGGCCTCCTCCACCATAACATCATGCAAATGATGTCTGAATTGATTTTAGTGCTTGTTCTACCCTTGCCAAGGAATGGTAAATGGTGTGTAATAAGTGCATGTCTACCGCCATTCCAAATTCACATAAAATAATCTATGAATTATTTCAGTGAAGATCATACTGAGCTATAGGGAGGCATAATAAATACATACTTGCCAGTGGATACATAGGGATTGAGTATGGGATAGGGTTCGTACATGGGATTCACATCTCGGAGGGATGATGATGAAGACACACAGAGAGTCTCAGGCCCATCATGTAATCATAATAATGTATCTCTGAACAATATGAAAAGTGAGTTTTTAATGTGCACAAGTGAATAAGAGGAGGATGAGGGGGCGTTTCCTCTAGTCTTGTTTCTCGCATCACATTACCCTGAGCTGGTTATAGTGAATATTTTGAGCAGGATGGGATCCCCATATGTATTATTTGTATTATTATTATATTACTATTATTATTATTATTATTATTAGTATGTGCTGCAGTTTAAAACCTGAGACACTCAAGCCCATGGCAAGGGAACATAAAAACATAAAGAGCAATAAAAATATGAGCATTGGCCATTCATTTTATAAATGAGAATCCCACATCCACGACCTTTACCTCTCCAACCACATTAGGCCATTATTAATAAATTGTAATATCCGTCCATTCAAAGTCTCCCCACAGAGTCCTCCTGGTGATTAGTAGTTCTTAATGCTCGGCCTGATTTTAATCATACAGGCCCCAAAAATTCCACAAAGCTTAGGAATTAGCAAGGGAAAATTCCAAGATCAAGTTACCTCCTATAACATTATTTACAGTAATAGGCTATCTGGAGACGTAGGAATAATTCCCACCCCAAATCTCCCCCCCCCCCTTTTGACATTTATTCCCAACTATCAATAATATATTAAAGTAGATAATTTCAAAACTATGGAAGGTGCAGCTATGGGAGGATTCAGGGAAGGAATTCAGATTATATATCTCCATAAAGCTTATTAGATTGTTGTTGTCAACAAGTTGACAATAGCTCTGGGAATCACTCAAGAATTTTATGTCGCCGTCAAAATATTAGATACATCAAAATAAAAATAGTTAGAAAAAATTACAGTCCCGTAGCAGTTGACCTTAAACTCTAAGGATTTTTTTCCCTTTCGTTACACTTTTCTCTTGTGTTTTTGTAACAGTGCTCCTGCTGATTTTACGACGAGACCCAATATTTTTAGGCCGCACATTACTTTCCTCAGGTCATCAATTGTCTCCTTTAGCTTTTACTATCCCTCACAGTCACCTGAAAGGAAATAGGTATTTAATAATCCTAGTGGTCAATAATCCTTTACATTGATTCCCTTCGGCACTTTTGCTCCTCTTTAATGTATGCATGTATCTCCATATGTAAGTTGGAGCATCTCTGGCTTCTGCCCAGCAGGTCTCACTTTACTGTCTAGCAGCCCACAGCTCACAACAGTATCATTTACCTATATTGAACTTGGACACTATGTACATGCACTTTGTGTCTACATGTCAAGAGGGTGATTGTAACTTGACCGACAGGTGCAGCATTTATCCTTAATATTCGTAAACTTTTCCCATGCAAATCTATGCATTATGCAAATCACTTCATTATGACAACAAGTTTTTTTTTTTCAAGCAAAAATGAGTATATACAGTAGGTAGTCTCATCATCTCGATACAGTCTGGTATTTCTAGAATTTACTTATGCATGACAAAAGCAGAGCTACTATAAAAGTAGAGTATGTAGATACTGTCTCAGCTGTTGTAGTAGTAGATATGTAGTAGGAATAGGGATCTGTACTTGAGGCTCACTGGGGATGGAAACGTGTCTGTGAGTGGATGTGCCGTCAGAGATTTTCAGGTCTTTCTGAAGACATTTAGGCCCGCGAGGACATGAGGATGATGTTGGGTGCATGTGCAATAATTCAACGGACCCATTCAATAGCCCATAATGTGAGGGATGCACTTAGGCATAAAGAGTGTGTTACTAGTAAAAGTAATCACAATAAGTGAGAGAAGCTTAGATGCCATAAATCACGCTCAAATTAATTCTGGGATTTTTCGGATAAATACACGACATGGATGGTCGTGAGTCTCACTCGCGCTACAGGGTTGAGCTTCACTCTAATAAGTTTCTTTATTACGAAGGTACATGCATAATTATGTATGTACTGTAAGTATCCACTGTAACTTATCCTGTAGGAGACCACATGAAGTAGCAGGGGATAAGAGGCTTCTACGAGATCCCTCATATAAGATTAATTGATTGGGAAAAATGTTGAAAGATTCCATTGAGTTGGACGTGATTGAATGATTGCCAATATGGAAATCATTAATTGTGCTTATGCCTATGGAGAAAATTACTGTTTTATTAATCCATGATTTATTACCAGATGCCAAGTTTATTTGGGCAATCTTCAGCTATTTCCAATGTGGTAATGACTCCTGTGAGCAAATTCCTGACACAGAGTCCCCCTTCAAAGTCATTGCCCATACATACTCATTATCCCTACACTTCAATAATAATTGTAATAATTCCTGTAAATTCCCATGCAGTTTTAATAATAATAGTCTTCTAATTTCCACATTTCTTTCCTACCAGATCCCTATCAGGGAAATTAGCTTCAAATATGTTACTCTCAGTGTTGTAAGGTCAGGAGCTTATTTTTACACAGGAATTTTTGTGGGGAAAGGTTATGTAAGATTGCAAAAAAATACATGTTTTTTTTCACATACAACGACTCGTGTCAGAGAGAGAGAGAGAGAGAGAGAGACACACACACACACAAAAGCTCTTGTAAGCTCAGAATTTACACGATAGGATGAGGAGATAAGCCAGTCTTTCCATTACTCTTTCAAAATACTTTGTTTTCTCTGACTCATGTAGATATGTATGAGGAGAGCTGGAGGGTGGGAGGAATTAAGAGCTAATTTTCAGAAAAAGTTTTCACTTGTACTATCTGTAACTATTTATCTTTAATCTCCTCTTCTCAGAACAGCTTTCGAGTCAAAGGACAATGATACATTTAATAATAGTAATCATGTCTCGGGATACGGACTCAGGAGTCACAATGGGTCATCCCCAATCCATTTTCTGAGCTCACCTCGACTAGATATAGGAGCCTTGGCCGTTCAATAGGACCTGAAATTACCTATGTCTGCCTGCATTTACTTAAAACGTACGGAGTATTGACAGGGAGTGCTTGCTTTAACGAGGGCATGCCAAGAAGATGACAGCCGATAGCATTGATTTCCATCATTAGATTTCAAATGGTTGGTTTAATTTGCTCAAATGAAGCCTCACCTCACAGTCAGCAGAGGGATTATTACAGGAGGGGAAATTAATAATGCAAGGTGCATAATATGGGACTAATGGGGCACTTTAAGAGCACTTACTTTTAATTCTCTATTTAAGTAATTTATATGCAATCCCTTGCCACTAAAGTAGGAAAAATGACTGGTATTTCCCAATCATGAATCTTATATTTGTGGGACAAATAGTAGCAGGTACTTTTTTGGATTGGCTCTTTTTATGCAGAGTAGTGCAGTTGGTAGGGATTCTTTAGAGGAGTACAGATTGCAGGACATTGTTGAGCTGTAGAGTTTGCCAGGAATTGAGGATATTTTTTTTTTGATTGGCAGTACAGTATGTATGTATGTGTATCTATCTACATGAGTTGTATTTTGCGAAAAACATTTAGGATTATACAATAATATGTAATTTTATTTGAATTGTTCTGAGGGAAATGAAGTAAGGAGCTTGGGACAAGTGCATAATGAGCAAGTTATGATGAGCCTGAATGGTAATCTGGCATGCAACCTGACTGACACGATTCAGAAAACAGTAGCCTCAAGAGAATATTATATTCATAAACAATTCGCACCCTTCTTATCTACCTCTCGAGGGTTTTTATTCCTCATAATATTCATCGACATTTCATGAATGAGAGGAGCAAAGGGTGTTTCATAATTCCTGAGAGTAATTTCCCTTCATTTGATATATGTACAGTATTTTTGAGGGAGCTACTGATTGCCGCATTTAAATGCTAGGCTTTCAGGTGTGTCTAAAGGGTAATTACACTAATAACATAATGTACCTAGTTAGATTAACGGAGCGATTTTTCTCACAAGTAAATTACATTCGACATTTAACCTCAGAGATTTTCCTTTACTGTTTAAAGCAGGGGAGGAACAGCAAAAGCAGGAGCAGTCCACACACAATAACTAACTAACTGTGCGTCCCTAATCTCATCATACATATTTCCCCCTTGCAACGTCCTGATTCATAATTAATTGAATAAATGTGCCAATTATTACACCTGACTGCGAGAGAGGGCTACAATTAAAAGGATAGCAGTCAGGGTTCCTACAGGCCTGGATTGATACATCCCCTCACACGAGAGGAGCATATTTAAACTTATAGGGAGGGCCAATGATTGAGAAATGAGGAAAAATCGTGAGGAAGCCTATAGTGAGACCTGTGGGGAACGGTGATTCCGTAACTTATGACAATTCACAAAAGGAATTTACATGAAAAAATGTCATTTTTCCAAATCCAACTTTTGAGCTGATCACGATTTTTTTTTCGAAAAAAAATTATTAAAAACTTTCCAATCCTCCCCCTTTTGTTAAATCTCAAGTGCTATTATGACCGCACAAAAAAAGCATCCTTCCTTAATAGTAGGATGGAAACATGGCGTATAATAGTGGTTTATTTTTCTTTGTCAAATAATTATCGTTTGAGTTTCTTCCCCACACACAGAAAAAAAAATGATACGATCAGTTATACAATTCCGGCTTTGTCCACTGTATCTATACAAACAGAGAATTATTACTCAGAGCTCAAAAGGCTCTCAAGTAAGATTTGGCTTTGTATAGATACATATAATTATATATAGTCTTGGTAATTTAGTACCTTGATGGTTTGTTAATACTGAGCTTGTGGGCTGACATTCCTACATGATTGAGGATCCACAGATACGGCTTTCAATTCTACTTCTCTCACTGTATCTCCATCCATTAGATACTTGTGAAGTTGGTAGGATTTAGAAATTATGTAATTTATTGTACCTAAATTGGTACAAATAAGCCGGAAAGACGAGCTCATTACTCATTCACGGAATTGTTCTTCAGGATACCTCAAATTGTCTTTACTCTCTGCTATACGCTTACAGGGAAACTTACGTACATACAGAGATACTCATGTATTACAGAGTGTAAATTGTAGTGCTACATTTGGAGTCGTGCTTTACAAAGCAAGTTTTTTTTTTAGTTTGTACACTTAATTATAGGTACACATCCAGTGAAAATATAGCAAGTACCTAAATGATATGTGCCTGCCAAAATAAAATCATTTAGGGAATCAAGTCTCGACCAAACTCTATAGAAAAGGATGAGCTAAATAGTGGAGATAAAAAAAAAGGATAGATTGAGTCTCAAATTTGTGCAAATATGCATATTTCAATTTATGTATTTAGTATAGTAGGAGCAAGTAGGATTGCACAGGCAGGAGTTCACGACGCTCAGGATTTATTTGACTGAGAGCCAACAAAGTATTTTTCATTGAAAGCGTATTTTTTCCTCTTGTTTTTCCCCCCCTCTCGTTACACACTTTTAGTAATCTCGTTGCGTGATAAATTAATAATTCATTATCTTGATTGGTTACTCATAGAGAAGCTCATTAAGGGATTTGGGAATGGGCCATTACAGTCCCTGAATGTGTAGGGAGTGAAATGAGTTGTCTATAAACAATAATGGATATTGTTGTTGGATAGGAACAATTGCGAAAATCAGAGAGAAAAAAGGGTTGTTATAAGAATCCATGCAAGTCCTATTACATGCAATAATATGTATGAACATGGAAGAGATGACCAGTTACAATATGTGATTGTTTCCAAAGATGAGATCAAGTTATCCCTTCAATTTCCTGCATGACGGCACATACTTATGTAGATACCTATAGATACATTAAGCATCCCCCACTACCCACTACTCATTGTGGACAAGAAGGAGGAAGATAAAATATTTGACGCTTACAAAGACTCTTTAATATTACCGTTGATAATTGGTTTTTACGGCGATTAAATAAGCACTTTTTCCTCACACTTGTTCCTCATCTGGGAAGAGCCGTCATATCCAAGTCCCTTCACAATGAGGAGACTCTGTCAGTGAGACTTCCTCTAGGCGTCTCTACCTCCAAACACACAAATACATACATACATACACACTTGTATTTGTTCTAGTCTGGTTGACTGCCTGCCTATTAAGACACAATGTGAGGTTTTTTTAACAAGTGCTAAAAAACATTTGTGGCTCCCATACAGGACAGGACAGGACAGTACTGTTATTATTATCAAGTAAAAGTAATGATGAGATCAAAGACTTTCTCAATACGGAAGAAGATGAGTAAATAGTAGGGGATATTGGAAGGCTGGGACTCTTCTTTTGTCACATGACTCCATCTCTGACGGTGACAGTAGGATGTCTTATTTCTCTTTAGCCCATCTCAGGATATGATGAATGGGTTCAGAGATCTTACAAGACTGTTGATAGTCATGTTGCGGGGAGGTAGAAATTAAAACAGCAAGTGTGGTTGAATGATTTTAAATAATACATGATCATAATTTTCTCTCTCTCTCTCTCTCTCTCTCACTAGCTTTGGTAATAATCTAAAAGTAATAATCACGGCGGAGGATGTAAGCTTTTATGCAAACTTTGAGCTCATATGTGTATAGGACATGGAGACAGAGGAATGGTCTAGTCACGATTTCAATTCTTATTCACAATGCATAGGTGGAAGAGTTAATTGCCATAAAGGGAAATAAGAAACCAGCGCCGCTGATTTCTTTACTGGTTTCGGTTCACTTTGTCCCATTGAGTCAAGTGAGGAGGGAGATGAGTATTGTAATCTCTCACCGGGTTCCCCCCCCCTCCTCCTCCTCCTCTTATCCCTCTGCTTGTTTAACTTTATGCTGTGTTTTTTTTTTAAATGGAGGTGTACCTACATAATTATATACATATACATAGATATGTATGTATCTACATATGTGCCCATAGAGTTTTTTTTTATAATGAGGTATTTATTTTTAATGAGAAAATTTGGGATGCTTGCTCCCTTTTGGGATTAACATACTGTACAGAGGGCAGGCTGGGAGTGAGGCTGACTATGGGGCGAGAGGAGGGTGCTCTCTTCTCTTGTTTTTATTAACGCAAAATCTCATTACTTTTTAGTATAATGGCTATGCAAATATCGGAGAAAGAAAAGAGGATTTTACAGTGGCACCGCATCCTCTTGACTCCATTAGGTTGCCCAATGGAGGAGCAATTCATTATCAAGTTTTAAATGGAATTTGTCTACTGGGAGTTTCACATATGTGTGGAAATATTCCCTTTTATTTCCTTCTCAACTCCGCTGCTGATTAGGATGGAGACAGTTTCACTTGATTCAGAATCTTTGAGCATAGTGTGATTTTCTACATTTCTTTCATACATGGGTGGAGAGAAAAATTGAATTATTTATGATAAGTTTCTATAATAAGTTTATGACTTACAAATTTGTCCATATGGAAGGAGCAGTTGGGGTAGCTCAAAGACAGGAACGGAGAGGACTCAAGATGTTAATCTACTTTGTTTTTTTTTTACATCGTGTGTGTCTACTATAGGGCGAGCATGAACCAGGAATGCCTTTCGACTTCACGTACGCCGTCAAGGATGATGTTGGCAATGACTTCTCTCACAACGCCAACAGTGACGGAGAGGTGGTCAAGGGAGAGTACCGTACCCTTCTGCCCGATGGCCGTCTCCAAATTGTCCGATACACTGCTGACTGGAAGAATGGATACAATGCTGAGATTTCCTATGAAGGAGAAGCCACCTACCCCGAACCACCAAAGCAACCCTTCCGTCCCGAGAGCATCTCCGAAAATGACTCCCAAGGAATCCTCCCCCCACAGAACCGTCCACCCCCACCCCCACCAACCCGCCCACCCACCCCACCCCAACAAACTTACCGCCCAGCCCCCCCACCCCAGACCCAACCCCCCCGCACTCAACCCCCACGTACTCAACCACCCCCAACTTACAGACCACCCCAGACCCAACCCCCACGTACTAACCCCCCACAAACCCTCCCCCCAGCAACCCAACCCCCAGTCGCTCCCCCAGGCCTTTATGGAGCCCCATCCGTCCCATTCGGAGTAAGAAATAACCCCAAATTCGGCTACCAAAGCAAATAAATACAAGGACCAAACCAACCTCTTGTATTAGAACATATAGACTTTGGTGACAGTCAAATATTTTGAAAAATTACCCTGCCTTCCCCCCCCCACTCCACAACACACACTTTGTACTCATGAATAATTTTTCCAACTACATTTTTTTGTAATGCAAAACTACCTCACAAGAGATTTCTTGATTTTCCGGGAACATATTATGTCTGTAAGGGATAATATATGTTAATGACAAAAAAAAACCCTATAGTGTACTGTATATCTGACATCCTGAAAAGTGGATTTTTATTTTTCTTGAACTTGTCCCTATCTACTCTTTGTGTATAGGATTTTTTCAAGGAGGAGGAAAAAAAACATTGTTATAGCTTTACAAAAAAAAAATGAATGTGAACGTGTGAGAAATTGTGACAATTATGGAAAAGGAAGGAATCTCTTGTGAAGTGGATGTTTGTATTTTGACTTGATTTTTATTTTGAGGATTATGATGACTTATTTTATTCTATATAAGAAAGAATACTCTTTTAATGAAAAAAAATATTGTATTACATTATATTTTATGAAAAACAACATAATATTTGTAGAATTTATTATTATTAGCATAATATTTTATTTGAAGGAGAAGATACTATACTTACAACAATATACACACATACACACAAAATATCGACAGTACACCCTTTTTTGCAACATCGTACTATATATATATACATATATACTTTTAGCATGTGTGCTAATCATATTGTGCACTCGTAGTATATATATATATACCTATAGTTATACATTATAATCATATAATAACCCCACAAAAAAAAAACCTTTTGTGTCAAGCGTCAATTGCTGTATGGGATTTCGTTCTATATTATGTAGTTACATATTTCCTCGAAATCCCACACACACACATGCACGTACATACCTATTGTGTATGTAGGGGAGACAACCATAAGCACACACGGGAAAACATATTAGAGAGTTTTTGAACTTTTCCAATATTATGTTCAAGTAATATTTTTTAGGAGTAGCTTACATACATGTGTGTACTCTTTAACTATACATTGTTACACTCAAACCTAAGTACATATTTTACCCATTGACATTTATAATTATCACTTGTATATTGCATTTATATTCCCTTTATTTTTGTAACTCTCCCTTTCTCTATCTCTCTCTCTCTCTCTCTCTCTGTGTCTTCCTACATTCTGCCTCTACAGTCTTCTGTACTTTACATTCTACTCTTGGAATTTTCACTTGCAACTTGAACTTGCGTCTGTGGCTTGTGTCTCTATCCACATCTGTGTCTCTACTGTACCTCTACTGTATTACTTCACTGCTCTATCTCTCCCTCCCTTTTTTTTCACTCTTGATTTCGCCTCATCTTCTCGCTCTAAATTTGTGATTAGCAGGAACACCTGTCTGTCTACAACTCTATCTTGTCTTCTTTCAATGTCATTCTAATTTCCTTCTCTGGCTTCCCTCTCTTCTCAGCTGACCACCTTCTCTGTACGTTTTGAGGAATGTGCCAAGTTGCCATAATCTTGTATTAACTTGTACTTATCTTTCACTTTTTGTATTACTTAAAGGGTCTTAGAGCGTCAGTATTTTCTCAAATAAAAATATTATCTTCTTACGCCTTGCTCATCGTCTTCCATTATTCCTCATTAAATTGTCCATTACATATTTCATCAGTGACTTTCATCTTCAAATAACATCCAGTCACACGGCAATGAGGCCCTTCTAGGAATTAAGAATGCCCATGCCGACATGCAAGACATTATCCGAATTACATTCACAAGCATGATTAATCGTATTGTACTATACATAGATACATATGTACATATGTACCTAGCCCGAGTACCCCAAACTTTTGGGACAATCAACTACAAATTGGAATCCCTCAGATTGAGTTTGTATCTCTATTATAAAGATAAGGAATAATTCCACGAACTAGTAAATGGGGTGTTCAAAACAAATGACCTAAACAATGAGATAAATAAAAACAGCTTTTAGCTATACAGAACAGAACACATTTCAATGCCTCCACACATTCCCAGCATCGAGGACAACAGAAAATAACTCTGTGACCTACTACAGTGATGTTTGCATTAATGTGTGGGGCAACCGTTACGGAGAAATTCCGAGAGTAAATATGTGTGAAAACAAATCCAGAGATGCATATGTAATTATTATAGTAGAGGCTGACTGAGGAGAAGATGAGTGAAATGTCTTAATTAGCAGTTGTTGGTTATTTTTGTGGAGGGGATTTGCAAGGCAAATCTCAACAGTATCTCCAGTTGTTACAGTCCTAATGTTTTGTACACACGTCAATGGAGGGGGGACCGTATGGGCAACTCCATTCAAAACAGTAGTGGTAAATTCATAGGACCTTGCCAACAACTAGATATACGGATCCCAAATTGAATTACAAAGAGCATTGCATATAAATACACATGCAGAGGTTACCAGTAATAATTACTGAAGTGCCAAAATTGGCGCCAACAGAATGGATCCGTAATAACCCACAATGCCCAAGTGTAATCACCCACCTCCATCTGAAAGGATTGCCTTAAATGAATTGTGTTTGTTCAACTATGCAGTGTGTGAGGGTCTGTGAGGGAGTCTCAAGACGTAATTACATACATACATTCATAATAGTATCGACGTGTCTGATGTGACAGAGGGAGGCTATTTGCAATGAATCTTCAATGGAGCTGAGGCTCCTCTCGAACACTCACATTTAACGGTTAATAGTACACCAGACACAGGTGGAGAGTAACAATTAGGAGGTAATTAGCGCACCTTATCTAACAGCATCTTCGAGTGCGATAAGAACAACAGACACCTTATCTTTAGCAACTCCTTAGCACACTCATCGCTCTACGACAGGAGCAAGAAGGGTAGTTGCTCCTGCTTAATTATTTGTGGACATATTGTAGAGATCCATTCATTTAACCCTATACGAAACTCCAATCTCAATTAATATGAGAAACACAACTCCCTTTTCATTCCTCCACTCCACTCCACAACTGTTAGTACGCTCAGAGACACTGTAGGTGGCAAAAGCTCAAGTGTCCTATGTAATTATGGAGAATGTGGAGATATCTACATGTGCAATGTGCATCCACACCATATACCATGAGATAGGATGAGGATGATTGTAACAATAACAACACCTTTAAAAGAGATGAAGAGTGCTCACACTAAAGTCACAAGGGTGGGTGGGACGTCAATAATTGTCATGGATGTCATCAGATGAGCGGTCCTCTTTCAAGAGCTGAAAACAATACGAAATTGAGTCTGGGGTTTGTAATTGAGTATGATTGAATCTCGAGCGAGAATACGAATGCTCAAGAGGAGGAGAGGCTCCTATTTGGCCCACGTGTGCTTGTGCATTGTCAATAGATAAATGTTGAGATAGCGTCAAATTCCCTGTCTTGTTTGACGATCAGTGTCCTCATAACTTCACACAACAATCACATCCCCTCTGACACGAGCCCTTTGTACATAACACTGTAATTTAATAGTGCTCTTCAGGAACAATTATTATCCCATCCTTCCCGATTTTTTTCTCACTTGGGATTAAAATAGAGAAATTACATCACCTTGCCACTGATCTCCTTCCAATGCGTTAATATCTATAGCAAAAACGTGTCAGATTTGATTGCTGGAGGTCATGCTAAAAATGTAATGGTAGAAGACTGGATGTTTTGGTACTTGGCACATTACTATGCTACTGTAGTAATTACGCATGTGTGTACAGATGAGTATGGTATGATCGAATTCGTATTAGGGAAATATAGTGAATCGTAATAATTTTAATTGGAGACTTATAAGTGTTGGTTATAATGATGGAAGCAATTATTTTTGGATTAGTGTATCATCTGACTGCTATATCTGGGAATGTTACACCGGAGTTGCCAAATAAGCCAGGGCTACCAATCTGGGAAATGTTGAAATATTTCCCAAACCCAATAGTTTGTGTGGGCTCTGGGTTTGGTTTGGAGCCCCACTTGAGTGGCAGGCACTCAAGCTCGAATCATAGGTTTTACTTTTGGGTGAGAAAATCCACGAAAAAAAAAAATCATTTCAGGATGCTTGAATTCCGCAACCCTGAGAGTGATTACGCCTGACAATTATCTTATTAGCCGCAGACAATGCATCTTCTTCTGTAAAGGGCTAAATCCCGACCATAGCTGAAACTAATAGTGAACCTTGAGCATCCTCAATGCTTCAGTTGACTTCAAATCCTCAAATCTTAATGCACTCAAGGGATTCGCCTATTGAACACAATATGACTCCTGTTGGCCTCATTTGGACCATTCTGTATACACATCCCTCATGCCTGGCAATAAACTCAAGGAACACAGGTCGCAGGGTGAGACGAAATTCGTTTTTAATAATATTTAAATTATTGTTTTTGTCAAATTTATCTCCAACAATAGTTTCAATGTATTGTCATAAAAAAAGGAATAACTGCAGAGGCATGCATGCATGCCTTGCTTGTTTTTTTGTAGTAACCTCCTCAAAGACAATGTATTCTTTTTGAAACTGTGCTTGGAAAGTCTATAGACACTTTAATGTTATACTTAGTACAAACAGTTAAATATATAGATATGTATACAGTACAAAGCATCGTATGTGTAATATTTTGTATTGAAGGAAAAGGGACAATATAAACTCAGCAGGCACGACAGTCCATATTATTATTATTATTATTTTGAGTATTCACAATTCTGACAGTGTCATGACGCAATGTCCCGGATTGCCCCATAGAATTGAAAAAGCGCTTACTTAGCACTCTGTGGAGCTTCAATAGTGCGTGTCAAACAAGTTAATTTGTAAATTTTAATGTAAATTCTAATGAGATTCGCGACACCTTTAACATATCAACTTGGGATCGACGTTCCTGGCTCTTCTGAGGCTCCTCTTGCTGTTATTGTTGATGAGCAGAAAAGAGATGACCAATTCGTCAAGAAATGTCTACCTTCGAATCGGACAGAGGATGTAAAAGTCGTTGGTCTGGTGTCCTGTGTCTATACTTTGTCATCCCTTCATTATGCCCAGCAAGTTGTTTGGAAGAAGTAGTCACCAAATTTGTCAAAGGGTGATTAAATGACAATCACGGCCTTATGCCTCATCCTGTCTTGATAGAACTCGTGTAACATCTAATACATCCCATGTACGTAACTATACATACAATTCTACCCCTAGTGTGGAATCCAATGATGCCTGAAAGGACTCAAGATACACACACACACTCACAAAAAAAACAAAAACAAACCTAACTATACACTCACAGTGACACTTGATAAACCTGAAGCTCATTAAATTGCCATTAAGAACTATCCAATTCCTGTTTTCTCACTCCATCCAGCCTACTCAAATCCAATGTACTCTGCCCTGAACACACGCTAATACAGAAAGACGACTCCGTCTGCGAATACTGTAATTGGCAATCCAATTGAAAAATACAAATTTTTTATACCCACCAATATGTAAAGTCAACATGTAAATTCATGTTGGACATTAGTCTTGGGCGAAATTCTGAGCGACATCATTGCCTCGCAATCGACATTAGAGAGAGAGAGAGAGAGAGAGAGACTCTCATTAGTAATGGAACACGTTAGGGCACGGACCTATAGGGATCATTCATCATTCCTTCAATTATTAGTTACTGACGGGAATTTAAATGACTATTAAATAAATTCTCGTGGAAAATTACAAAGTTTCTGACTCTTGTGTGTTGAATGACCTTTTTATTCCTTTAATTTTTGTTTACTTCTTCTTTTTTTGTACACCGCGCGCAGTCCTATTGAATTGTTTATTGGGAATTGGTACCCTTTTGGATTTAAATCATAATATGATGAAATACCTAATGATAATTTTTTTACACCCATGTGTGGAAATTTCTATAGGGAAATAAATGCCAGGTTCTGGCGCGTTGGAATGGGAGCTTATTTTGCATAAATGATTATTCTTGTACAACTTTAGAAATTACATTTTGCAATCAGTTTTTATTTTATTTTTATATTTTTGCAGCATTGAGTCGTTACACGCCTGTTAGTCCTGATTCTCTCTGGGTCTCAACTTCTGGTCGAGCTTGACTGGATCCAAGAGAGTTGGTCATTGTCTGTGACAGATAAAATTCTGTATAGGGAGAGCAAAAGCCACAGATATAGATTCTAAAGAGAGAGAGAGAGAGAGAGAGAGAAAAAAAAACTGAGGATGACTTAGGAGTATTTACGCTTTAGTATGGAATCAAAAGGGGAAATTATACAGGGGCATGAAGTAAAATGAAATGCATTTTTTGAGATGGGATATCATATTATTGTAATTTCAACATCCAAGATGCGTTTCCCTCTCCAACCTTGACATACATGCTTTTTATTTTCCGCCACTCTGCTGTTATATGCTATCCTGTTGTGGATGTGTATGTACATACAGTACATGATGTGCTCCTATATTCCCATGCCTATTTTTCGCACAGTCATCAGCCTTTTGTGTACTTGGGGTAAGTTAATTCAAAGCTGGAGTTATCATTGACAGAGACAACGTTTACCTTTGGATTTGAATAAAAAATCAAATATTTACTTGACATTTGTGTCTTCTATTAATGTCAGAGCTTAGACTATTTCAAGCTCTTTATGGTTAGTGGACCCTCGCGTCCTCTCAACTATTTCAGAGTTAGCTCAATTAGTATTGTCAGTTGGGGTATTTATTATTACAACACCAGCTTTAGAGCGGTCTTCAAAAGCCGAGAGTTGTTTGGAAGGCATGTGCCATTTTTTGTGTGTGTCTGTTGCGTTTGGGAAGAGCCTCATACAATTTAAATGTCATAATTCCCAAATTGCAGCATGGCTTGTTGTTGTTTTTGTCCATGTGTTTTTTAAAGCTTATGTATGTATGGATGGGGTTCAGGCTTTCACATGTATGTAATTATGTATACATACATCAAAATAAATAAAGTGTTAATACAGTTCATGCGTCATTTAATGTCTCTAAGGATGTTTTTTTTTCTTCTCCATGTGAATTCTGCACGTACATGCTTAGATACAGAGATTAGCTGAGGCTTGTGGTAAAATAATTATCATACTAGACTTGAGGTCATGAGCATTTGTTTTTCATTTGAGTTTAAGAAACTATATAGCTTAATGCGATTAGTGCAGTTAGTCTTGTCTTTATTATGCATGCCACACGACATTTCATTATAGTAAGTTTTTATACTCCACAAGTGCCAAATCCCCATCAATATTTATTCATTTATGACTATATAGACAGGGCATGGGACACGCCAGCTCACCGATTCTTACCTCATCCCTCGTGTTGCATCCTATCCATATGGAACGACTCCTTCCACGAGTTTTCTCTGTCTAAAGTCCACAGAGTGTCAACTCATTAAAGACAGTCCTCCTTGTTAGCATTCTGTCAGTTTCTATTGATAATGAGAAGACTCATTGATCTGGTCTTGTCATTGGACGGACAGGACTCTGTACATGCAAAAATCAAATATTGGTTCTAGAGTAGATATAGTATCAACTAGACATGTATCTCTGGAGATATGGAAAAAATACATGATAATACATATGCATAATCATACATACGTACCTTCAAAAATCCCTGGTCGTAATAAGCTTCCTCTGACGTGCAGGATGCTAAATACATGTAGTTGTAAAACTATAGACAAGGATGTTTTATTTTGTACGGAACTCAACTGCGTAAAACAATCCTACAGGGAAGAAAAACAAACAAGACCATTACGCTCGGATTTGAATTTCGCATTGTTATGATCCAGTTACCATTTTAAAGACGGCTAATATATTATTACGTGGAAGTAATTCCAAGTGACACTATACTTTCTGTAGAGTGTACATTGGAACGGTTTGAAATCCGTCCCTGCTTTAATTAGAATCAAATTTTCAAGTTTGTTTTCCAAACTTTCTCTCCATATGACAGTAACTATGAAGGAGGGTCTTCAATCTGAAAATCCTCGCTCGTGTGGAAGTTATGTAATGATATGAGCAAACAGAAATAAGCATATTACAAAAATAACATTCGAGAAGTAATAATAATGAGGAGGATGTTCAGAGAGTGACGGAGGATCCTACTTTTGGATAAAATTACACTTGTATAATCAAGAATAAGGAATTATTATTATTTCCTAAGAGCCCAAAAATTAGATGTAAACATGTTGCAATTAATGGGGCAGTCAATTACGAGCACCTTCAATAATTAAATACGAAAGGAACATTTTTTTTGTGTCTGCATGTACAGTACGTCCATTCATTACATCAGCTTACACTCACTCAGATGAGTGTGGGACGCCTATCTGTAGAATGCTCTCGCACGATCCGAATAATGTTGGTGAAACTCCAAAATCTGATAGAAACAACACCTCCACCAAGACTACGGCTATGTTTACCACATGTCTTGCAATGGAATTATGTATTTCCCCCAAAATGCTCATGCAATCCTGTTGTAGTAGAACACTGACAAGTGATGTGTATATCTCTTTCACATAACTCTACTCTCGTAAGTGCTTTCAAAAAAGCTTGTAATTAGTTTGTTTCTTATAGGAAATGAGGGGAAAAACCTGCATAAAATTGCCCAGCTCTCCTGGGCCCATGTTAAGTTATGAAGACAGATGACACACTGGTTGATTTTGGGTCGGAGAGGTGACTAAACTCGTACAAGACAAAAGGGAGGTGTGAGTTATTTACATTTATTGCCTGAGCCTTTTCCCTGGGTGAGTGAGTAATTATAATTAACCGGCTATCTATGTATGGACGGGTTGTATAGGGGAATTAATGATAAATTTTATTTTTCAGGAAATGTCCATGAATGTGACTCCATATGCTGGCAAGTCCATTGTATTGTGTCTCAGCAAGTCAAGTCTTTGATGACTGCCATTCATCTTGTATATACGGAATAAATTGAAATGAAGAGAAATTCGTGGGTGGCAATTAAAAGTAATGATAGAATATCATTAAGATTTTTATATGCAGACTGTCATATAGGGGGAAAAGTGTACAGTAAGGGCTTAAGGCTCATGCCTACAGATACACAACCTGTGAATAACATGATTCTTTTTTTTCTATACGCATGTACATACATATGTATTATCTGAGTGCATTATATTTACGTACATATGGTAGTAGTTTGATGTACATATGATTTACATACAAAGAAGCATCTCGCAGGAGCATACATATACATACATACATGACCAATCTTCAAAAACAATACCTTACGGAACGAGCTTTGACGTGTGTGTGTGTGTATGTACTAGAGCGATAAAAACATACGAGCGCATAAATGAATCCTTGAGTTCCCATAACGGTTAGCCATCCGAGTAAAATTTCATGTTCACGGCAACACCTTATCCCAGATCCTGTAAATGGGAAAATAATTGGCATAAAATTTTCCACGAGTCACTTTATTTTACATCATTTTTTTTATTACACAGGAGAAGCTATTAATAATAAGAAGCACGAAAGATAGTCTTCATCACTCAGTCAAGCCCGTTCCTGATTAAGTATCCGCACTCCCAGGAATTATTATGACTACCCATCCCAATCATAATGTCCTAGCCCTAAAGTACGAAAAAAAATCCTGGGTTGACTATCTATAGTTACCTACGTATGTACATATGTATGTACAGACACATTACAAACTGTCATTTTGATTTAAAAAATAAGATTTCAGCAAAATATGATTATGACTTGGCAGGCGTCCCTCCTCACTCAGATAGTGTCAATCCCTCTTGTTTCTCTGAGGCTGTGTAAAATAAATTGCAAGAGGCAGTTAAAAGTGTCACAATCCTGGCGTGTGCCTTGTCAGCAACTTGTATAAATCCAAATTTTATTGGAAAAACAAACAGGAATGGCTGTTCAGACAGAAGAGTGAACAAAGTGCGTGAAATAATGACTCAAGGAATTATTTAATCGATGGCACGCACATAATTGATACCGCTCCTACTAAGCCTTTTCATATCTACAATGTTATAGGAGACTTTCAATTTATGTATTTTTCCAAGAATTATGACATTCTGTAACTTACCTGTGAATATCATCATAATTGAAAAAAAAATCTCAATTCTTTGTAACTCATCTACTTGACTTTTGACTTTGACTGTATATAGTCACTATAACACGGCCAACTATGGTATGTACATATACAGAGCATATCCCCCCTTGTACAAATATGTACTCATTAGGGAAAGGTTACAAAGTAGCTCATATACATGGATGCGTACACTGTATGTAGTAAAATGCAAACGCACCAACACGTTTACCTTGTAAGTACAGTACAAATCTCATTTCATTAGCGTTTGAGTTCATCACAAGTCTGAAAAATTAACACTTTCTTCATTAATGAACATATAGGGGAAAAAACAAATTCTAATTTAATTGCTGGCATTAAAACAATGAGCAGGTTAGACTGGCTTGGTTGGTGGTGTTGTGTGTTAAAACCTCCGAGGGAAAATTGTAATGATAGTGCTAAGTTAATGTATCTACTGTAAGTATGAGAGAGTAGGGACTCCCAGCCCAGCCAACCACTCCACACTTAGCTAATGTTGGGATTGGGAATTTAAAGGTAATAAAAGGGATTTTAAATGGACCATAAACGTGTGCGAGTTATTGGTGTGAATTCATTCCATGCAAATTCTATTAGCTACACTTTGTAAGCACCATTGTCTATCTCCTCTCAGTCAGTGAGTCTCCTCATAGTCCCAATATGTGTCTACGCTTCATCCCATTCATCTATTGGGACAATTTGTAATTTAGTATTTATACCCGTAAACAACTCATATATGGTATTAGGGAGTATGATATATACACCACCGTAAAAGTTACTTTTGATTGTTATCAGGAATTATTATTATTGTGCCTTGGTACGGTTGGAGGAACCGCAATCCTAATTACAACATGTATACATACATATCCATATAGTCTGGATGGACTGGGCTATTGCAAAAAAAAAGGGAGGGAAAACAAGTGAGATTGAATGTGAGAATAATCGTGTGTAAATGTATAATGATGATGAGAGATGCATGTTTAGACGTCAAGACTACAGAGATAATGTCCATCATAAAAATCGACCGAGACCGTCAACCAGCCCCCTGAGTAATGATACCATTCATCCTCCCAGCATACAGTGTCTGACTGATTATTGTGAGTCGTCTTCACCCAGGTCACCTTTTTGCAATCACATTGTGTACCGGTGACAAAATACAACTCCGTATGAAAAAAAAAAAAAAAAAAATAAGGGAACATAGACAACCTATATCTACCAAAAGAGCCCACTATATTTTCTTGCCATCAAACTCATAACTCTTTTTAATTCCATTTCACATTCTTACTCTCCTATGTACACAGTGGCAGAAGAGTTACGAGGAGCCAGAAATCCTCCTATACTGTAGTCCAGTACATCATAGGGGTCTGTAATTCAGACACAATAGGACTGATGAGGAAAGGGACGAGAATTAATATCACAAAGGGTAGATTGAATAACATGATACCCTAACTATCCATTCGTTTGGCAGAGGATCATATTAAAATCAACGGTAAGTCCCAAATGGAGTCAGCAATTAATTGCTAACTTGACGTCCCATAGCTGACCCAATTTTTCTAATATACAAACAATCCTGAACCAAAATTTTTATGACTTTTTAGTCAACTGATCCCCTTGCTGACTCTTTCTTCTCAGGGAGTTACATGTGAAATCTCACATGTACATGAGCAATGACCACGGGTGTACTATGCTCCAAGTGCACGAAATTCCATGAGTGATCTTCAGCCCGTCTGTGTATATCTATCTACATATGAGTGAAACTGTCTGTTGTCATTCCTAGAAAAGTCTTTCCAAATGAAAAGATGAGTAATTTGTTCACATTTTCTTCTTAACCTCCAAGTCAGCCTGTCCTCAGTCACACCACATTCCACGACCAGTTTCTTCCTTTCCATACAATTGCCTTTGCCAGCTCCTGGCTTTACAAAATATAAACAAGTATTATGTGGAGGATTGACTCAGAGGGAGAGGAAAAGCTCCCAGGACATACATATGTACAGATATGTACGATGCACTTATATAAAATACAAAAACTTACAATAAATCCTACGATGCTATAAACTATATGCAAAAGCAAGAGCCCCTTTAAAACTTTTATTGGTAGTTGTTTTGGCGGATTACTGTTATTGCTCTGAGACTGGGAACAATGGTCCATTTGAAAGGAGAGTGACATTTTTATTTTTATGTTTTCACGCGAAATAGTATTCTCCACAATTTGCTTAACTTTGAGTACAATACCAATGGAGATTTTCCTACAGGCACGGACGGACTCTGTGAGATTACACTATATGAGGTATCTATGTTATAGATACCTACATACATGGGGAACTAAGGCTGTAGATATAGTGTCATGACGTGTGGGAAAATAGGAGATCCTTTGGATGCTCAAAGCCTTGAAAAAAGTTAAGCAATTGAAATGTAGTAAATGGTAAGCTTAATTATTAATGCTCTTGTATATGTGGAAGAGATTAATATGAGAAGGAAAAGATTAGTAGTACAATGCAAGATTACGGTGTCAATGCTTATGATTATTATGTAGAACCAGTAAGGAGGTTATAGTGGAGCTGCTTACATATGACAATAAAGTTTTGTTGGAATATACTTGGAACTTTCCCAGTTGGGCCCTATAGAGTGTCCCACTGCTGAGAGGCCCATACTTGTACATACATTTGCATTACAAATCTCAATGCCTCGATCTGGTTTGGAAATAACGGTTGGACAAGGTCGGAGCATAATATTTCTATGTTGGTAGACATGATCAGATTTAAATCAAGTCAACAACAATAAATATGTACGCATAACATCCCTCGGACCCCCAAAAATCATTAATCTTTCCTTCCCTTGTTAAACTCAGAGTCGTCATAGTGTATGACCAAGGCGACATTTTTTTTACCATAAATTCGAGCATCCCCATGTATGCACGTACATACATAATGTCGGGACAGGTAATTAGTACAGACACTACACCACAGTAGAATTTCATTATGGACACGTAGGCTTAGGAAGACAATCGATTAATTCCCAACACATTAATTCCCATTTATCAAATACTGTTAGATGAGATGGACTATTAAGAGTGAGTGAGAGAGAGAGAGAGAGAGAGAGAGAGAGAGAGAGAGAGAGAGAGCTGCCAAACGACTCGATATTATTGTTTGTAATGAGAGAGGGAAATACAGAAAAAAAAAGTGATTCATTCAAAGCGTGTCCATCGGATAAGTTCCGCCTTCACATGAGGATAATTTAGTTGGAGGACATTGCCAAAAAATGTAAAATAAA
Source organism: Allacma fusca (assembly GCA_947179485.1). Taxonomy (NCBI): domain Eukaryota; kingdom Metazoa; phylum Arthropoda; class Collembola; order Symphypleona; family Sminthuridae; genus Allacma; species Allacma fusca. Next base: position 31,811,925 of record OX359247.1, on the reverse strand, counting down.
TCAAAATAATACCAGCAATTACTTTATATTTAACGAAACGGGAAAAAATCACAATAATCCAATAATTTCATTTTCACACTTGCTCTATCCTCCTTTTTAATTCCCTACTCCGCCGATGTGCATACACTCACGTATGTGTGTATGTATGCAGAGGGAATTGCGGATATGTATCCTGTATGCTCGTGAGACATAATGGGATGCTCCTTGACAGAGCTAAGGTTGTGTGGAGAAGGTACAGAGACGAAGGAGCTTCTATAGCATCGTTGTTGTTGTTATTATTATTACTATTATTATTATATATGGAAACGGGAAATTCGTCACCGTCCTCCTGCATTCCTTTCTGTAGGTTAATGCTGATGACTTGTAATTTAGAAGGACTTCAAGGTTTGCTCAAGAATGATTAGCAGTGGAGGAATCCCGGACTTGAATGCAGTTTGAGTTGAAATCCCCTCGTAATTATCTGGTATTTACGTCTGTTATGTTTGGAGGATTGTACTTGCTTTTTTCATGCATCCTGCATCGTACTACACAGTATGCCACTATTGTAACTCCATATACTCATTTTGGTATCCCTTGGCAGTAAAAGTACAAAAGGAGTTGGGGAGAGAGAAAAATGAAATGTAAATATCCGTTAAAATTACTTAATTCTGTAGGGAAAATTCCTCTTCGGTCATTTAGCATGCTATAACTTTAGTGCTATTAGGACTTTAAGTTGTGGGAAATTGTAAGTTATTCCAGCTAAATTGTCTTGTTTTCTTGTCAACCTCAACATCCACATATTTCTTTTATGGCTTGTTATTACATCAAATAATGTTTCCAACCAAAATACCTTTTGTGTAGGAGCGTGTAGCATGCCATAAGGAATACCATTGAGTACATATGTATGTAGCTATGCATCTCCGTACTTATGGTCTCATGTTAAAAAAAATGTGAGAAATGTTTCCTGTATGAAAGAGAATATACATACAAGTCATATGAGCTATGGCAAGAGCACGGACAATGGAACAACGTCAAACTGATTTTGTGTTGAAGGAATGAAATGTTATCTTGTATAAATAGTCAGTGTATAGTAGGAGCGGAGCTTTCATGTACATATAGTTCCGTTCCAAGATATTATCCCACAGTTTACATTACATCTCACATTAAAATGCTATTTCGTAAAGTGCAATAAATGTCAAGTGAGAATTCTGTCGCTGAGTTATTGTTTCATGCTTTTAATTCCGTGGAGCGCGCGAACAGATTAATTTTCAGAAACATGTTCCCCAAAAATTATCCAACATACATATATACACACAAGTAATGCATTTTGATGTATTTAACTAACTGCATGAAAAGAGGGAATTGAACTTACACCCCAACTTTAATTTCCACGTATGTAATGTACAAACACTCATACAGTCAACCAGAAACATAAATATGCATGTGCATATGAAATTAACGGCTACACTCAAATTTACGTCCTCAAGGGGAATCGTTTACGATGCGGGCAGAGTATTACTCATTTGTACAATAACATCAAACTCATCCATAAATTTTGTATGCAATTCCAGGAAAAAAAAAAGATAATTAAGCGTTTAAAACAATAAAACGTTTTACAGGGCACACTTATTACTACCAATGCTTGTAGATACATATCTGAGATCCGTATCTCTCCATAAAGATACGAATACAGTATAAACACATACAAATTACAAACTCTATAGATCATCCCATCCAACGAGCATCCAACCCAACAGCCTGTGTCGTACGAGTGTCGCAAGGGAGCACATCTATCATTCTGTTTTATGTAGATATGTAAATTTGATGAGAAATAAAATGAGAAATCCGTCAGCAGGGCAAATCCCATGTCATACTAATAGTTCATCATACACCAAGCGTCATTTGATTAGAAATGGAAAGTTGTGTTACATGTTGCTAAAGCCCGGATTTCGGGAGATTTCTCCACCTCCTAAAATTTCCTTGTGATTTCCTCATGATGTAAAATGTGACTACAGGAGTAAGTCCACTATAAATATATATTGTGTGACAAGATGTGATTTAATTGCTCACCAAACAACATCTTCCTCCTCATTAGGGTCGTGTGTCAGTATAAATAATTGAGCTTTTCTGAACAGTGTCTATACAGAATTTACATGCTTGTTATAGGTTAGGAAACACTAGGACTCATTAGTCATTTGTGATCTGTGCTTGTGAAATATGTTCCAAAAGCGTAGGGTATCGTATGTATCTGTACATATGTGATTATAAGAAACAAGGGGAATCCAAAGAAAATGGGATACGGCGCTGTGCTCTTACGTGCAGAAGATTTGGCTCCTGTGGAATGTGTGGGTTGATGCAACAAGTGAAAAACTAATAGCGTTCCTGTGATGTATGTATGTATGTATACGTAATGCGTCTGTGTATGTGTTTGTGTATGTCTCTCTCTCTCTGACCTGTAAGGAAGTTTGTATGCGGGGTATGTACATCCATGAGGAAGGCTTGTGGACTGTAAACTGCAACATCTCCTGTACAGACATAGAGCATTTCATTGGGATTCATGACGGAACAGGAGCCATGACATTTTCATCATTGCTGTTGTTATGGGTCTATGGTTGTGTGGCTCCACTGGGCAATTAGTACTTACGCTGTTGCCATAATAATTAAAAGCTTTTATTAATTACTGGCGTACATCAATTAAAATGGCCATGCATTAATTTTGCCAACACACACACACACACACACATACATATCCACTGTACACGCATACGCTCACATACAAGCACACACGGAACTCTGATTAATAGTTCCGTGTTTCCAGGGTGTCATCACACTATTTGCTCAAGCATTGCCAACAGTACCAATCACTTTTCAGGCAAGGGATATATTTCATTAAGAACACCTGTCAGTACATGATATAACAACCGGCTGTAGCTATATCATGCAATGAGAAATCCATTCAAGAGTTCAGATATCAAATCATTTTTTGTACAGCAATTTCGGTCATTTTTTACCCTCAATTGTACAGTTGGCTGAGGTTATAGTAACAGAAAAAAAATGAAAACGATCGCCAAAAAACTCAGTGGAGTACCTTCTCACACTGACGTGTCTTCTGATCCCAAATTCCATGAATTATGTCGAAAGTGAACGAATGCAATACCAAAAATCCGAATGTATTTTAATGCAAGGAGTATATACATAATTACATATTTAGATACATGTTCTTTTACAAAAAACACATCTGTAAGTTATGTATAAGTCAAAATAAAATTACCGGGAAAGTTGTTTGGAAATGTAATCTTACGCAATGATCTATCTTACATATATGACTGCACGTAATGGTACTATTACGTATAAATTTCGAAGTAAACCTTATATGTATCCATATGGCACAAGCCACAAATGAAAGAATCAACAGGTTTAAGAGCTCAAAAGTATCAAACTTAGAAACGGTAATTGAGACTCTAAAGACTCATTAATCAAATTCTATTTTAGAGTTGGTGTTGATAGCAACAAAAATTCGTTGACAGCTGGCTTGTGTGAAGACCTTGCGTGAATCAAGGGATTGCTATCCACAGAGGATCTCACGGACTCATCCCGTCAATCTGATCACGCAATTTCATGTGAATCAAAAAATGATATCTCCGAAAGTACCTTCAGTTCATTATATACATATACATATATTCTTTTTATTATTTTTGTACACATCCAAATAGCATTTGCATATATCAAATAATAAAATTTGAACACTTACAACATTTAGCACTTATAAGTTTAAAATTGAAATTGCATCAAGCATTAACCTATTGATCTGCCTGACCACACTTTTGTTTTTATTCGAAATAAAACTCCATAATAGCATCATAGCATAGGAACTATGCACCTCATTATCTATTTAAAACGGCTGACCTATTGCACTTGGGATGAAAGCTTCAAAACCTTGTATGCAGGCTCAGTCCATAGATAGAGGATATCTCCTACATGTCCTATCTATGTGTAATAGAAAATGCATCAGAGTCTTGACATCTGAGTGAAGAATGTGCGTGAAGATATATTTCCCTTTAGATTTATTTGTACGTTTAGTGCCCGCGTGCACACACAAAAAAAAAGCTTGTTTCTGTGAGTGAGTTATTGCCTCAGCCCCGCCATGAGGCATGTCCTGTATATTGTAAGTTCATTTTTATAAATACCATTTACCAGTGAGCATTCAAGCAATTACTTTTGAATCCCTTGGTAATTGCACTTAAACTGGTTGGGGACCTTGTTTAAAGGAAACCTAAAACCGAAAAATTAATTAACATGTGAAATCCGACACCAACCTTTGCCTATATATCTCTTCCTTTAATGGATTTTTAATGGATGGGACGTTGGGATCCTGAGCAATTGCAAGGCTAAGCTTGTTTCCTCAGCATTTGATCAAAAGACCATTACCAATCAATATTATTCTGTGATTAGCAGAGGTCAGGATGGGAGACCAATAAATAAGGATTGAGTTGATAAACATTTTCTTTATTCGAGGGCTAAGTAAGGGATGGGTCCCGCTGCTGGTATGACTCTTCAATTTTTTTTTCTCTTCTTCTCTCTTTAGTACAATATACAATGGACTCCAAGTCCTGTCCACCCGTGCACAAACACATCCATACTCAGATCTCTCGGCCGTATGTATAAACAAGCCAAGTATTTACATCTCCCTGTGTTTACAGAGATGATGGACGTTGGTCATTGGATTAATGAAATTCATGGAGTAGCGAAGTAGTAATAATAACTGAAGCAATCAAGGACCGCTCATAGTCATCTTTTTTGGACACTTGGTATGGCGCTATGCTAAACTTGATTGCTGCACAACCCAAAGTCATATATCATGCTCGGCTGTCACACACTGTTTCTCCATCCTGCCTATGACCACACTGACCATATAGCTCGACAAATATGTACACAGTCTGTGTGTGCCCAAGTGTCAGTCCATGTGAGATGGGAACCCATGGGTATGGTTTGTATGGTCAATCCCCAGTCTTGTACTGTATGTACACCAAGGGGATAAATACATGAAGAAAGCTGAGGAATGTGAAGTCCCGACACTTACAACAAGTCAAGAACCATGGTTGTGTATAATATGGTGGTTACCTCCACAAAAATTCTACATTCTCATCATCATTCGATTAAATCTTCCTTTACTATAACCTCTAATGGCTCATTGCCCATTGAAAAAAATACCTAGTCTTCTGTGACTTCTTCTCTTGACCCATCCTCCTTCACCGTGAACAGTCATTGGGACACATGATAATACGAGCAGAGCTCCAATGGACTAATCCTACGAGCCCTGCGATATCCTGATGGAACCATGCGATAACGAGAATATATGGGAACAAAAACATTTCCAAGGGAATTGTACACTGGGATATTCCAATATAATCTATGTATACCTCTGCTCTGTATGAATGAAAACAAAAAATAACTCCATACCATTTTTAAAAAAGGCCCAAATTTTTGTATATATTTTTTTTTGAAATGACTCTGATTAGGAATTTGATTTGTGACAGCGCAATTGGCTTGAATTAGGAATATATGTATGTATGTGTTGCAAGGAGGAGGAGACCCAGTGACATGGTCGCTGTCAAGAGAATTGGAACGGAGCTACAAATTTTTCCGAGACAACTGTGTTTTCACTTTAAATTAAGGAAGCAGCCTTGGGATTTCAGCTGAGAACATCAAGTTATTGTGTAAAAGTCGTAGGTGTCTATGGCAAGGGATAATAATAAGACATGATCTTGATTCAATTGGGAAGACTTCACATGGTGCGATAATCATTCCGCTCATTCATTACTTTACATAGAGCCCCATTGGATTTCACCAGACTATGTCAGTATCCGTTCATACATTCTAGTTTTTTTTTTTTGCGGTCATAATTTTTGTAATTCACGACGACGATGGACAAGATAAACATAATTTTGAGGATGTTCATCTCTACATATGTCTCTATATGTGTGACTCAATCTGCAGACATAGGGCTGAGGAGAAATACTGGGAGAAATAGATATACGTGCCCTTCTCATATGGAGAGGTGCCGAGAGAGAGAGAAAGACGGAATCCACGGAGTTGTGTAAAGAAGATTAAAAATGCAGAGTTGGTGCACGGAGGGGAGATTAATTGACAGTTTATTTATTAAAGATGCATGCAGTGCCCTTATTAGCTAATTGCGCTGGCGGAGCAACATCATGTCAATACTACAAGGGTGATAGTGACCGAGCGTCGGTATAGGCACACACACACACACACACAAACACACACACACACAAACACAACTCAATACAATAACCCTCCGTCTGTCAATGTCCATAAGTACGTTAAAAAAAATAAAATATGAATCTGCCCTTTCATTTTTCTAGTTCTGAAAAGTCCCATGGCTTATTAGCACAGAACAGAGGCAGAGTCACAGAATGATCCCCTCGCACCGCATGGGATGTGAACGATTGACCATAATATTATTGTTCCTTGAAGAGATGATGCGCAAGTATAAATTAATGGGAATGTGACTCTCTTGAAGAAAGAGCACATAAATATATACAGAGTATACAAAAAACTGTAGTTGGGGATATTTTGAATGAGAGTGTAAGGAACACTTGTTGTCCTATCTTCACTATTTTCATTACAATTTGAATAAATAATGCGTGAATTAATAGTTCTCATGGGTTCCTCAATTTATTACAACATTATTATATCTTGTGGGGCACCACTGGCCTTATTAGCCAATCTCAACTCCACCACGCATATCAGTCCTTTATTATTGACAATCCTGTGTGCATCCATAATAATTACAACCACTGAAGCTCACAGTCAGCAGTCCTTTACACTTTACTCTCATCAGGAATGGGTCCACTGAATTGTGACTATATCTACACACTTGGACTGAGGAGTCAAACACAGAATAATATATAGAATGGGAGAAATTAAAAAAAATAAATAACTAATGTAAAAAAAAGTATCTATACATTTTGATTACAATAAAAAACTCCTATCCACTCAACATTTCATTTTGATATTTCATGCAACACCACCTAGTTACTTTTATAACCCTTCAAATACTCTCCAGTCATAATTAATGGCAATAACCATAAATTACATTTTTCGATCACTTTTTCAATCGCAGGAGGATTTACTCCCCAGAGCCAAGCACATATGTAATTTGAGCCTAAATCATGAAAAAAATCCAAGTGGTTGACATTGTGCCGTTCTTTATGACTATTCCGATTCTTGAAAGATAACTACCATCACCCCCCTACCTTTCCTAAAGTATACACACATTCGCTTGACCCATAACCAAGGCAGAAAATCTGTAAAACGTGAGGGTAAATTGCTCATATCAGCATCAATTATTCACATAATTAATGATGCTCTGCAAATAGAAAATTGCTTTTTGGGACTTGATTACATTTGATGCTGCGTAGTTTCTGTGGAGAATCCACTGTCGGCAGCGTCTTTCGGAGAAATTTCCACAACTTTTCAGTCTAATCGACATTGCCAGAGCCATATGTTCAAAAAATAAATGATGAAAATTATGGTGACTTGAAATAATTTACACTCGTGGTAACAACTTCTGTAACATTGTTACATGAAGGGAAAATCTTATCAATGGAATTGATCTTTATGCCTCCATTCATACAAGTGTCAATTTTGGGATAAGATGCACATTGTAAATTATATCCTTCCAGAATGAGCAGAATTTGATGGCTCTATGAGCCCTGCACACATGTAGATACATATTCCACATAGCTTGTTATTTGGTAGTGGATGAGTTATAAAATAATTTCATGGGGAGAAAAATAAGCTATATATTTTAATCTCTTTACATATACTGTATATGTATATACGCACATATAGGAGAGATATACAGACCTGTTCAAGCTCCTAAGACAAACTTCTTCATTCACGTTTGCTCATAAAAATATTATCTAATAAAATACACGGCGACATGAAAAAAAAAACTTCGATAAAGGGTATATGTATGTACAGACTCTGGGAATGGAATTCGTGGATGCTTGTACAGTATTTAGTGAGGATTCAAAGGAGAAGATTTGTATGTAGATTTTTTTGAAGATACTGTACATTATGATTATTTTATTGGATATTGCTGGGATGAGATTAAATTGCCTAAGGTCCTTTTGTGCAGTGCCGATGTAGCCACCAGTTAATTATAGTGTTTATGTTGTGAGTTTGTCAGAATGTGCCGCATGACCCTGCAACTTTTAATAATCACTTGGGCACACATGAGTGTCCATAGACAGAGGAGCCACACTTGTGAAGCCTGTAGGAATTCCATGAGGAACAATAACAAAGTCGAGGAATCTCGCAGTAAATAAACAATGTTACATCAAAATTAAATGGACAATTTAATTATAGCCTCCACGACCTATTGTTCATTTGTTCCGAGATCACTCCGGACTCCACAATGTTACACTTATGCATCCCAGGCGCACTTGGATTTTTATCTCTTATTGCAAAATCATGCTCTGCTACAAATTACCAAATGAACCATTCCCTCGTGCGGGTCTCATCATCACGTCCCCTATGTACATGTAATAATAGTCCCAGGACCCAAGACAAGGCACACACTCACGTCCAGCCTTTTATTGAACACATTATTTTCTTCCTACATTTACAATTTTAATTTTATTCCCAACCGCATCCATTGTTTTATGTCCGAGCCTCCACTTACCGTAGTTTATGTACATATATAGACCTATAACTATGCAGACACTTTAGTTACAATTTGTACAGCAAAAATTATGAGAGTATAATTGTAAGTGTAATTACATAAAGTAACAGTCATAAAAAAAAATTCACTTTAACGGGTCCATATCATAACTCTCCCTGTTTTGTTTGTTTTGGGCAAAGGTTTTCCCTTTCCGCAATTTCTGGAGCCATTTTTGGAAGCATTGATGATTTTGATGGCCCTTCGCCACAATAACAAATTATTATGCAGCTATAATAACAACGGAGGGAAAAAATTGAAATGAGACCTTCCCATAGAAGAGAAAAAAAAAGTTGGCTCATTGCAGGAGCGCCATATACTTGTTATGACTTTGGGAGGGCACTTGGAGAATTTACTGAATTTAATGCAGTTCAGGTCCCAAGTGGGAAAAAATCCTTTGTGTTACCAATAATTATTACTGTTTAGGCCTACTTTATACAAACTAGTACAAGCGTATGTATGTATGGACACTGAAGGAGTCCTATACAATGACAAGTGTCTGGGTCGAGATCGAGAGTGTGTCCTCCGGAGGACTCTCATAAACAATTTTTGTGTGACAGATTGTTACACATTTGTACTAATCCTGTGGGCAATTAACAGTTTATTTAGAGTTCATTAAGACTCTAAAACATTGTTTGCCCCTTGCCTAACAGCCTCATTTATTTTTTTGCCTTTATTTGGTCCGTCGTCAGGAGAATAGTTCACGTTCGTCATTCCATCCCATGCACTCTCTCATCCTCTCCACTGCACCCTTGTCCTGTCCATGTCTGCATATTTGTAGTACGTACCTGAGATAGAAAGAAAAAAGTGAAACAATTAACTTGGCAGTAGTTCAAGGTTACTGGCTTTGCCCAGGACAAATCATACAATCTCACAGGTACGCTTTACATAGATCAAACCAAAAAATTATTACATTATGAGCATTCTGATGATGTGCTCCCTCACAGTTATTACTACTCCAATGATACATTTAAACATAGGAGGCTATATACATGCTTAATGATGGAGCTTATGAGTTTTGGACAACTTTCCAAAAGATTGGGATCTTCCCAGAGGAACATTGTTTTGAGAGATGTGACTTGGAGTTATTAGTAGTTTGAGGACGATTTGATTAAAATTCTGTCAATTCCTTGATGTATTTATCTGTTAGACATTTGGGAATGTGTCCTTTATATATGTATATGTACAAGTATAATATGAGATGCTCCCAAAATCTACAATTAATTATTCTCCTGTGGAGACTGACTCTACAGGATCTGCACTATAAGGCAAGTCAGATGAGATGAAAGGGTAAACGGTAATCTTACGCATTCCGTCATTATAATAATTATTTGCTGATTTGTACATCAAAATCACAAGCACTTGTTGGGATTATTTACAATTATTATATCGTGTGATTAATTACAACCCCCAACCATCAATATGATAGTTGTCAATAAATATTACTTTTATTGTAAATTCCTAATTATTCCCAACGCACACATCATGACTGACAGGGGAAAAAACCAGACTGCGTGTCAATTGCAGATAAGAGCTTTAATGTTTCTTCTCTTTCAGCAAATTTTTACATCTTTGCAGTCAATGACAGCCAAAGATAAGATACTAACTTACCTCTAGATCCACATCTTTGGCCGGCCGTATATCCCGAATATGAATATGCATATGTGCTGGCCTTTTTCTATGAGACACTTTACAATCCTGACACGGATCATCTTAATTGCTGTAGATTAATTGAGGGGACTTGCGGTAGCAAATAGTTAGCATTCTAAATTGTCCAAATAGACTGGTAAATCTGATGTGCTGGCAATGAGAAGTAGCTCCTCAGGATTGGCTATATCTTCCAGTCATTGACACTGATAAGCTGTTTGTCAGCAGCCTGGCCACATAGAGTGCAATCCCACATAGAACACTGGTCGCGGCTCCATTCTGTGGGAAAGGCTCATCTTCAGTACATATGTACATATGTACATACATAGCCTCAAGAAAATACTGTTTTGTACATAGAGAAACAACTTTTTTGGAGGAGCTTTTTTTTCTGTTAAAAATTCCATAACGCTTTTTATGTAAATTCTTCCCCATGTCTTCAAAACTTGATGGCTGGAATCTACAATATTGAACAAGCAATAAAAATCCCATTTTTATAGTTTTCATTTAATTTGAAAGCAGTCTCTGTTATTGTGTATGTTCAGGTTTTAGGCCATATCTATTCTATAGGTAGGTACATAACGTGAGTGTTCGTGATATGTTTAGCATATAGTTGATTTCCTTTTACCTCGGCTTATGGGTGGTCTTCCACTATCCTACAATGTGTGCATGAATGGATGGAAGCTCCCACGTCTGTCGATGTCTATATGTCAAGTTAGTGGAGATCGTGGGGAAAAAATTGGGAATTATTTTACGTGATGTATGCCTAAGTATACACTTACAAGGAAATTAGTAGCTCACTCAGGTGAAGATGACCATGATTATGGGAATAAATATGGGAGTGCAATTAATTCATATGGAATCTTCATATTCTTTTAGTAATTAATTATATTCGTAGAGCGTATTTCAGGAAATATATATCTTTCCACCTAGTCTAATCAATTAAGCTGAGGGAAAACCCACATGCTCTACATAAGGATGCATAATAATTATGCTATATGAAATGTATGTGATTAATGTGTATCAAGTTTACATTTTAATTTATATTGTCGGATACTGTGCATACGTATATGTATCTACATATGTATGTACATGTGTGCTGCATTCTGTAAATAAACATGTTGTACACAGTCCCTGTAGGAATAATTATATTTATGCACATAATTGTTCATGTACATCCCCTGTATTGTAATTTATTTTGCTGGAGTTGTTGACTCACAGTCAGAAAATAAACAAAAGGAGGTCTTTTAATTAAACTGGTCACCCAATGTTCTATGTCCTCATATCCTTTCAAAAATAGTAATCAGAATGGATTTGATTCGTCAATCACGATTGTTCCATGAACCCAACTGGTTTTCCGGCTCTCCTCTCAATGCTATATGCTGTCAGCTTGATTTTCAGTAATTGTCAAGCTGACGTTGACAGTTCAAAAAAATCTTAGAAGGATGGGGAGAATACAGGCCGATTGTAATTTAATAAATAATTTCACATATACAGATCCATTGATGACTGTACCTTTCAGCAATTCAATTTATTACAGTAAATTTAATTATTAAGTGACGGACTGTTAATTGAAATCGATTGGTGACATTTTCCCTGGGAACAAAACCAATCAGCACGGCAAAGGCTCTTTTGAGACAGACACTTTTTCTGTCTTGATAGGATTCCATCCTTTGATTTTATGATGAATGAGCTACCTTCCATGTATTATAGTCGTAGGGATAATCCATCAATACATTGTGACACTCTCATTATATATGTATATACATATGATAATTTCTCAGAAATGTTTCTTGAATTTAGTAGGAGTTCAAGAAAATGTAAAAGTTAAAAGTCATAGTTCTATAAAGGAGTATAAAAAGGCAGTGTGAGGGAAGTTTTTACACTATGGACACTGCGGATTTAAGCTATATGGAAAGCTAAACATGAGAAGTGGATGGCAATGAAAAGATGTGTGTTTGCAGATGCATTTCTATTCCTGGCCTTTCCTCTCACAGGAGGATCCTGTATATTAGGAGCTAATGAATTTACCATAAACAATTATTATGTGTTATGTGTCGATCAAACATTTTTCTAAGGACTTGAGAGCTTCAATGAATTTTATGTTGGGAGTGGCAAAAAATTTCAAGTATGTATGTAAATCCAATGCATACTGTTCACACTGGGAGGAAGTGTTAACTTCACACAGATAACCAAGTGATCACTAAAATCATGTCTTGATCACGAAAAAGTAACTTACAACAAAGTTCAATCTCTCCGGTAATCTTCATCCAGCCCATCATGGCTTCTCTATAAAGTCGATAATGTTACCAAGGTTATTGGGATTTTTGCTCTAATCATGTCATATTACTTCTTCCTTGAGACCAGGGTTGGTCATAAGAAATTTCCGCTGTTTACAGTTCTCCATATATATTGTACAGATATAGATATATATTCCAGACATGTTTGACTATGTAGCTTTTTGTATAATCCTGTTCATGGCCTTTATATTGCGTACAGTGGATATTTTTAGTACATATCTGTGTGTTTTCGAATACAATTTATGACTGTGAATTTGCCACGTCACGTAATACCCTCAGTACTTAAAAGTATGATCAGAAATTGAGAAGATAATTCCAACATTGTATAATTTGGCTAATTTTGTCACATTGTTGGAAATCAAATTGTGAATAAAAATAAATTAAGTGTACTTTTCACACAGGACTCATAATTTGATCGCAAGAGCACATATCCTAGAAAAAAGATTTCTGTCTGAAATTTCAATACAACCAACCCTGCTATAATACAAATTACGTATCTGAACTGATGCTGCTTAAGTAATCAAAATCCAGACACTTGATGGTTACGGAATTGAAAAAAAAACTATTAAAAAAACCTTCACGGCAGTTGAGCAGCTTAATGGGGGGAGATGCATTGATTGTGAGAAATAAGAAATATGGAATGAGGTAATGTAAGATAATAAAATACTTATCCATGAGGTACATATTACAACAAAGTAAAATCTTTATTGCGAATTGCTGACTGTATAAAAATGGTGCTAGTGAAATGAAAGCTGGAAAAACTGTTTGAATGAAAGAGTTTTTTTTTGAATCATATATTACATCTAGAGTTAGGTTATTATTTGAAGAGCTGAGAATATAATTTGAGATTTTTTTTTTATAAAAATACATACATAAAGATTACATCATTCGGAGACTCAAGTATCATCAAAGTAAGTGTAGACAAAATTATCGGGAAGGGACAACACTTTAGGGATATGACTCCGAGTGGTGGGGAAAATAGAATCTTCCTCCATTTTGGCAATGATGACCTCTTGAGCGGCAAGTTCTGCTTCCAATTCTGCCTCAATATCCAAATCATCCTCCTGTTGTTTATGAGATTCTTCCAAATGCTTCATCAGCACTGCCACCACTACATTAACTAACACGAATTGAGCCATGAGAACGAAAACAACAAAGAATAGCGGAGCTACGATTGGAGACACGCAGCAGTTCTGGTAACAGTCCGGCTGGCTGTCACAGTCTTCTCGAAGGGTGTCCTTTTTTGATAAAAAATAAATTAAATCCCATTTTTACTATATTCCACAAAAATTAGTATTCAAATTAAGTCCCCAATGAATAAATAAAAGATGAACGGATTCCTAGTACCCAAATATTACCAAAAGGGGTACCAAAAACAATAACACTACAAATACATCTCCAAAATTGCATAACACTCACAAATAAAACGTAAGGGCACGATTCAATTCTAAATTCTAAGAATACCCATGAGTAATGTCATACAGGAGAAAAAAAAACAAGTACCAATGCAATCGTTACCTTCATGATACCATTCCAATTATCTCCAGTTGCGACGCGGAATAGCGTCAGAAATGCCATCCCGAAATTATGGAAATTAGCATGCTCACCCAGTCCTTCACAGGGATGGTCATCATTACAGGCAAGTCTTCCGAACAATTCAACTCCAAGAGCAGAGAATATAAAAAATAATAAAAAGAATAGCAGTCCTAAGTTCCCCACTTGAGGAAGGGCTTGGACAACCGTGTCCAAGAGAGCACGAATTCCTCCCGCCATTTTCAGGAGTTTCAGAACTATAGTCACACAAGGGGGATACAATACAGGGAAAAAAATCATGAAATCATCAGAAAAATCCAAACGTGACATCATCATTATATTTACTGAACGGTCTCGTATTTTTTCGAGCGTTACGCAATGGAACTTTGATCAGTCCAAGATAAGGAAGTGATTACCTCTCGCAATACGTAACACACGCATCACTCTCATGATGGTTGGATTGATAGGGATTAGGTCGGACTCCATCTTTTCAAGAACGATCCCCACCACGGAAAGAAGCACAATAAGCACATCGAGGAGGTTCCACTTACTATGAAAATATCGTTTAGCACCAAGCGCCACTAATTTCAATGCTCCTTCAAGAATAAAAACTTCAGTAAAAAAGTAGTTGAACATTCTCAGGACGTAGCTCAGCTCCTGTTGATGGAGACAGACAAAAAAATAATAAACTTTGATTATGATCATATTAACTAATGATAATACATGCGATTAAAATCATCCCTATCCACAACATTGATCGTCCCCACATGATCGGAACGTTATAATTAAGTAATTAAACTCTACGAACATCAGGCATCATGTAAAATTCCATGGCCATGGTGACCACATTAAGCCCAATCACACCCGCAATAGCCAAGTCAAAGTACTTTGACGTGACCAGACCATGGATACGCAATCGCCAGTGGGAGTAATGGCTCCAGTATGGAGGTGCTCGTAATTCTAAAAAAAACAAACCCAAAAAATATCATTATAAAAAAATATCAGAGGAGAGGCTTCTTTTTTTTTACAAGGAAATTCCGTATAATAATTAATAGCAGGGACGTTACATCCTTAAAAAAATTGCATTTGCATCAAAATCTCATAATTTTATTTTAAAATAATTATCTAAAATTATATATATCTAGAATTAATCATCCAAAATATTTATATCAATTACTTCTTCTTCTCTTCTCCAGTTTACGCTGGCGTTTGAGAGCCCTTGCAGCACGTTCTTCCCTTTCCTGTTCCTCACGACATCTGTGAAAGTTCTCTACGACCACTCCAACAAACATGTTGAGAACAAAGAATCCCACCAAGAGTAGAAAGGAAATAAAATAGAGGAGACGCCATTCATTGAAATTTGCTCTGGGCTGGAAGTATTATAATAAGAATTATTTTTTATTTTTTTATTTAGACACTGTTAACAAAACAATTCTACTAAATTCGGGTGATTACAATTCCTGGAATACTACATAGACTCTCTGAATGGCCTGGGATATATAATCGTCCTAAATTCAATAATACCAGCCCTTGGGCCCTCAATAAAATATTAAAGGCTTACTTGTATATCAACGCCAACAGCATCCAGTCCCGAGTACATAATGCCCACCCAACCATCCTTGGATGAGAGGACAAATAGGGCCATGAGGGCTTGCCCGAGATTATCAAAGTTGTACTTCTGATTTACCCAGTGGTTCCCATGCATGGCTAAACATTCCGCTCGGGTAGTGACGTTTGAAAGATCATTATCCGTTGTGGTGGCGCAGTGATAAAACGTTCCTGGAAATTATTGAATCATTTTAGCCTCTCCGAGTTTCAGCTTATAGGTACTCAGATCCTACTGTATATATTTATATAGTTATGTATGTATGTATGTACACTATATCTATCTGTATAGTTAATCCTCAATGTAATTATTTAAGAGCTGCCTCCGAACCCCCAAATCAACATTGTTCAAATATACACAAGAGCTCGTGTGTGGAGTGGTCTGGATGGACAATAATAATGTATTTATTTGGGAACGCTCCTGAGAAATACGCCAGTTACCTTTGAAGAGCTGAACTCCGAGGATGCCGAAAATAATGAAGAAGGTACAACAGATGAGGACGATATTCCCGATGGGTCGAAGAGATGACATGAGAGTTTGTACTACTAGCTTCAGTCCAGGGGCCCGATTTATCACTCGCAATGGACGAAGAGATCTCAAGAGACGAAATACTCGAAGAATCCCAAAAATCCGAGGGCTGAGAAATGCCAAAAAAATACAGGGATTTAAAGACTTGTTAATATTTGTACTTTTTATTTTTCCTCCAGTCGACATAATTAGGGCAGAATTTAACTGGGAAAAATGTACTGTGTGCAAAATTGATTGTTTTATGAGTAGACTCTGTATCTACCTATTCATGAAGACGGAAATAATCTGATCCACGACCGACACAAAGACTAAACCTCCGTCCATGATGTTCCAGCCGGACTTGAAATATTGTTGTAAGCCTCCCAAAGCCGTCACTTTGAGGGACATCTCAATGAGGAACAGGACTGTGAATAAATCATTGGAAATAGCAAGGAATTGACGCTCGAAAGAGTCCGGGGGAATTGATGGACGCTCCATGGCTAGGGTAATACAATTAAGAGCAATCAAGAGCAGGATGAAACGGTCGAAGGCTCCATACTCCACGATTGAAATGCAGAGTTGTCGGAACCTGAAATATGGATTTAAAATCATTTGTAAACTGACAAGAGGGGGGTGGGGAGAAATAATTAAACGCAATAGTTAGGCTGAAATAAATAACTTCAAGAGGTCTAAAAATGGAAAGTACTTTTTCTCCGGTGAAAAGAAAAAACAAGAGTGGTCTTGTCTTTCCCTCATGCAGTGAAGTATATTTTGACATTTGACTTTGAACGAGGTTAACTTAATACTGCCCACAGTCATGGATGAAGGAGGGGATCCCCCTAAACTGGTGCATTGAGATTCGCACCAACTACAAGCAAGACAATCATGAAATTGCATGTGAGGAGACATTTAGAAAGGGTTGAAAATAAATTCAATAAATAGTAGATGCTATATATATAATAATATAACAGTTTTTTTCGGGGAAAAAATTAAATCCGAACCTCGAATGAATATTGTTATTGTTATGCATACTCTGCTCATTCATTTTTAAATTCGGACTTAAGCTACACCGACGCTCCTTCTTCCGACTCCCGCGCTCCTCCCTCCAGCTCTTGGCGCGCTTCAGACATGGGCTACGCTTCGGACTCGACATGGGACTCAAACTGGCAGGACTAATGCTACCCGAATGAACAGAGTACGGACTCAGTCTATGACCTCCTCCTAAAAAGTATGACGAGTTCAACGATGAAAAGGAAACTTGAGGGCTGCCCAGGTTCGAGTTAATTGGAGGTGGCTGCGGTGACCCCTGAAAAGTGAGTATCATCAAATTCAACATGCCAAATATTTTTCTACTCAGAAGAAACTTACCCAAAAAAAAAAATTTCCAAAAGCACAAATAGTACATTATGTGTGAATGTCCTCCTTCAACTTACAAAAATTAGCCCATCGTCATAAATGCATACACAGTATCTATCTCTAAATGTTTCGACAATACTTTATTTGAGGACATTTAATTCCCGAGTTGGCTAAAATTCCACAAGGTACAAAAATAAGGATAAAATTCAGGGAAGGTGAAAAAGAAAAATTGAGCAAAAAATTCAAGACCTCAGGTGTGGCCGCAGTGTGAGTAATAATGACGGGGGCGGGCAGAAGGTACGCGGAAGGTCCGGCCTCAATTGTCTCCTCCTCCAGAATCACGATCGCGCCTCTCCCGTTGGATTTGGCGGTCAAAGCCTGGGACTCCTGATCCACTTTGCGCTTCTCCTCCGCCTCCCTCTCCTTCTGCTCCCGCTCGATCCTCTCCGCCGAGAATCCCTCCACCAAAATGGCCACAAGAAGATTGAAGAGAACGTAATTGCCGAAGGTCATGAGCGCGACGAAGTAGAGCGCCGCCCAAGGGCTAGTGTTACGCATGCCATTGAACAACACCACGTTCCAATCTTCTTGAGTTAAAATCTGCTCAGTGAGTCAAATATGAATTTTAGAACCTGACTTGACTCCGTTCGAGTTGAACATAAATCCAAACTCACTGGTGCGAAAATCATAGAGACAGTTGTTCAAGAATAATAAAAAGAGACTCATTTCACAACAGAAAAAACCAAACGTGTGGGGCTTCCCAAATGGCCGAACAATATAGTTACCAGTAAGAGGTCACGGAACGGTACCACTCACAACGTGTGCATGTACCAAAAATACCATATACTGTATTTTATATTTCATAGGGCAAATAAATACTACATATGTATATGGTATTAATTCCAGAACTGTAAATTCTTTTTTTTTAACCAGATACATATATTTACATATACATATATACTTATAGGTACTTGAGCATCCGAATTGGACTCGTGCAATAGTTGACCATGTGGGAAGAAATGGTGATGGAAGATAGAGATAGAAAACCTGGAAGACAGTGATGGTGGCCCAGAGCAACGTGTTAAAATTTTTCCGATCGCATTCACAAGTCTGCTCGTAGGGGTTGCAACAGATTTCTTTGCAAAATTTCCCTCCGAATATCATCATTCCAAGCAAACTGTCGAACCACCCATCGAACAAAACAAAATCCATGAATCAAAACCAAACAAACTCCCAAGATTTTATAAGATTTTTCCTTCCCTTTCTTTTTTTTTTGTCAAATTTTTATTTTCTTATTTCCCTTTCCTTTCCTTCCCTTTTCAAAAGGTATAGATAATTATTACTTCCTATATACCTCTACATTTTACTGTAGTCATTAGATCACTAAAAAGTTCGTTTACAAACGAGTCATGGACATTTATGCAAAAGAAACATTGATAAAAAACAGACAGGGACAAAGAGATGGGGGGGGGGAGGGAAGATAAAAAAGACAAGAGCATGAATATATAAGAAAGAATTTTGGAGACATTAAAATGGACACTGAAATTACAGTTAAAAAGAGACAGAGAGCGAGATAGAGACAAAATACAGTTAATCTTGGACAGTACAGTTCTTGGACGAAACCACTTGAGGAGTCTCAATTGGAGGGGAACAGATTTTTTTCTGCAATTCTCTAATAACTATTATCGACGTCTGTCAAATGAAGCTATTTATATGATTGATAATAGTAGATATATGTCAGTAATATCAAACTACAAAGTTGAGGAGGGCAGTTATTTTGTTATACACGTGTATAGAAAATTCCCATCAAAAGTCTTAAATTGAAAGCAGTAACATCCAGACATGTAACATTGAACACTGATGCCGTTTGCAGGTTTTTGTTTTATTCACTTTGATTATTCCAACTTTGCATTTTATTACGACTCCATTGCCCAAGAGAAACATTCGTTAGTTAGGAAAAGAAAATAGTAGCTGAGGGACATGTCCTACCTATGATTATATGTATGCATTACAATATGTAATTTATACATACAAAAAAAAGGTTAGTTGGCTTGTAGTTAATCTTGTATTTTTTTCTGTACTCAAAAATAAAGGACTTTAAAAACAATTGAGTATTTTTGGGGCGGGGGGAAAAATCTAATGTACATAATTATGAATAGATACTAGTACTGTACGACATTCAGATATCTGTTAGGCTTGGGAGGTCATATACCCTTGCCTGGCTAAATAATTGGTCCCTTGTTGCTTGCTTTTAGTACCACAACAATTTTTTATTGCGATCGAAAAAAAATATCGTTAGTTACATACTGTATTAGGTACGCATATATGCTAGTTTATGTAGGTATAATATGGAGAGGGGCGTCGGAACTGTTTCTTTCAAATCAAACAGTAGTAGTCAAGTACAAATCTTATTCTCCAAAAAAAAATGAAGATGTATGGATAATTATTTTAAAATCAGAATTTAAAAATTATTATTTTTGAAATTTATAGAAGCAAAGCAGACTGGCATTGGAAAATTCAATCATAAAAGGAAGTACATAGTATGAAACAATCTGGAGAACTAAGTAAATTTTGGTGTATCATTCTAAAGCATTTTGAATCAAAATTTGGAATGTCATTGAAAAATCTGTCAAAAACTGTCTCTGTTTTGAAGGACTGACTTGACAGGATTGCGGTTCCGACGCCACTTTCTCCTGTCATTCCTTCAGTTCTGCCGCCATTGGGCCACATCACATCTCCAAAGAGAAAGGAGTCGTATCATCAGCCCAAGAGAGTCATGTCTTAATTTTTAAAAATTGATTGAAAAATAAAAAAAAAACTACGCAAAGATTATGTGTGCAAAGATTTGACATAATTATAAGAAAACGGAAAGAATGCATAGTAATAATAATAATTATTGTAGTATTGGAAAAAGAAAGACAGAGCAAACCAAAGTCAAGTGAAAGAATGTGCAAAGTATAGGGAAATATTGCAGTGGTTGGAAGTAGTGGACTGTGAGTTGTGATATGTAATTATGTATGTATGTTCATGAGAATTTTTGTAGTATCTTTGGTGCCTTGGTGTTCTTTGAGTGTGTATGGAGCGAAGACTAAAGTGAGAAAAAAGGAAATGAAGAAAAAAAAAACAGGCAATTGCAATTTTTTTTTGGTGTTGGAATATTTAGGTCTAACCTGAAAGACCGTTACAAGGGCCCAGAGTAGCGAATCAAAATTTTTCCTCTCACATACTTTTTGTTCACCTTTTTCGGATTTTTCGGCCGTGCAGAATTTGCATCCGAATAAATTCATTCCGAGAATACTGCAATTGAATACAAGTTGAAAACAAAAAAAATTCCATTCAAATGCAAACACACCATCAAAATCTATTTCAAAATTACATTTTCTTTTTCCTAATCTCGCAAATCACCGATGATATATTTATACGCTTTGGACATTTTGTTTAATATATCATCTTGAAGCATATAATAATACTGTCGTGTATTTTCAAAGCGTACTTATATACTCATCCCCTGCTCTCAGACGAGAAACAGTCTAATTATCCACACACAAAAATTTATAGAGTTTAAAAAAGTAAGACATCTAAAAAAAAATCTCATATTGTCATGAGTTTTCACGTACAGATTTCCCGTAAAATATTTTCCTGTACTCAAAAAAATAATGTGGGGAGTATCTATCTATATCTCAATTTTGCTACATATGGATGTTGTAGATGTGATTCACATTTGTAGTAATTACAGAGCTATTTATAAATATATATAATAAAGATAATTAAAAAGACACTGGAAAACTTGGGACATACATACATTATGAACATACTAATTATATAAACTGGGTTTCCATAAGAGTAAAAAGGTAGGGCGAGATATATAATAATTATAATTATATATACAGGGATTGTGGGAGAGAATGACAAGAATAAGATATATAAGTAATATAAAAAGCCACCAAAGGGGACTGACTGGAAAGACTCTAAAAAGCTGACTTTCATTTATTGACTGTCGGTTGACAACCGAAGAATGGATTTTTTCGGATTGAGTAATTATTAGATAATATTAGATAATAATAATTATTATTTTAGATTAATTTTGCATTAATTCATTCTCGAGCCAATCATAATTACGTCAATTATAATGACAGCTGCAGGAAAACAGTTAAATGGCACTACCACTCGACAACACCATCATTACATCATATTAATCCCATTATCATATCATTATTTACAAAGGAACAAGTAGATATTCAAAATAAGGTAGTAAGCATGCATTAGATGTCAAGAGTTTCAAATTCAACAGCGCTTCGCAATCCAAACTCCCAATTCATAAATCTGCGCCAAAATTATTTGTTAGTAGTAAAAATAAAAATGACATCCTACATGTTTTCTCATCGAATTTTTTTAACATGTACAGTGCCCGTGATTATCTACGAATGGATGTCAATTAGAATTATTATTAATGCTGACCTTCAATTTATCATTATCTAAATAATAGAATGGAACTTGTTCATTACCTAAAAATAAAAATGAAGAGAACGAGAAGAGCAAAAAAGACCGCCACGTTGTCCATCGTCTTCAGCATGACCACCAATTGTCGGCGGAGATTGGGCAAAAACCGAACTAATTTCAGAATCCGGAGTAACCGAAAAGTTCGGAGGACTGACAATGCCCCACCGCTAGCATGAGTATTCCCATCCACCATCCCTTGACAGAGCTCCACTCCCGAGAGAACGACAATGACACCGTCAAAGACGTCGAAGCCATTGCTGAGGTAGCCCGCAAAACCATACGCCAAGAGCTTGAGGAGCATCTCCACGAAGAAAACAGCACTGAAGATGATGTTACTCATCTCCACAGCCTCCGTCAGAAAATCTGGCTGTGTCACATGTCAGACACACATTTGAGAATATGGTGAGAACACTAGGATTTATTACGTTCCCAAACCCCTACCCGGAGAATCTACTCTTACCATATAAACTACTAGGATTTTTTCGAAACTACAGAATACATTCCTAGGATTTGTTACCTTACCCGTACAGATAGAAATCCAGACATATGTACATACAAGGATAGTCATAAATTGGGCTAGTTTGATTTACGAACCTGATTGTGGTACTCCACACCCATGGAGAGAGTGTTAATCAAAATCGCGCACAGGATCCCTTGCTGGAAGAACTTGGACTCCACAAATTCCCGGATTTTTGATCTACAAGGTCCCAAGTTCTCAGAGCCCCGGTCCCGTCTCGTGTCACTGTTCCAACTATCCGTGAGGGAGTAGCGGTGTCGATGGTGCTCGTGTCGGACTTGGGCGGGGGACAGGGGTGGGGTCGTTTGAACCGTCAGAACCGGAGCGCTGAAGGAGATCGGACCTCCCCGCTTCAAAGTATTTGATAACTCTCCCCAGCTCGGCATACCTGACACTGTCTCCGAACCTAACGCCACCTATGTATATGTAAAGACAGTCATTGTACCCTTGAATCAATAGTCAATTGTTTTCAAATTGCGAATGAGTTATTAGAGTTTGAACTTGGGTTCAAAGTTTTCAATATTGACAGCAGAGCTGAATAACAAGAGTGTATGAGCCTCTGACTGTAAATTTCCTGGAGGGAAAGGATAGGGAGACTTGAATGATGGAGAGAGCCTTGCAGAGTTACAGGAGTGACTTTCTCCTTAGTATCTCAGGGAATTCCGCTGTAAAATTTACTGCATTGGGTTTGGGATACATTGGAATTGCTGCGGAGGGACCTATTGCCAATTACTTGTTGTCATTTGTACCTCACCTGAAATTGCTCAACTCATGCTGGACTAATTTATTCTCTGTGTTAATTACTCTTGGGGAATTGGCTGAGTTGTTGTCGTAGAGTTTATCCTCTAATTCGGGATTGCCTCACTGTTATAAAAATTTATTCAAATAATAACAGCTCCTCGGAGATATTGTGTACAGATGTAATTATCTATCACATTACCTGTCCCGGGTAAATGACTGGGTACTTCCACTTACTCAGTCGCAACAGCTAATTAGGATATATACGCTTTAACAACTGGGGTTTAGTTTAGGAACGTGCTTACTATCCTCAGAAATATTTGATGGCACAAATAATAATTACAGTACTGTGCATACTTTGTAAACATTTTTAGTGGATAGGACCCGTGATATAGACCCATTTAAAATATAAATTTCTACATGGGGGCGTATACTGTGGACATTTGAAGGCATTCACCTTTACTTTCAGAAATATATCTCTTCTTACAAGAGAACGCTATAAGCCGGTATTTATAAGATACATATTTAAAGACCCGTCTGCAGAGGCAGATAGGGAGTGTACAGTACAAATCCGTAAATAGGAATCCGTGCTTGTGCATATGACACTTCAATGCGTAAGTTTACCAGGGGAATATTATAAATAAAATAAATATGTGTAGATAAATATATCTATGTAATTATATGTGTCCGGCTAAAAGCTTTTCATAAATGCAGACAGACAGGGGCATGAGTGAGGAAAATGTATGAAATCCACTACACGGGAGGAACGTACATATAGAAAGGGACAAATTTGAAGGGGAATGAAAACAGGAGATAAATGTCAAGAAGGACGGAGTCCCACGTGGGGGGAGAGATTGTGAAGCTGGAAGAAAGTATTGTGTCGTCAGATTAAACGTAAATTACCTGCGGAAGTGCATTGAGAGCCCCACTTATGGCTAATAGTTGAGGACATGTGAGTGCACTCGACCGAGCCGAAGTTTCCCGCTCCGTCCTTATCTGCTCTTGAGTCCCTCTGCCTTGGACGATCCCTAAATCAATCTGACTTTCCTCCTCGGTCCTGTCCCCGCGGTGAGTGGCCCAGAACTTCTTCGCCTTTCGTTTCCCCTTCCGAATCCAGTGGGCTATTAACCTATGCATAGTTTACATCAAATACAACACTTGTCATAAATCCACACCACCTTCCCTTCCCTCCCCCCTCAGCCAAAGTACATATTTACGTGAGGTTGGATGTACTATATGTAAATGCTTGGAGAAAGTAGTCCAGAGATTGGACCAAATGGAGAAAGCAAGAGACATGGTGAGAGCACCAAAGTAAAATCAAAAAAAAAAAAAAAAATGTTGAGGGGGATTTGAGGGGTGGGGGGACCTGTCTAACAGAAAGGATTGCGTGCTCGGAGACATTTACTTGACAATCTCAGAGTAGCACGAGGCGTGCTCGATTGCAGTCAAAGTGGATGTGGATGTGAATCTCGCTCTCTCAATCCGCATACGTTCCAGCTCCCTCTTCTTCGTCTCGGAAAACTGCGTTGCTATCACCACCAGGCATAAATTTATCATGAAAAATGACCCGATCTGTAAATAAAAATCCACAGCAGACAAACACATTAGTTTTTCCAGACCATACAGCTACTCTTGTTCCCTACGAAAAAAAAACTACTCCCGCCTCCTTATCACTCCCCGTGAACCTTTCTCCACGATGTACTTATAACTCCCCAACAAATTTCCTAACATGAATAATCGCCCAATTCATTTCATCCCACGACTGCTACAATGAGACAATAATTCTTCCGCCTTCAAGGCTTTACCCAAGTCGTTAAGAATCTATTATTATCTACAACCTGTATGTATATATGTATGTCCGATTCCCAGCAGAGCATCCCCAGCATCCAGCACCAGAGTCCTCCATCTTTACCTTCTCTTTTTTTTTAGATACACTCTTATGTCTACACAAAAAAATCCTGCTGCTACTACTATCTACTACATACTACTTGGAAAAGCCTTAGAGTCAAAGCCATTGTTCGATCCCATAGTCATCAGAGAGAAATTCAATGAAACCGGATCCAAGGTTACTGAATTGCAAAGATTCTCCAGCCAAAGTTTTGTACAAAAAGGAATCCATCATTTCCTATGGTTGTGTAATGCTCCTTAAATTTCTCCCTCTTCAAAAATTGCAACCAGGACCATACAGCCCTTCATGTAGATACATACATAGTTTCTGCACACGTCCCTCCCAGATGTATCTATGTATGTATGTACATACAAGCACACTCATGACTACTCCCAAAGGATCAAGTTACTCTCATTGTCCAACTAAATAACATATTACATGCAAACAGTAGTTGTAGGATTGAAGGGGATCATATTTATTGTTTTGAATGAAAGTCATGCATGTACATAACTGGCCTGGTACATAGATAAGAGCGATTAATGTAGGACTTAGAAAACAATTTCTCCTCAAAAAACATTTTCTACTGGAGCTGATGTGCGTTCAAGTGAGGTTGTGAAAGTGAACGGAGAAAAGATTTTAAATAAAACTCTTCCTCAAAGTCAGACAAATACTGGAATTCCCATGGGGGTATTACCCTCCCCGAAAGGATCGACTTCAAGAAGGGAAAGTTGATTCAATCCAGAATTCTGACCTTTGACTGGGGGGTGCCCTATTGACAGATGATGCTCAAAGGATGTTTGTCTGAGGCAGACCGTACAAGATTGTAAGCCCATTGCGGGGGAAGTTGAATCTGATGCCATATAAGCCTGAAAAATGCCTACTTGATGGGAAGTAGGCCAAGTGTGAGGAAAAATTCAATTAAGTAGTAGTTGAGAAATGTGTGGTGCATATGTGAGGCATATTGATGGTTACACAGTTGAGTGAGCCGTCTGTTATGTAAAGGGGAGCCTCAGGTTTCGAGAGACTTGTACAGTTACCGTAACACAGAGTGCTGCCTTGGATCCATCCAAGCACACCCATGCGAAGGAATGAATTGAACTGGGAAGGTGTTTACTCGGAAACAATCTCAATGCTATATGATGGGGAGAGTGATGGATGATAACCAATAAAAATGGAATCTTACCACGATGAGAAGAACAAAATAGATCCAATCCCAGAAAGAATGTGCGTCTTGAACATAGTACATGATGTCAGTCCAACCTTCAAGGCTGATAACAAGGAATATTGCCACCCATGCCAGTCCAATGTTATCGAAGGAAATAGCTCCACGAAAGGGATTCATCTCTCCCGGTCGACAGTCCGTGTAGTAACTGTTCCAATTCACACAACCCTCAGCCGAGGGTAAATTCTTAGTATTAGGTTTAGCTTCCAGGAAACAATCATGCCCTTGGTAGCGACTCGGTGGTAAGTCATCACAAGTATGCATTCCTGCGATCATAAATGAGAAATTAGAATCAAACAAGTAGAGAAAGGTTGATTTCCTCCCGGGATTTATTCCCCTACTTTCCTCCCCTGGTCACATTGATTTTTGGGGCGTAGAGATCACAATTACACCTTCAGACCCAGTTGGAATTTTGACATACTTTGAATCCTATATTTACATAATATAACTCCCCCTCCCCCTATGATTACAAATAGTACTATTAAAGCTTACGCAAAAATTGTACTCCTCCAACAGAATATATGGAAAAGAGTGGGGTTATGTGTGCTTTGAGTAAAAATGTTACTCAAATATTTCCTACGACAAAATGTGACTTCCCAAGAATGGGCTGAGCTCTGAACTGGGAGAACCTTCCAGTTCCAACCTTAGGATTTCCCTATACTGTATTTTCCTCCTCTTCACTTCCTCTCTCTTGTGGGACTTGAGATGGAAAATGCTGTGAGTTAACTTTATTTACCGCCCCAACTCACTGATTGAAGAGTATTTCCTCACAAGGAAATAAGTGTACAAGGACAGGCTAAATATAGCACAGAGCCATATGTATGTAGATATGTACATGCATGTCCTCAGGAAATGCATACCTAATGTAATTAATTACACTAAACAACTTGCTCAACTAACTTCCCACTGCTACAGCCCTTCCGTTGAGAATTGCTCTATCGGGGGGAAAAAAACTGACGAAACCCAGATCATTACCAAATTTTATCCGTAATTCTCAACGACGGCAATTAGCTGTGTCGCAATGCAGCTTGCACTACTTTGCAATTCTAAGTCCTCTTGTTTAAATGTAAATCCTACAACTGGTACTTCCGTATTTGAAGGAACCAATTTCGACGGGAGGTTTTTTTTTCAATAGGGAAGGGCATTGATGAACAATTTGGGAATTTAAGATCTAATCCTCCCTATATATTTATTCTGTGAGCCCCCTCCCCATCAACTGTCAAGTATCCAGCTTAACTTCTACGCTGTCAACAAGTTACGAGAGAAATTCCAACCGTCCTTGTGAATTCCCAATGACCATGCCAGCATCAAGTTTGGGATGATCCTTATTTTAACCCGACAGAAAAAACAAGTGTTGCTTACAAAATGTAAAAAAAAATCCCTTCTTCCGATTCATATCCTTCCAAAAGGGGGAAATAAAAATAGACTGCGAACACTATTACTACAATGGATGGAAGTCATACAAACTTACCGTTATCTTTTGGAAGGGAGCAAATGTAATCCTTCTCAGCATCAGCCAGGGCATAGTACGTTGTGGACACATGTCTGTGTGGAAATAAAGAAGGGGGTCTACATTGAGATTGAGAATCATTGAATTGGAGTTAATTAGTATTGGTTTCCAGACAATCATTGCAATAAATGCAGTTAATAGACAAAAATAAACAACACATCTCAAGCGTTTTACACTCACTGACCCAATTGTGTGAATAGTGTTATGGGGATTGTCACAGAGCCAAAAACAAGGTTAATTGTAAAATAAGGAGAACCGAAACTCAATACATTTCAATGAACAAGCTTTTCTCAACAGAAACCAATCAGGAGGCTTCCATTTCTGACATTGAGGTGTATGCAATTTAAATGACACATACACACTATATAGACTTGAACACAATCCATCACATTTTTCATATTATACTACTCTCTGTAATCATAACATTGCATATCAAAAATATCCTTGAAAATCGTTAAAACCCTCCTCACAAATTAAAATCTAAACTATGATTTTCTTCCATGTATTATTTGAATCCCATACAGTAGGTTTCATTTTTTGAACAAGCATGTTTTCAGGATACTAAAAGAAAGCCCATTCACATAATTATATAAATTTCAACTCTTGTAAATTACATACATATATATGTACAAATATTTATGTCCCCGGGAAATTTTCCCCTCTAACAAAATTTGACAACATGCTTTTGGACGGGGGGAGAGGGAGAAATACAGTAATGAAGGGTGGGTCATATCATATCCCCCCTGGCTTTACATCTAGATTGTGACCCCAAAAATTGATCTAGACCAATGAATCAAATTTGAGGAAATCTGGAAAAGAATTTACTACAAACTGGGGGAATGGTATAGTGGACGAGTCACGTTGTTATTATCTGGGTCACAGGGATGAGGGTGTGGGGTGTGTGTAGATTCTATGACCCACCCTATGATTAATTAGTAATGTTGGAGATAGACATGGACAAAACATATTTGGACTCTGTGTAAACTGTACGTGGTGTGTGGAAGACGATGAGGACGAGATGCAATGTATACTTGATGAGATGGTTAATTATTAGGCTAAATATGAAGATGATTATTGGACGACATCCACCACACTCGAAAAAATTGCTTCAAATCATATAATTATGTATATACACATGCGTTGACTCACACCACAGAATAATATCCGGTTAGTATATAGTTGGGAGATAAACTGACTTTTGTACAGAAACAAATAGGTACATACTCAAAGAAGAGAGAAGATAATAGACAATAGAGAGGTTTTGGGGGGGTGGGGGTGGGGGGGGGTTTGGGGTTTGGGGTTGGAGACCATGAAATTTGGATATTTAATTGGGGGCTATGGGAATTAAAAGGTTATTTCAATTGATAGTAATTAAAAAGGGGGGAAAGAAAAAAAGAAACACTATAGAGAGAAAATATAGGGACCACATTGTATTCTCAAAGGCTCATGATAGAGTTATATCCTTACGCTAAGTTCGGGACTCGGACGGTGTAGAATGGTTTGACTTGGTTCATTCTGTGTGAGACCCCCAAAATTTGCAAATATTTGGCAAAATAACCAATCATTACCATAAATTATGAGTAATAATATATAATAATAACCATGACAGTGGTAATAATAATGAGTTTCATGACACAATAATTTTAAATCACACGAATATTAAAAGAAACCAAGGATGATCTCAATCATATCAAGGTGCAATATGTTTCAATACAGCAAGTATCCAAAATAATTATAATCAATAATTAGGTAAATAATACTCAAGTAATTACTTATATAATAATTACTCATGTCAGAGAAAATGCAAAAAAGTTTTAAGGTGTCAAATATAATGAGTAAATGAATAAATATCATACGGGATTTTTTTTTTAAAAATGCAAAAATATTTAAACAAATTAAAGTGTGAAAAAATGTAATAGTAACGTTTGTAAAGATTTAAAAAAAAAAAAAATCAAATAAAGGAGCAACAGCTCGTGCAACTCACGCAGTCACATTTGGCGGGGGCTGAATGAAACATCGTTGCCTCAGTGTCCCAGCCCAGAGCTGAACCCCAATGATGCCGAAGATGAAGAAAACAAAAAAACAGAGTAAGAGGACGTTGCCCAGCATGGGGAGAGTGTCCAAAAGTAGCATCACCAGGATACGCATGCCTGCAAAAGAGGATAATTTATTTATTTTTTTAAAACCCGAATGGAAATAAATGATATGAGAGAGGTCTGGGTTCCCCAAGGAACCCCTTTTACATAATGTAGCTCCGCCGTCCGTCCGCCCGCCCTCTCTAAATTCATGATAAATTGCAAGCACTCACTTGGGATCCGATTAATTGCTCGAAGTGGTCGCAAAACTCTGATGGTCCTTATTGCCGATAAATTTACATTGTCTGCACTTGGGAGGCAGTACTCCGCCACTCTGGAAAAGCAACAATCACAAATCACTCCCTTTCCCAGTCCCAGGTCATCAATCAACTCTAAATCCATCACAGGGAACGGTTCAATGATTGGGAGTCAGATTTTTTAAACGATTTATACTTCTGCTCTACACCATACCCTTGGAGATATGTATTTACATATATCCAGACAGTACGTATTTCTCCAGGGGTTATCGTATGTATGTATGTACGTAATGTATCACCTATAAAAATTAAGGATGATTATAAAGACGCTCAAAAACCTATTCTATCGTGAATTCCCAAAGGTTACCTCATAAGGTTAAATAATTCAGCCATTTGTCCCCCAATACATTATGCATCCGAAGATTTCACCTTAACATTACATATTTACCAGGAGAGCTTCACGCTCATCATCGTACATACACAGAGCATATTAGGGATCCAGAACTCTACTAAGATTGATTTCACGGACTCCCAATCAGTTCAGGCTGGGGAGGCCCAAGGTTCGAGACATGATCAACTTACCCCGCAAATACGATGAAACAATCAAGCCAGTTCCAACGGTCGGCCAGGTACGCATTAGTTCCCACGATGCCCATGGCAATCATCTTGATGCACATCTCCGTTGCAAAAAATGCAAAGATGCAGTCATCCACCACCTACAACAGAGAATCTCGTTAGTCCCTTTCTCCTCTGTAAATTCTAAATCTAGAAATCTTTCCTTCAATAAAATTCGTATTCGAAATAAAACAAGGAGCATCATCTACAATTTAAAAAAAATATTTCCTCAGCTAAGGAATAAAATTTTCCTATAAAATTTCCCTGACAGGATATTTATATAATTATATTTAAATTAAGAAGTCAATCCTTGGATTTCTTAATAATTTAGCAGATCAACATTTTTGCCTTGAAAAGGCTGGTGGGTAATTGTAAGACCGACATCATTTTGTTACCACTCAATTTGAAAGCAACTCCCCTACGGAGCAATTCCCTTTTATCTCCCAAGGAAAGTAAAAGCTAGTAAAAGTGTCTGTCATGTGCTGATGACACTACATTGAAAAGCACTAATCTCCCCCTATGTAAAGTCCGGACGGATAAAGCTCCGGCAGTCCCAGAGATTAAATGGATACTGAAATCTAAAATAGTTTCTTTGGAATATATCGACAGAGAGACTGCATCTCTTGAAGTGAAGGGATCTCCGAATATGTATCCACCTAATTACATTTATGTATCTATATATCTATACATATGTATATACCTACATGTACATAAGTACAGAAACTAAAAACCAATGAGAAGTCAATGCCCCTTGTTTTTTTATGAGACATTATTCCCAGTCCATGAGAAATTCTTGGAAGGAAAAAAAAAACAGTTTAGAAAAATAAATCTTGGATATTCTGAAGCAAGCATTGGTAAATTTTCCGGAAGGCTTCCCTCCACTCCTTTCCTCTCCCATTTTATTTCCTTCCGCCTCTACAGTTTCCCCTTAATAAGCAACAACTTTTCTCTTTGATCGGATTAACTTGGCAAGGAAACCCTTTTTTTGGCAGGGGCCCGCCGCACTCCCCCACCATCCCCATATCCACATATTTGGAAACAAAGATCCCCCATAATTACGCACAATTCCCACCAAAAATCCATACACACATATATCCTCAGCTTGGAAATGAGAGACGGGGAGAAATTGGCGGAATTATGTATTGGCAGGGGAGAATAAGAGTGAGAGAGAGAGAGAGAGGGGGAAAAGGGTTTAGGAGGGATATAAAGTACCCAAAAGGTTTTAAGTGTCTGAACATTTTTCATATAATACTCTACCTACAGGGTAACTGTAGTAGTGTAGTTCTTGGAGAAAATAGCGCGGCAACCCAAGTGAGAAAGAGCAATATGAGAATCAAAGCTCTATATGTTGAGTGAGTGAGAGTGAGAGAGAGAGAGAGAGAGAGAGTGAGAGAGTGAGAGAGAGAAAGAGAGAGAGAGAGAAGTAATTAGAAAGAAAGAAACACAAGTTCAATTCACTCGACAAGAATAAAAATCGATTTAACGATGTGGACCACTGCCAAAGCTCGCTGTTCATGCCAACCAGACATTCAAATATACACAATTCTCAACATTAACTCCCTACAAGTTTTATTCGACAGTTCGGATTCCTTTCTTCACTTAGCGGATATATACATAAGAGTAAGTTTGTAGATGTATGGATGCATACTGTATACTCCGTGAAGCTACCATTCATGAATAGGTACTTAAATGCTTGATATGAAACGGACAAACTCGCACATAATACTGACGTCGTCTCTTTTTCGTCTCTCTCTCTCTCTCTCACTCTCTCTCTCTCTCTCTCTCTCTCTCTCTCACTCTCTCGCTCTCTCCACTTCCACCATCATCAGTCAACCCTCCCGCTCGTGGAACATAAAGGAGCTCCTCAATAATTAAATTTTGTTACAAAAATACGAAACAATTTTCTCTCTCTATTGATTTTCTCCCTGTGCCTTCAATTTGATACTAGCGCTAGCTCTTCATCTTACACTCATGTACCTCCGCAGACCGTCGGCATCCCCACTATCTCCTTTCGTCAATCTCTCTCGGAAACACAAACAATCCAGCATTATTCAGAGAGTAGACTTAAGAATAGCTCCAGACAGATTTTTATTGTTGGTTGTCAAGTAGTTCGGCGAGAATTCTAATAATACACGGTGGAGTAACTCTTATATCTATACCCAATGGCTCCCCATATACAGATAAAGATACATATTCAAGACATAAAAGGAGTACGTATACCTCAGTAGTACCTACGTGTACCATGTACCGTTCAGTTCCTTAACGTGTGGATACATACATAATTACGTAAATACACAAGCTGCTAGATTACAAAAGTATGAGGAAAGTCACTGTACCAACTGCGACTCTAAAGAGCTGAGTCCATTAAATAAGTAAATACAACAAACCTGTAAAATCTGGCATCGGGCTGTATCACACTTCATATCATCGTCACAAGGCCGGTACATGCCCAGCGTCACACAGTTGATGAGGATCACTAAAATGCTGATTCGCTCGAACCATTTGGACATTTCGTTAAGGAAAATTTCTTATTTTTTTTGGTAGCACAACATTTCTTTTTTTTTTTTTTCAAAAAAAAAGTCGTAAAGCATAGTAAAATTTCACAGATTACAGAAAAGGCTGTAGCAGTGCAAGGACAGGGCATTAAGCTGAAAGAAGTTGTGTGATATAGTATGAGCCCACATGGGAAATAGCAGCTGGGTGAGAGGAGTGATGCGAATAAAAAAGGGAAGGGATAGAGAGGAAAAGGGTGAAAGCATTATGGAGTGCACAAAAATGTTTTTGATTCTAGATATTTTTTAAAAGTAGGTCTTGTCTGTCTCCATGGACTCCTGATTTCAAAGCTGTTAAGAAATTAAGTGCAGGGGAAATATATGTCTTTGGAACAAATTGGGGTTAACAATTCCGAAAAAATATCTCCTCGTGGAGTCCTCATATACAATGTCATCTACATTCTATGTATCTATGTAGTTGATAGAAGTACGGACAGATTTGAACTGTAACAACCCCGCAAGTTCAAGGTACGACTGCATGGAATGAGATATCTACTTGTATTCTTCTAAATGTTCCTTGCGATTCTCCTGTCAGGTAATAAATGATGAGAAATTTCAACTCTCCTCGCTCTTCCCATCTCTCCCTCTGGCCTGGGCTATATTTGAGCTGAGAATAGAAAATGGGCTGGTGAGTGATGAGGATTTGGAGATGAAACGAATCTCTTGACAGGAGACAAGTTGACACACACAACAAGTTATAATAATGCTGGCGAAAGAAAGCATTCAATCGTGACATTGCTAGATGAGTATGTAATAGTTGTTTCTATAGGAGAAGCTCCGAGCCTACAACGTACTACTAGTTAAGGAAGCTCTTATCTGTATAAATAGCATCCATAGAAATTTCCCAAGTATAAATATATCTAGTTATTAAAAAATAGAATCTCACTATATTGTTCTCCCTATCACAATATAAATAATGCCTACTAATTCCCTTGGGATATGACTCATAAAGTATATGCAATTGGATTTGATACTGTTACAGTGATACTGGAGCAGCCTGAAAAATTGACACACATCCTTGAAAGGCAAGTTGAAGTGTAACCTGAACTTCACTAATTTACTAGACCTGAACCTTGGAAGGTCCCTGGGATTCCGAGAGGAATGGAACCATAAAGTCCCAGGGAATTATTATGCAAAGCACCACCATTCCCGAGACAGTTTATGGCCTGGGTTTGTGTACTAAAGATTTTTCCGCAGAATAATTCTTGACTTATTTAATTAATCATACAGGTAGCAGGATCCTCAATGGAGCCACCATATATTTATCTCCTCCTCATAAATGCTGCCCACACTCTCATCCCGGTGCTAAAAGGAAGTCAGTATCTATCTTAAGGATAAGGATGCCTGTACATATGTACATATGTACTCCCATCTAAATTATGTATTCTCAGGAAAAGCCAGAATATTTTTCTGAGAATAGTGAGTTTACAGCCTACTCAAAGTCAAGACCTCAAGACTCAAGGAGTTGAGAGATGAGCTTAGGTAGATACACAATTATGAATGTATGTTGAAGATCCATACACTTATGTACATATGTAGATACATTAACGCTCTAGACTTGCTTTTTGCACGGATTGAACACGCGCTGGGTGGGTCTGAGTGAGATGAGAAAATATAAGTATGAAATAGCACTATGAGTAAGACATTATTATGTGACTGTAGATTCTATTCCATAAATATTCAGCCGTACTATAGAGCCATGCTCTCCTCACCCTTATTTATCCTTTCATATGGCTCCAAAGTCATAATAATTCTTTCTTTTAATATTCCCCACTCATATATTTTCAAGGATCGTTCTTATAGCTAGGTGTTTGGAGCGTATGTAATTATAGGTATCTACAGATAGACACAGATACCCCTCCTACCTGGAACGCATCCCTCCCGACCTTTAAAACACTGTGTGAGTCAGTGGGTAAAAGATGGAAGACAGAAACAGGGAAATACAAAGAGAGGGATAGAGAGGAGAAAATGATATCCTGTTGAGGCTATGGCTTTGACTCCCTAAGTTATGAGTGTCTTTCTCCCCTGAATTGTTCACCTGCTCTCCTACACCATATGTAGGGAAATGTGAGGACAGTCGTGCATATGGAACCAAAGCCAAGCTCAAGCCCTGTATCCAAGCCCGGACTTTATTGCTACAAGTCCCAATATATAGATAGATACTCATACTCGAATGAGGGTTTCGTGGCTCAGCCTTTGCCTCCAGCCCGATATAAACACAGTGACTTATTGTTCGTAAGTAGTATCTAATGCTATCCCCAGACAAGGATCAATAGGTTTACAGCATATATTCCAAGTGTGAAACCCAAGGATTCTCCTTCACAGTAACTTTTAATGGAATATTGTCACTTTCCATCAATGCAAGCTATAGAACTTACTTGGAGTCTATTCCACATTTTTGCACTTTTTTCCCTTCCTTTCAGTCTCATCCAGTCCTTCCTTTCTCCTCCTTCCACCTCATTTCTTTTTCTCTCTTGAAAGGGACACGAGAACAACATTTTCCGCCTTGCCTCTCTCTCTCTCTCTCTCTCTCTCTCTCTCTCTCTCTCTCTGTGTGTGTCTCTCTCTGCTTTCTCCCTCTTTCTCTCTCCTCTGGCTCATGAAATGAAGGAAATATCATCCTGAAACGTATTTCCCTCCTCTAATGCTACTCCTCCATCCACACAAGGACAAAGCTATACTACTTCACAGCATGCCACAGCTTTGACTTGGGTTTAAAAAGGCAGCCGCATCTATGCACATATGTACTAGACTATATGGGGCAGGACATTGCGAGGGAAGAATCAATTAGCAAGAACAACATCATCTTCCCAGAGTACAGCCCACCATGAAATTAGAGCGTTATCTCAGCAACAGTAAACCTCAATTTGAGTGCATTTGTCTGAGTCGGCTCTGAATACCTATGAGTGCTTACGTATACGGTGGGAGTGAAAGTAAACCGAGGAAAGTAAGCAATCTTCTCCTACAGGAAGGCCTCACCATGAGGAGAGCAAGTGTTCAATGACCGGAAGCGACAAATGAGAATTTGAAGTGACGTGAGGAATAATTGCTAGCGGAAGAATCCCACTTGTTTAAATGGCCCTTTCCCAGGGAATAAAAATGTTGTGAGAAACCTTGTTGTGTCAAGTTGGGTCTATTTATCTCCGTCCACACGAACGTTAGCATACGGCCAATGAACACTTGTTCCACCCTGCCAACAAGCATTAGCCACAAATGTAACTCCACACACATATCTACATATACATAGGATACACATCCCCTTTAGCACACAAACCCACAATCACACATGAGAAGATGCCCCAGCAGCTCCTAAGTAAGAGAAAGTGAATTTCTTCATTAACAATATTTTTCCAGGCCCTTCCCCCCACTAATTTCGCCCAGACAAGAGAGAACAGCCAGACTGCCCTGAGCCTTCCCCAACTAATGTATTTCCAGATTTACAACAAATATTAGTACATAGTTACAGACAAATGTACATTTACAAAGCAGGGCAGATCTTTAGGAATGAGCTTGAGTAATTTTGTGGTCTGGATACAAGGAATGCATATGAAAAATTTCAGTAAATACGGAAACAATGCCATCCTGAAGCAATGGTCCGGACCAGTGAGAGAAACTTGAAAAAAAAAATCTAGGGAAAGGGCAATGAGCATTTGACATGGAATTTGTGGACCTGGCCGAGCTGTCTGTAGGGAGTCCGTCGACTGAGAAATATTGTTAGAGTCTTTGTGAGCGTATACACCAGAGCACTGGAAGTCCAGTGGAATATAAGGCAGAGAGAAAGGCACACGCATCACATGACTTGACATCCCTTCGTATGTATCGATTAGCCGACTACTCCATTTACTTTTACTCCTATGTATGTTCGAGTCATAGCAGTTTCCTGAAAGCGAGAAACACTGGAGTGGTTGAGACGAACATTTTGAGAAGGGTTAGGGAAAAAGTAGTAGGATCCTGTGGAGCCTGTGTATCTATAACTATATACCTATATCCAATGGGATAGTTACAAGTTGTTAGGATACATACATACAAGTAATATTTGTAGGATGGGAGTTGCGGCGAGACATTATGACTTTTTCGAGGAGAAACGTGCGTTGGGCTCGGCATCCAAGGCTGCAGAGCATTTATGCTGACAAGTAACACCATGAATAGCAAACGCACCAGCTCAATGGAATTTATTATGAGGACCATAAAGAACAAGTCTCCGGGAGCGTCAACATTGAATTTCCACAATAATTCCCATCATATCCTCCCTCCATAAAGGCCCTCACTTCCAGGCTCTGTACATTTGGACAGTCCCATTTACGGCTGATATTTTCGGGGATCATTCGGAAATTCCAACTCCGAGAGAGGAGACCAACCTCCGTCTACTTCATAGTGTCTAGTGTCAGAGATCGGGAGGGAATGGGAGAGATAACAGTACAAGTATGTAATACATACATACATAACAAAACCTATTTCATGCTTCACCTCCCCAGTTTTAATTCCTATGAGAAATTCCAACACAATGTACGAAACAATTTCATAGAGAATGATACTACACCTAATGCGACCAATGCCTCACATTATATATTTCCTATGGATGCAATTCAACCCCAGAAACCCGTCATAATTACAAGCATTGAGAGTCCCAGTAGTTCCCTTTGTGCCATAAAGTAATTTCAGAGATAACTTCACTCCTGACTGATTCAATGAAAGTTACCGAGCAGATTGTGCAAAGTGACTATACTCGGGATCTGTAAGGCCCTCTGCATACAAATTCCCCACTAATCAGCAATCTCAATGGTTAGTTCTCACTCCCGACATGATAATCTTATGGAAATCCCAGATCCTTGGTAATTTAATGAAAATGTTGACAACTCAATGGCGGATTCAAAGTCAATCATGAGAGCTCCACCGAAACTCAAGGTACAATTTCCATATGTAGTCATGTCAGGAGACCGTCGGATGTGGAATTGAATTTCACCTCCCATATTATTCATCCTCATCTTGGGAAATGCTCTCGGCTGTGAAGAGACCAGCGGCTTGAGAAGTACTTGTAAAAAAAGGAAGGGGCACAGTCATGTACATATGAATTCTTTCGGTATCTCTTTCCCCATGTTGAAATTGGAGTATCCTTGATTTGAACATCCCTTGATTCCAGGATGTCCACCTTTCCAACTTCTACTTACGTTCAATGATTATTTATGGAAAGGAGTGCATGGGACCACGAAACCTTCGTGTCCCCCTTCCTCTAGCCCATATAACAAGGGCACGTTCAAAAAAGGAATTTAACTGGAATTAATATTCCAATAGGGATTCCTCTCAAAATGCTTGTTTTGACAATTTTCTAAAATTATCATTACGTTAGGAATTGTTTTCAAAGAAATTCTCTATAGATGACCAAGGGCCGGTTAACATGCTGTGTGTGACCCAGTGTACACATGCTATGAATATTTGACTGAACGTTTGAAGGGGTGAGTGCACCTGAAGAGAGAAATATTTGGAGGAAAAGTTTCAATCAGAGAGTCTACACACACACCCATATGTACACACACACACACACACACACACATGAGAATGAGTGGGGGTAATACATACAAATGTCGTTTATACCAACCGGTGCAAGTCACGGTCGATCATTTTGATCAATGTAAATATTTCTCCCATTTCTGCCTTCTATCTCTCTCCCTCTTTCTCCATCTCTCCTCCCTCAGGTGGACGTACATATTTATTCCTAGTAGTATGCCATCAGCCCTGAGATCTGTGTATGGCGTATCCTTCAAGGATAAGTGAGCACATTTTGTGTGTACCTTTGTAAACAATCCTGATTGGGTCAGGAGCTTTTCTGCCCTCTGTGTGCATGGATCTACACAAATGTATGCATAAATAGAAGGGCTTCGGAGTCAAGAGTTCACCACTTCATCATAATCACGCCTCATCTAACCAATCTTCCATCATATCCCTCGCTACAAGTCTCAATTTCCGCTGATGCTCTCACTCAAAAGGTACAAGGACAAGGGAGAAATTGACAAGAGCACAGCCCCTCCAGCCACTTTTAAGCCAATGGTCTCCACGCAACCAGGAGAAAAAAGGGAGTGAATGGCAGGGGAGAGATGAAATTCCGGAGAAAGTAAACAAATCTAACTTAAATATTTCATTCTAATCTACACAGATTGCTTAGGTAAAGTACCACTTCTCAGTAACAAAAAATCCCACGAATGTAATCAGCTCTTTCCTGTTTGAGGGCATGGAGTAAAGAAAAAGTGTATGAACTACAATAATGTTTACGCCATGCACAATCTATATTTACATTGGGACGCTGCTTTTATGATCACGGGGTAAGAATTATTTACATATTTGTATATAGATACATGGCAATACTGGTACAGTCATATACATATATACAGTCTCTATACTTTTGTTATGAAATACAAATACTCAAGGAACTCCACCATTGAAACTTGTAAAAGTTTGGGTCCCATGAACAAGTACCATGTTCCATGGTGGGGTCTATAGCATGGTACAAGACTGGAGCAGAGAGAAGAGATTTATCTCCTGAGCTCCCAGCCATACTAGGTTTGAGCCATTGGAAAGGTTTCACAAGTTCATTGATTTTCTCGGAGCTCTAGCCAAGAAGAGTCTTACAAGTTGTTGGAGATTGACGGGCTTGATAAATTTTTAAAAAATTGTGTCTTGTTCCCTCTCAGGTCTATACAAGCTCCTGATTTTATTAGTGCACGTACGTCCGTCCCAATATGTATGTATGTGAACGGGAGGATCTGATAATACTATCAATATCCTCAACAGGAAGAGCATTGGGATAAGCCCTCTTGTTTTTTTATATCTGCTCTTTCAACCTGAAAACCTGGAAGTTAAGAGCTGAGGAGTAGAAACAAATAAAGTTGGAATTAAAGTTGGCATGACCTACGGTTTGTTTGTATTTCCTTCCATCTTCGACTATTTTCCCCGTCCCATCAAGTCAGTACATAACATTCCGCTCCCATAAAATCTGAAGATTCTGTACACACAGGAGATGTCAGGGGCCTTTAGATAAGGAGATACTTACATACATCTCTCCTATATCTAGATATCCCTGCCTTGAGTATCTTGTTAACATTTTTCCTCCAACCTGGGCAATCCTTTCACACACAGGACAGCTTACATATAGTATATGCACTGTGTACATATCTACACATAACGGCTGAAGAATTGGCAGCCCTTTGGACCGCTTCCACTTTTTTCCCCCCTTATCTCAACTCTCTGCTCTACACTGTGCTCTCACAAATTACCCACTAATCTCTCCTCCCAGTTATATAGACCTCCAGACTTGAGTCAATCCTGCTGTGTGGATTGCTCATCTTTGGTGGGCTACAATAACAGCACTTGAGGACTATTTCTCTCCCTCAAAGTCAGTCTTAAATATTTAATAAATATTTCTCTTACGCAAAGAACTGTTCTCAGAAAATTTCACAAGGGTTTACTGTACTGTCCCCATTGCTTCATAACATTTTGTCAGAGGGCCACCCATGGCTGAACATTTGCGACACCATTTATGGAGTCACATTTTATTCATGGGACTCTCCCGTGCCAAGTGATACTGTTTTGAGGAATTAATTTCTTTCATGATATACATACTACATACATATTTAGCTCCCGAATTAAATTACTTATTCACTTTGCTTTACAGAATTTTAACACCCAGAGCTCTAACTTTAGGAGACGTGTACTAGTTGCGTTTAGATTCTATCTTGCCCCATTATATTTTGCAATGTTCACAAGTCATTAATACAAAACACCTTTGTGCAGAGCTTGCAAAACATGAAGCTTGGAGTTACAATAGCCAGGAAGTTTCTGGGTATTGGGTGTAGTTTCGAATTATAATGATACATGCATAGACTTATTAGCACTTGATGATATTGTTATGGCTTGTTGTACGCAATGGCGTGTCTAAAGGTATTAACATTGTATTCACACACACACACACACACACACACTAACACACACACACACACACAGCTAATAATATTTTTTTAGGTCACGTGTGTTTGTGTTGTCGTTTGAGTTTAACCAGAGGATATTAAGGGTTTGTGGGTGAGGTTAGCATGTTCAATGGTGTGAACTTAAATGAAATATTTGTGCTACTTCCAACACACATTCTCTCCCCTATCCTGTGTAGAATTATATTCCACCGGAAAGTAGGAAAAATCAATGGAGATCTTACAATTTGGATGTTTCCCTTATTTCCCTACACCTGCCTGTGGTCATGCATGTACATATCTATATGGCTGTACTGAAAATATGCTAATACTCTCCGGACAGTGCACAAAGCCCGAGCTTGTTATAAGCATGCGAAATTCTGCGAGCCCTCACATTATTTTCATGCATGGGATTATACATACGTGCCTCCGGTTGTACGTACACAAAACCTTCTCTGTGTTATTACCTCCGTACGAACCCCTGTTTATTTGTTCAGTATGTAGTAGTAGGAAGAGAGAGAGAGAGAGAGAGTGAGAGCGTATAACTGTAAAAATCCATGGAGGGTTCTCCCAAGTGAAAAATCAATGCAACAAGTTTAGCAATATAGACTTACCTGTGTTCAAAATGAGCTTTAATACCATCCAGGCTTGACTGTGCACATTTCTCCCTATAATATTCACATGGGAGAAAATCTCAGCTTGCGCGCAAATAAAACAAAGTCAGCATGATCCCGTCCACACCCAAAATGGTGCTGGAGGAAGTCTCACAAGTCTTAATAATATAAAATGACAATAGGGTCCTTTACAAAAAAAGTCACAGGACTGTAAATTCATGTAAACAATTCCCTCCGAAAATAAATTAATTTTCTTAAGCTTCTCAAATGCTAAAAGGCTTTAAGAAATTATTAAATCTTGTCAGTCCAGACACCATTTTTCCCATACAAACTTCCCCATGGATTTGCAATAAGCACAGGGGTATTGTACAGAAACTTGTGAGTACATTTTAATGCACGTTATTTCCACTCCGGAGGAATTCCAATGCTTTCACACATGCAGTAAAAACCCTAACATAAGAAGTGCAATAAATAAATACCCATAGATACAAAATTACGTATACACATCATTACTGGGATGCATCCTGAGCATTGTGCATGGTAAGCACGTAATTCAAGCATATTTATGCTTTGTGGACGTAAATAACTCCAAAAGGTCCTTACGACAAATTGTTTTAAATAATTGTTATGTTAGGATTGGGAGCGGT
Organism: Allacma fusca; assembly: GCA_947179485.1. NCBI lineage: Eukaryota > Metazoa > Arthropoda > Collembola > Symphypleona > Sminthuridae > Allacma > Allacma fusca. The sequence continues at coordinate 31,769,164 of OX359247.1, read as the reverse complement.
CCAAAAAAACTCCGAACCAACTTTAAGGTACTGGTACTTAGCTTCATACAGTATGTAAATTCCTTCCTACCGGAATCCTTTCCACGCAATATTTTTCTCACTTGTAGTGTCACTCCATGCTCCCACCTACGTATACATAAATACTCAGGCATGTTTAGCAGCTGTGTATATAGAAACTACAGTAAAGTTCTATATAATTACTCTATAGCGAGCCAGCACGTGAGCGGAGTTGAAAAAGAAGGAAAGGAATACGGCACATGGTATCATGTATGGGCTGCCCCAAAGCATGGTGGGCTATACTGTATGACAGGGACATTTGCATGAAAACATGAGGGAGTCATGGGGAAGAGAAAGAATAAATCACGGATGGTACTAATCGTTATCTCACGAGGAGACATTCCCACCCTTTCATCGAGAGGACTCATCAGGCGGTAATTAAGCTGTTCCGAGCTTTCCTCCACAATAATGTTTCCTTCCCAAAGGCTGGCTTCCATTAAGGGAAGGTTGTAAACCAGTCCGATTCTGGTATCCCAGCATGTGTGCATAAATACATATGTACATATGTACGTACTGTTACAAAGTCCCCTGTATGTAATAACATACGGAGGACATGTATACAGCTAAGTGTGATACAAATTCTTCTTTGGAGGCTTATAATATAAATAGAGGCAATTACTTGTAATATGCATAGATATATAATGTAACTCCATGTACAGGAATGCGGAGGTTCCTGAGGCGTTCCCAATTGTCAAGTGTGTGTATAAAAGTGTGTGAGTCGTCAATAGGATAAGGGACAGCCAAGTTATCATTTGAAAAGTACACAAGGATTTTGGCAGGGATCTCCCACAATGGCATTACTCCTGGTTGATTACCCAAAGGAAATCCATTAGAAAGAAATTAACGTCGGCTCACATCCCCCTCCACTTTTCATCATCGGGTCTCAAATTAATTATCTGACTGAATGAGTGAGAACAGCCGAAGGCCCGTGCATAACTAACTATAGGTACAGTATGGCTAGTCTTCAAACCTGATATGCCGAGCCAGGCTCAAACGTCGGCAGCTTCTCAATCGACAAAAAAAATACTCTTTAACGCTCTGATTCACTCAATCAAGTTCAGCCCTTTATAACTATCCCGTCTGCATAATTTACGGGCCTTTTTCTCGTCCATTCTCATTATTTCAAGGAGTCTGTCTATAAAAAGTCTATACCCTATGTACATATCTACAGATAATATATCCCCTTGAAAACCTCCACTCAACTATAGATATCTCCATAAGTATAGAAGCAGATGACTGGATGAACGTAACGTAACCAAGGATGGATTTTCTTTCCGGCTCTTTTTCATATCCTCCCACTATTTCTCCATAGATTTACATAGGAAAGACGTAACAGTTCCAAGGAAAAAATGAATCAATATATTTTTCAAAAAGAAATTTCCTTCCAAGAGGAAAAAAGCTATTCTGTTTTTATCAAGTCTTGTTTATACTTGTTCCTTTGCAATTTCCTTATCTCCACAAAGTATATGAAGGAGGGATAGGAAATGGAACGTAACGATGAAATAAGAAACTTTGGAGCTGTTCTATAAAATTTGCAAACACTACAGAACTAGTATACTGGAGGAGTCAGTTAAAAGCCCAAGCCTTGAGGATGTTCAGTTCCTGGCAATCATGATTACACCTATATGGAGAAAGTTGTTCGGGAGTAGTTTCTTTAGATAAATGTATTCAATATAAGTATCTATGTATATGTTAAGCTCATGTATGTACCTTCCAAGCAGAGTAATGTAAGATGCTCTGTGAGATGAGAGAGAGAGAGAGAGTGTGTGTGTGTGTGTGTGTGTTGTGTCAGATAAAAAAAATCAATTATTCAGTGCCTTGATGCATACTTGAGTACTCACTTTGCTAACTTTACACTGTATATTCCTAGTAGGTAGGAGATATGTCTATAGCTAGGTTATAGCTTAGCTCTTAGCTACCTTTCACTTGTGAATTTTCGGGAGGTAGTTGTGTACATTATAAGGCACATGTGACTGTAAGGTGCTGGAACGTTGTTCTTTATATGCAGTTTTCATGTAGGAGCTTTTAGTGTACACACACACACAAATGCACACACACACACACACACGTACACAGACATGTATTTCTAGTATTATTGTATGTACGTCTAATGGATGTGTTCAGTTTGAACACAGTGGCCCGTTTGTGTTCGCAACCTGTGCGAAAATCAATACTTGTGCTATCTTCCCCCCCTTACTCGTTCATCTACTTACCTGTACCTGGCTGTCTAGGAGTATCTAGGCCTGTACATTGAGAGCTGTAGGTGTCCCTTACGTACATACATACATCCGTGTGTGAGTGTGTGAGAAAGAGGAACAAAACTAAACGACCTCGTCTCGCTCTCCTGGATATACATCCCATTACGGAGGACTATACACATCGTAGGAAGAATCAAAATGGCACCTGTACTTCGAACGGCTAAAAACTTGGAATTATATTTCCATAATTTCCCACATTAGGATCCCTCCGCTCAAGAGTTTTAGTACAGTCATTATCACTATACTGTCTTTGATGCTCCCCATTAGATTATTAACCTCAAAATCCATCTTCCGCCTACTGTCCCTCCCACCATATACAGACCCGGACGTACAGTCCCTATAACCCTTTATGAAGATAAATGTCACTGAAGATTTCAACAAACTGGTGCTATTGGGGAACTGCAAAAAGTCCATGTACTGTGTAAATACCTTGAAGCTCCCGGCTCTCTGGAGTTTGAGCAATACTCATGTTTTCAAACTTTTTGGCAATGGAGATCAAAAGGGATGAGGACCTTGCGGTTCTTTTCTCACAGTCATGCTCCATTGCATATTACGGCCTCTACTTTGTCACGGGATTTCACAGGTAAACCCCTCATTTTATATCAAACAATCATTCGGGCTTTCGGCTCTTCCCTTGGAAACTTTTCAGGGCTAGGGAGCTTCATGGATTTCAAGACATGGGGAACATATGGGAGGTACGGGCGGTTGGGAACTTCCATGTAACAACCCTGGATTTTTTTTTGTGTTACTGTATTGTTCTTCCCTGCTAAAGTTATAGTTATATTCTTTAGAGGAAGAAAGTAATTTTGCAGGATGGGAAAATAATGAACATGTTCCTAGAAATTGGAGCTTGATGACAAGAGGAGATAGGGAGAGGAGAGGTAATTGACAGGCTTGGCTGGAGGAGAAAATTGAGGGAAATTGCTCCAATTGATAATAATGAGGAGTGGTGGCTCACGTGTAAACTCCTGTTGCTTCAAAGGATTGAAATTTTAAACCTAGGGAAGGCTCCATGAGTGACATTGTCTTCATAAATAATTATAAGTAACGAATCCAAGGTCCCATGCCAGGCCCGGGAGCACCCACTCTATAGACATGCAATGTTCTCCGGGTATCTATAAGTTTGGATTCTTTTGAGCAACAGGCTGTGTGGGCTTCCTACAAGCAACTCCATGTGTTTCCAGACTACTGTGGGACTACCACTCCATGCCTGTAATATTGAATCCCTCCCAGACCCAGTCCGTACATATGGACTTTGGAAGGAGAGTAAGTGCTCCAGGAAAGAAACCCCATGCTGACATGCAATGTTTTTCCAATATTTATTGACCACAACGGAATTTCCTTTTCCTAAATGGTCTCCCCTACAAGAAGTATAAGCTTGTAAAAATTTTATCTCCAAGCCCATTGGGCTATATTTCCCCCAACTTTCCTTCTTCAAGTCTGAATAAACTTCTCTCCATTTTGGATCTGTGTGTAGAGCTACATACATGACTTTTACACCTATGTTTTCCCTTATCTCTGTAATACATATGTGCAAGCCCTTGTACATACATATGTACATGCATGTATGTTTCTGTAAGACTTCCATTGGATTTATTGCTTACAAGTGAAATCCTCAGAGCTGGATTTCATTTTCAATATTATATATCCTAGATGGTAGGATTTTATATACTTGGGGAGGGAGGGGAGGGGGGGAGGAAAGCTTGAACCAACCTTTCCCCTGTCGTTGTTAAATTATTTTTTTCTGGGACTTTCTCCTCTCCTCTTGCATTTGTTTACGACTTTTGGGACGGGCGCTAGTTCAAGTTGTCAGAGTAAAATGCATGTGTTTGCGTGCTCAACATATGTACGTTCCTTGATTGAAATACTCACTCACTTGGGCATTCCTTAGGAGAATGTTCCGCTCTCATACTCACATATGGGGGAATAAGAAGGGAAAATAATATAAGGGTTGGGTACCTCTTTGGGGAAAGCACGTCTCAAAAATTGTTTTTAAAAATGGACCAATTCTCAAAACAAATAAAATAGCTCGAGGAACAATTCTCATTAAAATTGTATAGCATTTACTTTCTAAACGGGGGTTTAACTTCTTGATTTTCATTACATTACGTTATGAGGAGAAAGTTCATGCAAATTTTATTTAAATAGACAAATTTGCATGTTCAAGCTGAATCTTTAATGGGAGGTTAGTTCTTACGCCAAAGTACATAAACATGCACCTATGACACGCAGAGCATAATCGTGGACGTAAACAACTGTGTACACAACTTGGAACAAGCTTCAAAACTACAGCTGGTCTAACTTTAGTACTTTAATTTGAGGAAAGATAACGAATCGGAAAAACTGGGAAGTTTTTAAAACAAAATGTAATATTGAAATGTGCAAGTAATTATATGGTTCACAATTGTACATAAAAGTTGAGTTATTTCCTCAGCCCTGAATTTCAAACTTTATGACAGCAAGATTTCCAGGGTCTTAGAAAACATGCTTACAAATTGAATTTTGTAGACAGAACGACGTAGTAAATTCAAATATTCTTGGGAAAAATTCCAAGGAGATATTATATATTACGGAGGAGCTGTCATCTAAATTAGTAAATTTGTCGTATCGGGCCCAATTGTGAATTTTCGTTTTGCAGTTTGTTCCCCACCCCGCCAACTAGGTGACAGGGTGAGTGGGGGGAGAAATCTCTTGTGGCTCTTTTTAGGTGTTCCTACGACTGACATTGACTCCACCAAAGATTCCCTTTGGCACACTGAAAAATAAGTATGTACGATGTATATGTACCATGGTCACGGGAGGAAATATGGAAATTTGCCAGATTTTCTAAACTTGAATAATTGCATTTAGAATGCAGAGAGACTCTCAAACCACCTCATTCAGTTACTTATTCCCTGTCTAGTAGAAAAGTACGGCTGCCAAAGTTGATTCAATCATTTAGAACGTGCGATACGAGACTTTATTTCATACAGAAGAAACTATTAGGCTTTCCACTCCCCTGAATTTTCAGTCTATTTTCTCTCAAATCAGATAAATCCAATTCTTGGCATTGTACCTGTACATAATTATTATAGTTTTGAAAGTTTCTCCCCGCATAAAAATAGTAACATTTGAACAACAACAATTGGAAAATTCACTTTGTAACATCCATTTCTAACATTTCTGGGAGCAGGGCTGGCAGATTCAACCATAGAAGTTTTAAAAGCTTTTTTCTTCCAATATACAAAGAATCTAAGTCACAACAGAAGCTCTTCTTGTTTGCTTTCCTCCTTAGAGCATATAAATCCATTGGCTGCATATACATACATACAAATAAATAATATGTACATACATGAACTTCCAATGTTTACCGTGTACATATGTGCACGGGTGAGCCACTTCCTAAAACATGCATTTTTTCGGACCTACTACTACAAAAATAATATTTCCAGACGTGTGGAAGTATCTATGCTCGTGTCATATGAAGGAATATACCTCTGGGTATCGTAATCATGCCTGATTGAATTTAATTCCGACCGCTTCACTGCCTCCATAGAGGCAAAATAATATCTTGTGATTCACATTTTTCAACACGTCCTCTCCTCAGTCTCCCCCTGTCAGCCCAGCTATGTGTACATTTAGATAATTCGAGGCATCAAAGGCCAGAGGAAAAATCGCAAGGGCTGTCTTTGCCTTTGACTTTCCCCCTACAAAACATTATACATCCGTAGTTCGTGAGAGGATTTAAAAATTTTGGAGGAAAAAGTTTTTCCCTTGAATCTTTTTCGGGTTTTGGGTTTATTACTAAAATTCCAAAGCTCCCCACAAAATCCTTCTGGAATTTTCAACGGTTTCTTATATCTATACATACAAACATTTTTCCTCTTTTCTTCTCTCTCTCTCTCTCTCTCTTGAGTAAAAAAATGCAAAGCATGTCCACACTTCAAAACACATTTAAGCCCCACATTCCTCAAGTTGTGGAAACAAACCGCCATGTGGATTTTTTTAGCGTAATTAAATATGATCTTGAAAATGTGTACCTATAGTTTTCATCATCATAATTAAATAGCTATTAAATCCAAGCCCACCAAGTACACACAGCCTGGATTTAATGCCCTTGGAAATAGGAAGTGTTTCATTTGGAGAATTACGTCTGTAATAATACTTACAGCGTGTGGATGCTTTGAGAAAGAAATAACTGAAATCAGTTATCAACATTTCCTCACACCTCTATATTATTATCCCATGTGGCTTATAGTACTATTACTTTGGCTAGCCCAACAGACGCAAACAAGCCTGGAGAGTAATGGATGTAAAATAAAAACTAAGCATTTTTTTAATACTCGGCTCTATGAAGGTCCTCAAAAGAGCTACATATCAAAAACATACCATCCACACCCTCCCCACCCACACCTCCAGGAAATGTAAGCAACTATATGGGAATACAAATACTCCCGTAAAAAAAAATATGAGTGGTAAGTGAGACCCATTTCTATCACTCCGACACAATATATTTTGTGTACATACTACAAAGTCGACTGAGGAAACGATTGGGAAAACAGTTGTTGCATTTCTAGAAAATCTCAAGTTCTTTATTTTCTTTACGCTATAAATACACCAGACAAGGTTTCCCCGGTGATACACTTGAGCGTACATACTAACTCAGAGCATCCATTTTTAGTGGGAGATTATGAACTGGGAATGTTAATAAAAGACACCAGTTCCCCCCAGTCCATGGGCACACTTTATGGAATATCATTAAAAAGGGAAAAGTTTTTTAACCAACTGGCCGGAATACCTAGTCAAAGAAAGTAATAAAATAGTTTTTCCCTTTCTCCAGAGGAAAGTCAGAAGTAAATCAATAGAAGCAAAGACAATTATTCCCTCCGTCTGGGAACACACTCCTCTTGAAAGCTGTATTTTTCCTGAGCTGTATATTCAACTATTGCTGTGTATCTCACTAGTATGTATGTATATCTACGCATATGCTCAGGACTATAGTCATAGTAGTGTATGATTTATTGAAAGCCATTTTTATCTAGTGTTAGATTACTTGGAAGAAAGTTCCGAGTTTTTCTCTCCTAGTGGGTACAATTCGAGGACGGGAGTGATGGAAGGGGTATGAAATTGTGCTAAGTTTGCAAAAAATAACGGACTCAAGGGGATATATGTGAGTGTACAGAGTTTATGAAAAATTGAGGATCAAGTGAGCAATCAGGATGACTTGTGTTGTGACTGTCTTGGAATTCCTACCATGTAACCACTTACATGATACGTGTGGTCTGGAATGTGATGTAAATCAAATGGACGACGGACCATGACTGTTTCGCAATTCCTGTCGTACATTTATTTCCCAAGTCTTTTTAACGGGTGCAGTTGTGTCTCCGAGGCGTGGGCTCTTCTATAGTTTCAACCCAGAGTCACACACGCATACATAACTCCGAAAGATATCTGTTTATATGCAATTACATTACATGTTGACATATATATAATTGCACTTGTTTCTAATGCTTGTGTGTGTGGATGTGTGTTTGTACGTGTGTGTGTGTGTGTGCTATCAAATGCGACCAATCTAAAGCACACCCTCAGATCATAATGATCCACTTGAGTGATAAACTTGGAAATCCCGACGGGTCGGAACAAGGCAAAGGGATAGAGATGGGATTGGGCAATAGAATATTTTTTCCTTGTTACCTCATTCAAAGTTTGTTTTTTGCAAATAGGAAAGAATTAGGGTGAATATTTTCAGGAGAGAATATTTCATTTTTCCTCCCTTATTCAACAAATTTTGTCCATATGAAAATCCCCTAAAATCTCACATCAATAAAGTATCCCCAAAAGTTACCCTCCTGTCTCACCTTGTAAAATACTACTTGCAATAACTCCTGCATTTCCCTGTCCTAGTTATGTATTTGTTCCCTGAGAAAAAAAAACTATTTTGCAATGCAATTCCCTTTATCTCTAGAGTCCATATTTACGTACATCCTCCCAGCTCTATATTTGCGCTGATACTGCTCTTTCCCTCAAACTATGGCAATTTCAAGGAAAAGTTGGCAGCTAGGAAAAAATATGCTTGGGACATAAAAAAAAGGTTGCGTAAAGATTATTACATATAGATACATATATGGGAGAGCATGATTTCTGTGGCCATGTCAAACTATGCACATTAGTAGGATTTTATTGACGGGAAGAAGTACATAAATATTTGCTGAGCATGTAAATATCTATGTATAAGTATGTATCTATTTTTACGTGGGTCTTATATGTATGTTATGAGGAGCTACTTATATGAAAGAAAAAAGGAATGGGAAAGAATTCAGGGGATAATTCACAGATGTCAATCATCGCCCAAATAATGATGGCAAATGTGGCAATTTTTCTCTGTCAATAGCTTTGCGTGTGAGGCGCTCAAATCCCATGTTTTTCTCTCGACTAGGTAAATACACTGTAGGTACATATCCCTGGAACGCAGGGACATATTATCCCAACAATTTCCTACAGCACAATCCCAGAATCATTATGCTTTATCCTACCTTGATTGTAATTGCTCACTGCGGATGGAGTTGGGAGTTTGCACGTGAATTCTAATAGGCCCAGGGGTTTGGACAAGCTTGGAGCCCAGTATTTACATTCTACATACGAAGATGCAATAAAAGGAGAAAGGAACAGGGCCGTAAACTTCAAATCAAGGGTTGAATGAGAACTCTGTGAGAAAAACTAAGGAGTGGGAGAGAGTGAAAGAGAGAGAGAGAGAGAGAGAGAGAAAGGGAGAATGAGATCAGAAATCAGGATTAGAACATATAGAAACGAAAGTAGTATGTGTCTATGCAAAAAGGGCCTTTCTTTAAGTGTAAGGTTCAAAATTGAAATCAAGAAGTGATTACTACCCAAAAAAGGAGAAAGTTCTCAAGGACGGAGTTAATTGTAATGAGAAGGGCCGTATACAAAGGATTTGATGAATTTCATTCCCTCCTTCACGTACCTTTGATTTCCTTGTAATTGAGGCCGTTTCGGAGTGAAGGCACGTTTCCAATATTCACACAAGCCCAAACCGCAGGGCTTAAACGAGACTACGTACTCCTCTTCAATTGTTCCTCTCACAAGTTGTAATCACATATGCGGAACACTACGTAACCTCCCGGAATCTCCCAGTGACTCCTCTCTCATTTCTTTATTCCCACTCGTTCCTCCTACGTGATTCCTGATTGTGTGTGTGTGTGTACAGAAGCGCCCCGCGTCTCTGGACCTAATCATCATTTTTGTGCAAACTAATTTCCTTCTACTCAATTCCACTGAAATTTTCACACATTCTCCTATTATTCCAGATCCCCATTTCCTCAACCTTTCTTTTCACTTCCTCTCTTCTTCGTCTTCATCTTCATCTTCATCTTCTTACACACAGGCACACAATCCCTTTCTGCGGATAAAGCTCAAAGTTTATCTGGAGCCTCAACACTTTGTGGCAAGAGAGAAAGTCAGGGGGGAACTTAAACTGTGAATTCTACAACTTAAACTTTATGTATCTTTTATGAACTGCTCCTCCCTTGATAGGATCTACGGCAGTACATAGGGTTAGTCCAGTTGGAATTTGTTATTGTTGAGAGCTTGTAAATGTATGTACACACAATTCCTTTCTCCTACTTTTGGGACCTACTTTCTCCAAAGAAACTACTCCCTACTTCTCAACGTCAGCAAAATTGCTTACTTTTTAAGTACTGTTGGAATCCTCATGTACAAGTCTCTTTGCTTTTGTAGATATTCGGAGTTGGATGTACTTTGTATATGTACGTACATATGGAGTTACGTAAGTACATCCATTTACTTTCACTTTTCTCCAAGTCAGAGGGAGATAGGAACTGAGAGGTTAGAAAATAGAATGGAGTTGGAACTTACTTCTATGAGGTCTCGCCTCTACTCTTCCCATCAAAATGGGTAGAATTTATTCTGGTGGAAAATCTTCTTTTCACAAGGATAAAATCCTCCGTGTGTTTGACAGTGCTAGTGTTTTCCTTTAATGGCTCAATTTCACTGTCAAAACTGTTGAATAAACCGCTTACAGAGAGAGAACAGTAAGATAAGAGAAGAGAGAGAGAGAGAGGGGGAGGATACAAACGTTTTATGTAAATTGACGACTTATTGTTACTTTCTGGGGGAAAGTTAGTGGAAAAAGAAGTCTCACATTTTTTATTGAAATGTAAATCCACAGGTATAGGTACCTAAAACAAGGCTGGAACATACAATAGTCTCAACCGTAGACTCCCAACTTCATGAGAGAGGTGATGAAAGGGAGGGAAATGTTATGACAGGGAGGGCCGGACGTTGAAGATATTTAAAGAGACACTGACTTTTAAAAGTATCTACGTGTAGTCAAACGAATTTTCAATGGTTATAAGTCTAAAGTAAAAACAAAAGCTCTCCTTTTAAATCCCAGCTCTTGGACGGAGTTTCATTGAAAAGAAGCTCTTGGAGACATAAAGGAATGATTAATTCAAGGGAAAGGATGTAGTAGTGTGAATAATTGTGGACTATTTTCCATTTGGCCGTATACAAACCCTATGTCAGAGCATCCCACTAATTTCCCCGCATAAGTGCATTAACTGTGTTCCCTCTCTCTCTCTCTCTCTCTCATCTTCCGCTGCCCCCAGAAAGGGAAGAAGATACCTTTGTTATCCCCAACTAGCATCAGAAATGATGGTCTGAGAAGGAAAGAGGCTTATGCTCCCATTATAGTATGAAATTCCTCCCAGATGAGCTTTGTCGTGAGAAAGAAAATATTTAGAAAAAATTTAGAATAATTACATTTTTATCATATCCCTTTTATTCCGGGAATTTTCATTTCAAAGGGATATTTTAAGTACTTTCCCCCTTCATTTGTATTCTTACATTTGGGGACTCTGGGAAATTTAAATGAGGTCAAAGGGGAGATCAAGAGTGTAAGAGTGAAAGTAAGACTGATGTGGGAGATTTACTAAAAGAGAGAAAATATTATTTCTCCCTGCAGTAGATACAAAAAAAAATCCCTCTCCTATTCATACCGTCTCTTCCCTCCTTCTTCGGCTTGGCTGACTCCGGGGTCTGTTTATGAGTATCTATACGTGCATGCATTTGGACATGAGACAGTCTGGAGGCATTGGACCTGTTGAGTACACTCTAATTGAATTTCTCACTTGAAGTAGTGGTATGAATTGATAAAGGAATTTCCCTACTTACCACAACATGTGAACTTTACACTTTGGTTGAAATTCATTGAAAATCCTTCTGGAGGCTACCGAGCCTCCAATGTTGCTACTTACATATGGAGCCATATGCCCAAAACAAGCCTCACCATTTGACTTTATATACGGTAATTTACTTTAAGGATGGAGTGCAGTTTATGTGCAATTTAATATTAATTTATGAACTCAAATTTAGAATTGTTGTACATATGAGAATGTACATACATACGTGCACCGACTAAGACTCGAATGTGAATTCCCGGAAGAGCCATTAGACCCAAAAGTAACTAAAATATGTACAAATCTCATGCAAGTACTTTTCAGAAGCAACAGGAAATTTTCAGAAACCAAATTAAATATCTGGGAAATTGTTACAAATCCAAAGCAAATAACTGGTCTGTCCAAAATAATTATTAGGCTCAAAATTCCTAAATATTTAAAGGGACAGAGACTGTCATATTTGCTTAACAAGAGGAATGTCCAGTTCTGCATCTCAACCGAGGATACAGTACATATTCATATGTAGATACAAGGGAAAATGAAACAGCTGGGCGGACACAATTTGTATGGGTTATAGATAGATACAAATATACATATGGAGCCCGTATTTATGGATATATGAAGCCACAAGTTGGGATAAGCTTTCTGATCACAATGTTGAGACTTTTCTGTGTGTGTAAGGGATCTAAAGGGAAAGACAGTTGGAGGGAAAGTTAGAAGAAGGTGGATATTACGTGGTTACAGATACCTTGGGGGTAAATGGAAGTACTGGGGCGGTCTTCACTCATAATTCTTGAGGATAGAATCAAATAAAACTTTTTCTATTACTTCTCCTTCGATGATTTGGATTTAGCTCCTCGTAGAGTATTTCTTCCCTCAGCATTTCTCCGACCACTGTCTTCACTCTTATCTCTCCTCTTTCGGCTCCATTGCTCCCCTACTTTCCTTACATTTTCATTTTTATCCTCTCCACTCGCCTTCTCCATATTTGGGACAGTTCCCTCTGTTGCTCTCCTATATTTTCCCTATACACATCCTTAGGAGTCTCCGTGTCCCTCATCTCCTCCGAGAGGGGAAAAAAGTAGAGATAGTTCTCTCAGTCCTTAGAACTAGCTTTTTCCCCTTGTCCTCAATTTCCTCCTTACATGTATGTGAACGCGTTTTTCGGCTAGGGTCTTACATTGTATATATATCTATAGATATATATATATAGAATATACGATCAGGGAAAAATGCGAGGAGAAGATGTCTCAAAACTCAGTGCACGTTTCCACAGGGAGGAATTGCAACGATCGATAGATGTAGTATTTGAGGGTGCCACATCATCTCATCAAATATCACGACCTATTCCATAGCATCATTACATCCGCGCATTCGAGGAGGGATAGAAACCCTCAAATTATTTCCTAATGATTGCCCGCTCAGAAATATTAAAAAAAAAATACTGAAACAATTTTAACAAAATTCTCACGTTCACATTAAGGAGCTATACGCAATTGTATAAAATTGCATGTTTATAATTCCCCCGTCAAATATCTATAGATACTTTTAGTTTACATTCCCTCTCTATCTCTCTATAGCCTTTGTATAGAGATTCGCACGGAGGACCTTTGGAATCCAACCAGACCAATAAATATCATGTGTTTAAACACTGCTCCTCTCTCTCTCTCTCTCTGCCTCGTCTACAAATAAGTCTTATATGTAGATAACAAAAAAACCATGTATATCCGACTACACCCAAGGAATGAACAAGTCTAAATAAAGGAGTCGACGAACCTTGTCATCATAACTGACGACCTCATTGGGGGCTGCACTTGATTCAATACCCTTCCAACTAATTCATTATGATGAGTAACGACGTTTCTACACGTACACTACTCTCACGTATACCTACACATGCCAGAGTACTGCACTCAAATCCGATGCATAGGAACCTCTGAATATGGAAGTACCTACAGTAGTAGTATGCACCGGGACTGTACTACAGTAATTATATAGATAGCTCCAGTGAAAAATGGTACCTGGCCAAGAAAGGCAGCGAGCGGAGAGTCATCAACTTTTCCACAGTACTAAAAGGATGACTGAGTCCAAAGTAAATTTTGTGTTGATGAGAAGGAAGAAATGACGTTTGACGAAAAAAAAAAACTTACTTATGTAATTATATCTACTTTTAAAATAGCACGACTCACACAGGTCTCAGGACTGTAAGTACCATGGGCTTGGAAGGGACTCTACATATGTACAAGAAATGTATACTCGAGAGAAATTCCTGGGAAGCAAGTGCGTCAAAACTAATCAAAATAAAAGGAATTGTACCGTAAACTCTTAGGGAATGAAATAAATCTGTATGTAGATTAGATAGATACATAAAGAGGAATCTATGAGCTAATTACGGGGAAATATTTCAGGAGATAAGAGCTCTCGTGGAAAATCGCTGGGAAAGAGTAGGGGCTTGAGTAAAGCAGGGCCAGTAAAGCAGTGGATAGCAAAAGTAGGGATAGAGTCAGAGAAGCACATACACAGATGTACATAGAGAGCGAGAGAGAGAGAGAGAGAGAGAGAGAGAGAGAGAGAGAGAGAGACAGGGGAATAAAAAGAAGAGAAATAAAATGTAATTACAATAATGGAAGCCAGAAGCATTGAGAAAGTGGTTTTCCCGTAATTAGTACATATTTGTATGAAAAGGATATGGATTAGTGATCATCCGTAGGCAGACGTATCTGAGAGGATGTTTTTGCGGGAGACAGCGGATGGCAACGGGAGCAAAACCCGGGAATGGTTGGAGCTGGAAATTAGTAGTCTCTTCATTCTCGTCTATATCCATTTTTAGATTCCACTTTTTCCTCTAGAATTATTTTTTTTTTCTGGATCCCCTCTCCTTCCCTGCCTCCTCTCCTTTTGGTTATCCTTTGTGAAGAAACTTCTAGGGTCTCTCCTTTCCTTGGTCTCGTTCAAGTAGCTCTTTTGCCCTTTTAAGGCTCTGTCACCATCAACTACGCCTTACTCCATTGGTTCTCATTGATACTGGTCCTGTCATTGCTCTGTGACAATTGATCACCTCAGGACTGGTTCCTTCAATGTAATTTTGGATTAATGTCAGTAACCCTCACATGATTCAAGGGAACTTCTTGTAAATTTTTTTTATATCACACACTCGGCTCGCACTAAAGGTATATAGTGCCCCTGGATGTACCGTATCTAGAGGCTTGCATGGATTTCACCCAAAAATGTCACAACAGATTTAAAATACGATTTTTCACTCGCTCTGGAGGTCTCGGGTTCAAAGTCAGGGACTCTATTTTATGAGTGGCCGGTGAGGTTAGAGTTGACTATTAAGGTACTAAATTTACTCACAATTTATGTATATATTTTGAATCAATATATGAGGAGAGAAAGCATGTCCTTAGTTCTGATTGTCTGTCGTAGTATCAACATTGACTGTAATTTAAGCACCATCGTAATTTCGTATTATTGTACTGTCGTCTTCAAAGTTCCTCCAGTAATTTCATATTTGGCTCTGTTTTTCTACTAATGCTCAACATTGTCCCAAAATTGTTCAACATTGTCAATAGAATATAATTTATTTTTAAAACTACTTAACATTAAATAGCTTTATATTTTTTGGCTCACAGATTTTGTTTTCTTTTTTGGTTATAATAATTATTATATTTTGTTGTCTAAACTTTGTTGCGTTTCTTGACACTTTTTTCCCCCTTTTGAGAGTTCTACTTGCTTATAGCTTTTAGGTACATATATAGCTTCCACTTGTTATAGATCCTATCTTTATTTTCAACATTTGCTAAAGTTGGGGGATCATTTTAAAATGTCTCGGAAAGGAGACCTCTCCTATGTCTCCTCCCCCCTCCAAGGTTGTGACACTAGGCAAAGTTCATGTGTATGTGGATGGTAGAGTCATATGTACATTGAGGATAAAAGGTAGAGATAATTTTAGGCATGAACTCCTTATTTTGAAGGTAAAAGTAAGGAAACTAGTTTTGGAAGGAAGGCTTTCGGATTAAAGGCTTCGAGAGAATTAGAGTTGCACAAAGTGTACACACATGGAGACGGGTGGGAGGATGAGGAATTTCGGGGAGCTATAATATTTTTTACGAGTTGCAAGATGAAGGAGGATAAGGAAGGCTTCTATGGTGAAGGGATGGAGTTTAATGGAGTTATACACGAATCCGAATCTTTATTTCCTTGACTCGCTCTGTAGCTACTGCTCTAAGTATGTAGTAACTGGAGAAAAGAGGGAGAGAGAGAGAGTTGAGGGAGCCTCACAGCAGAAGCAGTAGTATTTATTTGACTAGAAAGGAGCTCAAGTGAAGAGACTAGATTTATTTGCAGACAGGCTAATGTGATTTGTGTGATGTGACATATTGACTGCGAGTATTTATTGGCTTAGTTTGAACTCAAGGAGAAAAGTTGAAGCTGACAGATACACTCGCACTTTCTTTCTTCTTCCGTATGTGTGTGTGTGTGTGTGTATGTGTGAATATGTGTGTGAGCGTGTGTGTGTGTGGAAGGATGTGTGCCTGTGTGTGTGTATGATCAAGTCAGTGAAGGAAAATACTTTTGAGTAGTACTGTGTGTGTGTGTTTTTGTGTGGAAACTGGAACTCTCTCAGTGTGGAGGAATTTTACTCCGTGCCCAAAGCACTTGCTTCTCACTCAAGACTGAAAAAGTTGAGAGAAGTCTGAGCGAACCAAGGGTTTCCACACAAGGCTGGTGCTTGTTGTTGGTGTGGGAAAAAAGAAAACCCCCTTGATTCACAGGGTGGTATCCACATACGAACAGAGCATAACGACAGAACGAGAGAGAGTGAGAGAGAGAGAGAGAGAGAGAGAGAAAAGTAACACAGAACTTGCTATCCTATAGAAAACACTAGAACCGGCGGGAGAGTGTAACCACTCGGCTCACTCATTCCGACCGAACTCTCTTTACACCATTTGGATACTTAGGATTTTTATGTACCTATGTATAGATATATCAAAGCCTAGGCGGATTTTGAGTCTGCGCTAGGACTTTTCCCCATTTTCTTCCCTCTTGTCTTTAAATCTTGTAAGTTTTGAATTTCTTCCACATCCCAGAACCTACTTCCAACTCTTAGTATCTACTCCTATCCATGGTTATCATTCCACCAGGCCGAGCCATTTATATTATACCGTCCCATAAGCAACCGTTCATTCCAGCTTATACAGACGGAGTGGGAACCCCGTTACGAGAGTAAGGGGAAGAGAGAGAGAGAGAGAGCGAAAGAAAATGTGAGAGAACAAGGAAATGGTCTTAGGAGTTTGTTGCGTCGTACGCCAATAAATTTATGCCTTTCAATTATTTCTCTTGAAGAACGTGCAGAAATCCGCTATACAAGGCTTGTCTGATGGTAATCTACCTTGTACTTTCCCCCCGCTTTGACACTATAACAGCCTCAAGTGTACAGCAGTATATGTAGATAGTACCTACTCCCACTCTCCCAAATCCACTTGCTCCAATGGCCCCCTTTATTACACGTGTAATTATGATTATACTTATGTCCGCTCATATTTTCCCCCAAGACTTTCTCCATCCTCGAGATTTTACCGCCCAACGACAACAGCCACATCTCATAACAACTTTCACCGAGTCCCGAGCCCAGGCAATTCATCCCATCAACTCTGATTTCCTGGAAGTATTTAATTTCCTTATATGCTCCCTATACATACTAGTAATGTCAAGGATTCATGTACCTCCTCCTCTTCCTCTGACAAAATTATGAATTCCAGGGAAAACTAAAACTAAACAAACAATATTCTACATTTATGGGGGTTTGGATGTTGTTAGTTTGTCGGGGACTATATGGACGATGTCAAGGTATTATGAAGGTGTTTTTGTTGATGGCTGGGAGAAAACTAACTCTGAATCCTTGAGGAGAAAGACTTTCACTGGGAAATATGTCTCTTCAAGTGACTCCACACTTTTGAAGTAACTTAATAAAAGGGGAATTTATATGGATTTGCTTGGAGGGACTAACAAACTCTCACAATTAGCAGGATTTTAGGTTGCCCAGGAGAAATAATTACACATTGGATCCTTTTGTACATTACGAGACGAGGGCCCGCTCTGTGTGTGCATACGTCCCTTAAAAGAGGAGATGGCTAATTTCTCCAAGACATTTACATACGTAGATATGTATGTATGTACCTACGCAAGATGGGATTTCCTACAGACACGAACAGCTTTAATGAAAAAGGTCTGGGTAGAGCTATATGTCCGTGCATGTCACAAGTCACAATTAATCTTGCACAAGTTTCAGCTCCGGATAGATTTAGTAATTGCAAAAGGCTACGGATGTATAATCATGTACCGTAAATCTTTCAGGGGTATAGATGGCAAGAGGAATATTATTTATTTTCTGGAATTATTTGGATTGAGAGAGAAATTGGGGGAAGTACTTCTGCTGGGGATGGTTCCTAAATTTGTCTTACCAAATCTGGGACAATATTTGTGATACCTATATTTATTTGAGGAACCTTCCAGCTGCTGGGCTTCTTTCAAAATCTATCATGTTCCAGGGATAAGTTCCCAATAGAGCGGGTCCCTAACTCTGCGTTTTATTTCTAGACTCTGGATTTTATAGGTGAGCATAATAGTTTGACTTGGGGTGAGTTCCGCAGAACAGGTGCATTTAATTGTGGATGCACGGTACTTGTCCCCTGAGGTTGAGGAGGAATATACTAATTCACCACGTGCCCAACTCAATTACCTTCATTGCTCATCCCGACTAGTATTATTAACTATGATAACTCAGGCTGACACACTTACTCAAGCATTTAAGGATGATTATTTCAGCGTTAAATATACACACGGTCCGGAGACTGCTGTACTGTAAGTCGGGAGAAAGTTGTAACTGGAGGAATGTCGGAGCTCGAAGTCTGCTGACCACATCAGTCGAAAATCTCCAACCGTCATCCTGTCCCCATTCCTAGATTTAATTAAGTGAGCAATTCTCTTCAAACTACTCCTCAACTTTCTTCAAGAGCGAGGACCCCTTTTCCAGGAGTTTTGGGGCGTAAACCCCAATCGTTCCACTACATTCCCAGATATAACACATGGTGCCATTCAGGAAATAATCTCTCGCAATTTTGTCCCTGAATTTATAGGCACAATAGTTGAAAGGGATTGGATCCAGTTGTTCAATACAGTACGCTCTTATAGGTTTTACGGGTATCTATAGGTTTCAAGTACCCAGGATTTTCTTAATTACACTATCGGACAACCTTTCCTCCGGACTATAACCTCACGGAGAGCATGTGGTACACGTCTTGTGAATATTTATTCCATGCTGGCAAGGTCAGCTCAATATTTAGTCGTAATTTCATGTCATCCCACTTCCTACAATTTACTTCAAAGTGGGGCTGACTCACTCAACTGGATCGGTATTTGTATACATGCAGATTATTACCATCTCCGATTCCCATACTTCTTGAGGCACTTAACTTCCATTTACACATGGGGTAATCTCAGGGTACAAATCCCGAAGGACGAATTTGCTAATATGACTCCAAACACAAATTGTATTCCGGAGTAGATACCTCATCCCATAAATTAGCCCAGTTCTCAAAACCCCTGTTCCGTACACATTACAGTACTTGATCAATTGGCGTAAATTTCGGCGTCAACGTTCCATATTACCGAATAAATGACGGAGATCTTACACTTACACCGTCCGCTAAGAACCCAGACTTTACTCCTTGCAAATGCAAAGTAACTTGAGAGAATTGAATTAAATGTCAGCATTTATAGTCATTTCTTTTATAAATTAGAAGGCAAAGGTGTCTAGTAAATTATAATATTATTGTTGTAACTAAATAAGCCTTAAAGCATATGTATGATTGGATATTACTTCATAAAACTTCACGGACATTCCTTCCTCTGCTAATAGAATCCCCAGGAAAGGCTCGTTCTTGCTTCTTAGCTCACCCTGTACAACGATTTCGCAGTAGAATTCCATGATGGAATAATACTAGGAGCATGGCTGGGCTGACTATGTACAATGCAATACCATTGGAGTTGTCATTACACGCTCAAGTAAAATTCCAGCGTTTTTATTCCTTTAGAGCTTGACTCGATTTGCGAGATAAAAATAGCAAGGCCCGCTGCTGCATTGGAAGGAAAGAAACGTGGAAACGTGGCAATTTTTTATGGGATCATTATCTCCCTTCCTCTCCTATTATGGCACTTCCTTATTTACTTGTTGCAATGCAATAAACATGTGTGTGTGTGTGTGTGTGTGTGTGTGTGTGTGTGTGTGTGTGTGTGTGTGAAAGAGCTTGGGATATTATCATGAGGTAGCGGTTTACTCCGAAATTGTTTTTCTTCCCCAGAAATTCAAAGTGGAAGGGAAAGTTATTTTGCAAATTTATATCCATCTCTATTAGAAAATTGTATTATTCTTTCCGTGGGGAACAGGATCGTCATCGTCAATGAAAACTAACGTCTAAACAAGTAGATGACTCATGTACACAGGAAGAGGGATATTCACAGGAGGTGTCTCTATGCAAGTAAGCAACTTTTGGGATATTCCCTGTACACTCCGTAACTTGAGGAAATTATTACAGAGAGAGAAAAAGACATGGATTGAAAGTGAGAGGAACCAGTCCAAGAGCGTCAGATGGCATTATAGGAAATGCTAGAAAGACACCAGGGTGATGGGAAGATGGAGAAAAAACCTGACTTTGAACTTGTACCACGTCACTACCGGTTTGTTCCACTCGAAACGACGGGAAGGAATTCGGAAGAGACGATTAGACATAAATAGAAACGTGCAGTCAGCATGAAAAATCCGTGGATTAGCACACAACTCAACTTCTATATGTACATAGTTGGAGCATTCCATGGGGGTATTTTTTCCTATTCTTTTTATCCTCCTCTGGTTCTGTTGAATACAAACTCCGACTTCAACAACTCACTTTCCGAGTGTTTCACGCTAGGAAAATATA
The DNA here is from genome assembly GCA_947179485.1 of Allacma fusca. NCBI lineage: Eukaryota > Metazoa > Arthropoda > Collembola > Symphypleona > Sminthuridae > Allacma > Allacma fusca. Next base: position 31,748,677 of record OX359247.1, on the reverse strand, counting down.
ACTCATCTAAGGTTCACACAATTTCCTCGTCCTCATTGTCTCTTCTTCCCTTGGAGTGGGACTGGGTCTGGGGGGGGAGGCTACCGACGTGTGAGTGCGTGTGGATTAATTAGAGAGGAAAGGATGTCAAAAGGGTAGACATTTTTAAATGGAAATTCCCATGCAAATTTCAGGAGCATCTGCTCTTTGAAAATTCCCCTCAAAAGAAACTGAATAATAACTGGCTGACTTAAAAAGGACTGGAGAATTGGCAAGAGTTAAAAGAACCATCCGTCTGCTCACGTTGGGCTTGAGAGCCTTCAAAAGAGAATAGAGATGAATTCGTTGGAAAAGTTTTACTTTCTCTGATTTTCGAATCATTTAAGGAAATCAGGACAAGGCCTTGGAATCATCATTACTGTATATCTAGTTTTCGTATATTTTAAAACAAGGGGGCCCAGAGATAATTGCTGAGGAACTTATGGACGGGGCCTGGAGTGCATTCAGTGGAGTAGGGAAATTTCAAAAGCCATAAATTATTTAAGTTTCCCATTGAGAGAAACCATGTATCAGGAGCGGGAGAGAGAGAGAGAGAGAGAGAGAGGGAGAGAGAGAGAGTGAAGACGAGACTCGGCAATGAATTTTTCAACGACAGGTTTTAAATTTGCAGATATAATGGAAATTGGGTCGTTTCACTGGGAATCCCATCCTGGCACTCCACTCTCTCCGGGATCCTCGTAGATAAATTCCCCTCCAGGGCACACTCCACTCACTCCATAATTATGTGTAACAATCCCGGAGGGAGATCACCTCCCAATACAAAATTTCCGTACAAGTTGTCAAGACTACGTACCTGGAACTTCGGAATGGCGGGGAGTTCCTATCCTGTCCTATTTCTTTTTCCTCCCCGATACAGCCCCGTACAATGCTAACGATAAAGGATGTAAAAAAATCTTTCAGAATGCTATCCAATCGTGAAATTATATTCCAGGTACTACTCATGTCCATAAAAAAATCCCCTATACATATACTCATATGCACACCGCCAAAAAGACTACCATCGGCTGAGAAGCCAGATTTTTTCACGGTAGACACTGTTGCAGACTGAAGTAAGGACCTGAAAAGCTTTTAAGAAGTTAGAATGAACGCTAGCACAAACCTATCAAGGAATAAATAGTCAAAACATTTAGATAACTTTTGCATCTCCACCATTTTTCGAATGCTCATTTTTGCTTCTGTTAGTATATCTATATGTTGCTCTGTTTTGTTGCATTTATATACGTACTTTATCTTCATATATTCAAAGCTAACAAATGCATATTGACATAGTCAATGCATGTGCGTGCATAAATAGGCTTACAAGGAAACCTTTTCAGATGATGGAGGGAATTAAACGGGAACTTTCAGTTCTCTTACAGTTTAGGTTCCCTTATTGTTATACTGTATTCCATGTCAGCAGAACTGTAATCTGGGAGCTCAATGGGATTTGGGTCAAAAATCCTACTTGACTGTTTTGTGAAGTTATTTTAAACCCGTAATTATATAATGTTCTGTAATATGTATTTAATTATGTGTAAAACTGGATAATAAAGGGTTGCAACTTACTTGGAATTACACGATGGAGCGCGCAACATTCAAAATATCTGTAGATCCTTAGTGAATTCCTTTGCAGTGTTCGATTAAACCTATGGATATCCATTATTTCCAGTACAGCTCACTTTTAGTATAACCTGCTGTACTAAAGCTCCTGCATAAGAAAATGGGGGGAAATTTTGAACTGAATCTGCCACGTTTGATTTGTTTGTTCTGTCAAGTTAATGAAGTTTATATTTTAGAAATTGTGAGGATTTGCCTCATCAGACAAGCCTGCATGGAAATGCAGGTTTATATTAAATCAAGACAAAGTACGGATCCATCAGGTCATCCTGACACATCAGTGTAGGATTAATAAAACCGGAACTTCTGGAAGCCCTTGCTGTGATAGGTCTTCCAATTCGGTTCAATGTCCAAAATTAAAGCTCATGTCAGTTCTCCCTGGTTCGGCCACCAGAGGTCAGGGAAACTCAAATTTCCAACACTAGTAGAAATACCGTCCGCTGAAATTTTATATTGTAATTCCATTTAAAAAATATTTAGTCTCCGATTTCAGCACTACAACGAATCAAATAGACTCCTGCTTTGAATTGCATACCTGTTAAAAACAGGCATTAACTTAAGTAAGGTTTTGGACATTAAACCTGAGACCCATCATCAATCACCACCCTAAGTTCCATGTCGATCCGTCTAGACATTCAGAAAGGTCTCCTTGTTAGATGATGATCGAAAGGTAGTCACGAGTTCCAGAGACCTTTTAAACATGACCTCACACATCCATCGTCACAAATACCATCTTTACTGATTTTTTCCAAGGAATTTCCTACCCATTCAAATTGCAGTCCGATGTCGACCCAAATCCGCTCTTAAAGTTGATCATCCAGCTATAACTGGCGGAAGGAGACGTAGGAGACACACAAATACCTGTATTTACGTACATACTTAAAGATGTGCATCTAGGCATATACATACAAGGTACTCACCTCACAAGGCTTAAGTACTAATTATATTTAGACTGCCTCTGCCTCCAGGACCAAGAATAAAGGCTTTCCGGCTAGCAGGCAAGGGTCCTAGATAATAAAAAAGCTCCTTCTAGAGCATTTATGAATGTTCATGGTTCCTCTGTACTGAGGTACTTGTCTCCTTATATATTCTTATTACATCAAATGCTCCTCTATCTATAATTTATGACTGAGAGGTAAAGTAGAAGCTTAAACTAACTAGGAGTACCTATACATGGGGAACTGCCTCAAGTAATAAAGTTTCATGCTATAGTGTGTATCAGTCCCTTAATAAGACATGTTACTTTCGCTTCTTCGCAATTTGTTCCCTCTCCTCCAGCGGTTGCATTTTTCATGTATGAGAGGAGAATAAATAATGATAGATGTGTGCTTGGCGGAGGTGAATGTAGGAGAGTGTGATAATGAGAATTTATATGAGGACAATTCCCTAACATGAATTGAGCCATGCACGTTCCCTTCATACGGTGAGGGAGAGAGAGAGAGAGAGAGAGAAGATGAGGCGATGGAGGAGGTCATTGATAGCTCGAGGTTTTGTTTATTTTCTTGCGCTTTACGGACTCATTTTTACGACGCGGGATTTACACACGTTTTTACTCTGGGATATGTATATGAGTCATCATGCGGCTATACCTTGATATGCTGGAGTACATCAGGCATAGTTACAATATAAACGTTCGGGCTGTAGTGTGTAGCTTGGGATCCGTACAACTCTAGAGCCTCCAATGATAACCATGTGGAGAGCGTGCCTTTAACGTTGTTATAATAATGCAGAGACAGAGGCGGAGAGGGAATGGAATACACAATGACTCCACATGATCATGTTCCGGGATTTTTCTCACTTCCCTCAGAGTAGTAAAAAAGCCTGCATAATATCAGAATGGACGAGGATTTGTACTCTGTTTAAAAACCTACAGTCCTTTATCAGCATTCCATTCCGGTTTTTTCCGGCTAGAAATAGATACACCGGCTGTTATTTCCAGGAGCTACAAAAAATCATCATCTTTCTTGGCTCGACTTGCTGGTGGAGCCCGGCTTTCTCCAATCAGATACATAAGCCTCTGTAAACTCAGTATGCAAAAACGGCAAGGATGGAGAGATTGGGACTAAATACATAAAAAAAAAGTGTGTGGCATATGCGTGCAGGGACTAAAAACATTTTCGCGCTGTTCAGCCCTCCGGTACAGCATTACAGCACATAATACAATCCACGACGGAATTGCTCCAAGCCAATGTCAGAGCCTTTGTGGGAGAGGAGCATGAAGGGAGTTGGAGATAGTGGACGAGAATGACTCACAGAATTGTTACAATTGTCATTGAGCTGATAATTGGCCAGTCAATGAGCCATTCAAAACATTCAGAGTTGAGGTTTTGCAATAGAATCTAATTCCTAATGTTCAATTAAATGTTGATAGTAGATACAGAATTCGTTATATGCTCCAATTCTTGGAATCATGAAGGAATGTCATTTATGCGAAGGGGCTTTCAAATACAACTCAGCTCTTGCTATTTGCTTCAGGAAATGTTCTATATGATAGGATTCGTATGTTATTAAATTGAAGGAAGGAGCTAAAACGGAAATTATTTCCCTTTTAGCATCAGTGTAATAATAAAATTATTATTATTGTGCAGTATAAGTTTCCAGAGGGATGTTCCATTTTCCAGTTACCCTTGATTCTAAAATATATTTGTATTTTATTTTCTGCTGAAATAATTTTCCTATTTTATCCTAAACTCAAACTATTTTCCCGAAATGCTTTTGGAAATAATTTAAGACAAACAGTCTACTTTTAAGAATATCTCTGACATAATTTTGAAGTTAATGTTCTGCATCCGCCCTTATGCCACCTTTTTAAAACATGGGGAATTTAAAGCCAGCCCGAGTTGAGTCAGTCTGTCTCTGACTCACATCCGAACTTGACTTCATCTCATTAATCATACACTATTTCCTTTCATATTCATGTCAAGCCCAATCTTTCTCATTTATTACAAGCCGTTCATTTAATTTGATTTGATTTTAGTTTTCGCAACAGAGCTGTTGTTGTTGCCATTTTACATACAAAGATTACAAAAGCCCCTCTTGTCCATTTTTGCAAGAGGAACAAAAGCCCAAAGGGACAGGAATCAGAGGAGTTGAGAGAGGGCTATTTACCCTTCTCCCATTTGTTACACTAGTAATTATACATATCTATATCCTGGGACTGTAAAGATATATACAACGGAGGCAGTAGTAAGCGAAAGGTACATAGGAATTTATAAGCGCCGTGTATGTATATAATGTACATACATACATACACATCCAGTAGCTCCCATTGTAAACATTGAGCGGGCTAGATTCGGAAAATGAATCAGGAACTGTGGAACGTGCTACATTAAAGGAAGTGCAGACATCCGAACTCTTAAGTTGTCAGTTGTGGAAGAAAATCTGTGCCATTAATAATAATTAAAGGATGAAAACCAGTATGGAGAGTCGTTATTACGAGGTGAGAGCGGGATCTTGAAGTGTGTCAAAATTGTCTCAAATAATTACACAGCCTGACTTAAATCCCAGCAGGAAATGTAATACTGACTTTGATTTAAGAAAGTGGGGCATGTCGCGGATCCCAAGCAATTTCCCAGCCTGGTCCATCATCCCCAGTCGGAGCAACAAATGACTTTCCCATATCAACAGTTCCAGCAACAGCAGCATCAGCAACAACAGCAGCAGCTACAAAGGCAAACTCGGGCTCTTAATGATAGGTCAACAGGTCAGCCCTTTAGCAATGCAAATCATCCCGAGTCAGCTTTCCCTAGTCAATATATTCAACAGAATCCCAAGGTTAGTAAACACTCCCACAGTTAGGATAAAGCCCATACTCAGCAGGCTCCTCACAAATTATTACTTTCCTCACGATGGAATTATAGCCCCAATCAAGCTCTAAAGACCACATCCCCAGCCCTCCCGACTTCTCCCAATAACTAATGACAGGAGGATGATTTACCTAAAAACGCAAATCTCGGATTCTCAGCTCAGCCCTTCCTTGTACTCCCCATACAATTAGTTTATTAGCACAAGCATATCATTTGATACTGACAGAAATGTAAATATGTTTCTTCATACAGTCAAGTCTCTGAGCTATGTACACATATAAGGAGTAATCAGACCCAGAATGTTATTCCTATACGTTACATAATCTCCTGCGCGGGGAGAGCACTGGATGAATAATTCGTTTATCTCCACTCAATCCATTCATTTGCTGTGTTTTGCAAGTGAAAGGAGTAAGCGGAGAGGAGCTAATTTATTTCTACATCTCCATGGTCCACAGTAAAATTCAGCTCTAACAGAGAGAGAGAGAGAGCAGTGTAGTCCCAAAAGGGTCCTAAAGTACATACAGTATCTAAATGTTCTGTACTTATAGTACCTACACATAGAATATATTTGTATATTGGACGCAGCTCATGGAAATTTCCCCAAAGTTTTTGCCAAATGTGATCTCCCATTCTTCGGCCTTTTTATTCTTTTATGTATACTTATTATGTACATAGAGGTAGAGGTAGAAATGTATTTTCCCCGCCTGGCACACTCAAAGGGTTGGGGTAGTTCCGTGAGGACTGATACAGTCCTTTGAGTTAAATTTGATCCCGAACCAGATCATAATTATTATTTGGGTTTGGGAACTTGTTCTAATTGTACGAGCCTGTCTGTACAATGCATACAACAGGGGACAAAGAATGTCTGTCAAAGGAGTCAGTGAGCCGTGGCTGTGTAACCTGTAACTTTATTCGCGATACCATCAATCCAGAAGAGGCTTGTGCAGAGAAGCAGAGTTGTCTTCAGATTACTCTCATTGGTGTTGGTCTGTATGGTGGGAGATAGTGTTTATGTGCATATCTAAATATATAGATAGCTAGGGATGATTGTGGAAGAGAAATATATAGTTAGTCAGGGAGAGCATTGATCGGCCAACGTATTATCTATGTGGGCCATGATGTGACTCTGACGTTTTATTATATCTGTAGATATATGTATACCTATCTATGTATGTACAGTTAATATAAGAATAATATAACGACTGTCTCCAGTCAGTTCTCCTGCGGGTATGCATAATGCAGTCGGAATGTATCCCCTAGAGTTGCTCCTACGAGTCTCCATCAATGTTCCTACTCTCTCTCTCTCTTTCTTTTTCCTCTCTCTCTCTCTCTCTCTCTCTCCAGTGTTTCACTCCGAGTCTCAAGCCTGCCTTCAGAAGTGAATGGTACAACGTACATATTTGTTGTAAACGACCCGATACCACCTTTTGGTGCTTACACTCTGTTTTTCCACTTTCTTTCTCCTGCTCCCATCCATGCTATCTCAAAACTCACTTCTCTTTAACAAGGATTGGCTCAGTTACCATTTAAAGGGAAAAGAGGAGACAGCATTTATATACGGAGACAGGGACTCTCTCTCTCTATCTCTGTACGTATGTACATACATGTTCCTACATACAGTGCACCAACATGCACAGTCATGCATAATGTATACCCTCCCATATGCACAGCGCTACAGGAGCACTACACTGGTAAAGTACCATTGTGAACAAACAAGATACATACAGCGGAAACTCCCCCCGAAATAAGTTTTTTTACCGAATATTTCATCTTCAGTAACAATTTTTGAAATGATTCCAAAGGAAACTTTTTTTTTTTACTTTGCACATCCAATTTGTCTCCTTCTCTGTCCATCCTGTAGTTTCTCTCTCCCTTCCAAAATGCTTCTTATTGCTTCACTAACTTTTAACTCAAAAGTTAGGATTTTTCCAGTGGTTCCCATCTTCTGCATTGCCAGACATGACTTACAGTGTCAATGCGGGAAAATGATCTGAAATTACAGTTACTTGAGCCCTCTCCTCAGTTCGGGAATGGCTTAGGTGGAGATTACAGTAGTTTTTTTCATGGTAATTTTTTCCCAAGACTTGGCCAAGTTTGAGAGGTAAGAGTCCTCAAATGGGTTTTGCCCCTCTCTCCAATAAGAAAACTCTTTCTCAAAAAATCCTTCATTCCAAAAGCTTCTGTTACTTTAGCTTCCGTTCCAAGTTTGGGGGTGTTGAACTATATACATCGAAAGGACAGTATTCGACTATCTACTTTAAATGTATATTTTTGAATGGATTGTATAGATTCGGGAGGTGGAATGGGAAAGTAAAAGTTGGGTTTCATTCAGAGGAATAATAATTATTATTGTAGATATGCAATTAGTAATACTACAAAAATTCTAGGGATTTTCTGCAAAGGCATTAAAACGACTCACTCAATTCTTTGTAATCCGAGGGAGGAATGATGACCAGAAGGTAAATAGCGGTGGGATTCCCACACAAAGTTTGTTCTCGGTAAAAGATCTCGAGCCAGAAGGAAAAACTAAGACAGAAGTAAGCGGTAACACTGCAGGGAATTTTGATTGGGCAGAAAGTTGGAGGGTATAATTTTTTAGCTAGAGCGTACATACATACATAAAGGCCTGTCTATATGTACTGTGTATCTATAGATGTTTAAGGTTGAGTAACTTGTAATAATTTTTTGTTCTGAAAAGAAAAAAAAACAGTGAAAATTTCCGGAGTGGCATTTTCAAGGAAATAACAGGATGATATCATCTATTCCGCTTCCTTGGGACTCTCCTATGTATGCACATACATATCATGTATGTAGTCACATGTACTTTTATGTACACACCCTGTTGATTAGATGATGCAGACACTCAGCCGAGTTTCGAGAATATTACTACTCCTTGCTTACTAACCATGCTAAGATGCTAAGTAGGTACTGTGCACTGATACTTACGAAATGAGGTAAAGTTGGTGTGCGGGTCTTGGAATTAAATTTGAAATTTCATCTGCTGGTTATCATTGAGCCTAATGGGATTCGCCGGGGAGAAACAAGGTTCTCATTGCTGGAAGGGGAAGCTTGCAACCTAATCAACTCTTTTGTATGCCATCTTAGGCGCAGTCAAATCTCACTGTTATTACACTTACAATCCAATTTAGACCTTGCTTAATACCCGCACGATTGTAGCTGTCCTCCGTAAAGTCCATACATGGAAGAAATCTCCTATACAAGTACTTATGAAGATGCTTTGGTCTGTAGGTATGCATGTAGGCACATGTCTCTCAAACTCATTCCTGAGGATATTTCTAAATTCGGAGATGTTGTTCCCTCAAATGTGTATGTCCTACATGGTACTATGAACGATATACGTCGAACCATGTCTATATAATTACATATGTACGGATTTGTACTATGCTATGCTTCACCAGGGAAGTTGAGTTTCTCCGGATCTTATTCCTAGTCTGTGCTCCACACTTTGGGGACGAGGAGAGTGAAACAGAAGGGAAGACGGAGAGAAAAGTATTATGAGAGAAAATATATGATGAGTTCAGGTAGTTTCATATAATTTACACTTCCAGCCACTACCGTTTTGCCCTGCACTTACCTAAATGCGAAATTCATTACTACAGTTTTCTCCTCCTTTACATTTGCTCCTGCAATGCAAACTATTTTTCTTCTCCAAAAATTCTACGCATGCAAGCATTAGCACACTTTCTCTTCATTCCAGTTTCAAGAGTTGTTGAAGCTTTGGAACGAGTTGGACTCCTCACAATGAGCATTATTATTCCATGGGAGCGTTCCCCTCGGAACGATCTCAGAGTATCATCACGTTTGCTGTAGTCTCCTTAAGCCCGGCTCCTTCCACCAAAAATACAATGCCAGACGTACAGAGGCTCAGAGACTCACAGAACTTCTCAAGTGGCAAAACATACGGAGTGAGTACATACATACATATGTAAGAGATGTACTTGCTCCTCCCAGCTTTATCAAGCCTCATGCCACGACAAAGCTGATCATTATCATGAGCTCCTCAGGCTCCTCTGGAAGGAATTCAATCACTTTGTAAAAAACGGGCACGTCCTCAAGTGCACTGAGTGGGTGAGTGAGTCGGGAAATGTTCCGTCAGAAGAAAATGAAAACTTTTCAAGTATAATATTATCAATCGTTATCATCCAATCGTAACTATTACAATGTATTTGAAAAGTGATATCCCCGGGTAGCAACTCAATTCACGGATTTAGCATGCATCATTGCCTACACATAATACCCACAATTGCTTGTTAAAAGCTCGTCACTAAGAAAAATTGAACATGGAAGGTCCTGTAGTTTCACCGTGCTTGGTTCTTTGAAACAATTTTCCAGCGAATAAACAAAACTCATAAATTATTAATGACTGTTAATATATACTGGATATCATTGAATATCCAGTAATTTTGCAATTCGAATTTTTTAAAAGTCCCGGTAAAAATTTACATGGGGAATTATTACAAGGAGGGGACCGCCAGCAGTGGGAAACCACATCATCGTTAAATTATCCCCATTGCTTTCAAAGTCTGTTGGTTCTGGAGATTGTGCAATATGATTGGATGTGGCAGGGATATGGAGATGACTGGCGTAATAATTAGAATGCAGATGGTGGATTCGGAGAGAAGAAGAACAAGAGGTTTTCAAAGATAATTTGAGCTGATTGCATTACCTTATACGCAGTGGTTTCACAGGAATTGGCGAAACACGTTGTGATTCAATCTGCCATTATGAGATCAGGTTGTAATTCAATCCATTAGCACTAAAGCCCGACGACTTAAAATCCAGTCGTTGGCAGTCTTAAGAGTTAATTAGTGATGACGGCAGTTTTGGCTTGACCGAGAAAGCGATGCATAATTATGACTCTCCCAGTGATGTGATGATAGGAGCTATAACCATATGTATGTAGATACTATCAGTATGTATCTATGTATGTAATTTAGTGTACGGATGCTCCATCCATATTAGCCGTTATCGAGATCCATTAAACTGTGTAGTCTGGCGGTCGGGCCCGAAAAAACAACTACAGTGGAGAAAGATGAGAAACTTTCTGTGGTGAGTCCCTTGTTCCCGGGATCTTTTCACTGTGGCATGAAACTGATAGGAAAGTTTAGAAACTAGTTGAAAGGAACCAACTTTCCTCTCGCTAGTTGGTGTTTTGTGGGTTACCCGTCTAATATGCAATGTTGCTTCTTTGTTTTCCTCCATTTTGTGTGTTTAGTGTTTTTATACGCTCACCCTGTGGCTTTCACTAGGGGCATATATAAGTATCTATGCAGGAGAGGCCCAATGTCTACATTAAATAAGTAGAGATACATATGATCCAGTGCCAACAAAGTTTTCCCCAGTAATTTCATTACTTCTTTCTCATTTTTTTTTCACTGGGATACACTCTACTTGCTAATGATGATACGGTAAAGTTTGAAAAGGACCATTAAAATAGGAAAAAATAGTTTCGCATGTTTTGACCTTGTTCCCCATATAAAGAGGAGGAAAGGAAAGGAGGAAAGGCAAAAAGTAATTATTTGGCCTGGAGAACAACAAGGATTCGAGAGGAACATCATTTTAAACTGTGATAAATCAAGCTCCGGCGTTTACTCCCTTACTTGAATTAAATTATTTCTCCAGTACAGTTAACAAGAACTATCCGTATAATTTTAGTTCTATGCTTTATAGATGTAGAAAAAACTTTCTGGAGCAAAGGAATCGTTCCAGTCTGAGCTCATGGTTCACGAAAGGGTTCAAAGAAACCTGTAACCAACAGATACTGAACAGCTTCTCGGAATTTCCTGGATAGATACTTCCAACGCCTCCAACCTCCATAGTTCTATTGATAGTTTCACTTTAACCTCCATGCATACAAATTACGGTGGTTGTATCAACAGGATAGTGTACAGGGAGATTTACATATGGGCCTGGTTAATCTAACTCTCTCCAACTCGACATATGTGACTGTGACAGCAACAGCACGTTGAAGGAACGCACTCCAAAACTTAAATAATACAAGTTACCCAATTTTAGTGCGCATAAAAATAATTTCCTGATGCACAAATATTATCCATGCTTTCAATTTATTTAGCTCTGAGAGGAAGGGAACTGGAAATGTATGTACATTGTATCATTCTTCTTCAAAGGCCAACTCTTATGTAGCATCCGCAGTGTATAGCGCAGGAAGTTAATTCAATTAGTTCAGATCGAAAATGAAATTACGGACGTTACAGAAACGTGTTCTCACACCCCAGGCCGAACTCCGAGTCTGCAGAAATTGTTTGAAGACAACAAGCACTTCTACAGCCTTGGAACACTAACCTTCGTTCGATGTTTCGTTGAACATCCAGTAGGACGAACTCTGTAGGTTCGGAGGCATGTGCAAATAACTGCATGAGTATCTACCTTTTACAAAATAAGGAGATCTCTCTCTATCTTAAAACCAATGGCATTTCTTCCAGTAGACAGTTTTAATTCCTTCTCGAATTTAGCCTTCTATTCTAGTGAATTTCACCTATTCTCTCGTTCATTCTCTGAAAAATTCGTGAATTGTTTCCGTGAACATCTGCATGAGTTTCTAATACCAGTAAATAGATAGCAGGCTGTAAAATCTGCATGAACACCATTCAAAGCAATGTTAATAAAAATTTGTGAGAGAACCGGATTGTAAAATAGGCAATTATACATACATGTACATAGGTGCATATAAATGAACAAATTTGAGATGGTACAAGATACCTGTACCTTTGTAAACTGAGTTGATTGATTGGACTTTAGTTTACCTTCGAGCATGTCTCTCAGTATTTTGGGGGGTAATTCCCATTCACTTTCGTATTTACTGACCTTTCACGTTGATATTGATAGCACTAAGGAACATTACATATATTGTCTATTTAGTCCTCGTATGCTTCTAGTTCTAACGTACCAAGAGGCAGTCACGTAATTGTTATAGATAGGGCGATAGCTACAGATGATAAAGAATCTGAACCGGAAATGAAAATCCACTATCACTGCCAACTGTCGTGGTATGTAATTTAGTTACACAGGAGCCCCCCTGATTGCTCCGTAATGTATGGGAAAGTTAAATTCTTGGCTTGGAAGAAGCTACGTTGGCAATACTCAGGTCTTTTGGTGTTTACATAGAGAATCTATAGTTGGTTTGTAAATGAATGAAAGGCTAGGAATTCTGAAGGTTAGGCCGTCAGACAAAACAGTGTCATTTTGCAGTATGGTTTCCCCAAGTGTTGGCTCATTGGTATATACTTATGCATATGTATACGTAAAAGCAAAATATACGGGGAATAAGGAGCTACAACTGCTACACGTTTCGTGAGATAATAAATACGGAACGCTTTCCAAAGGTCACATGAGTACTCTGACCATGATGGAGCCTTGTCTTGAATTGGTTGAAACGTCAACGTGCATTTACTTTCTTTCCAAGTGTTGTCACCCAAAGCTGTGAAAAGGCTTTTCACGTAGTGGAGCGTGAGATTTGCCTAGTCAACAAGATATGAGAAACGATATGAACTTTCGGCAGGATTTGATTAACTCCCTTCCTTTGAAGTTTTATATGTTACTACTAGTGGCTGGTGACACATGTTCTTGGAATAAGAACCTCACTCATGAAAAATGTATTTTCACGTGACAATCTGATGACCTTAGCTTATTTCCCAATCTATTCTTCATTTTCAGACTTACCCTCACCAACTGCAGCAGCAGCAACAGCAGTACGGTAATCGAAATATGATGACACCTTCGTCAATGTGTCCCCCTCAAATGATGCAAGGTGGAGGGAATGGAGGCGGTGACAACTCCTTCGGAGGGGGCTTTCAATTGAAGCAAAATAATGGCTACTTCTACAACACAGGACATCCTATGGGCACGCTGAGCAACCCACTAATAAATATCCCAGAAGGCTTCCGACCCAACATTGGACTTAGTCGGGACGAAATGAAAGACAAGCTGGCGGAGAGTCTCGCACAGGATTCCAATATTTCCTGTTTACCCGGATTTAAACCAAGGTGTGCTCCGATCCTCTCCAGAAATTTCGTCCCTATTAGGCCTTAAGTATAAACAAACAAGGTGGAATGGGAGAGGGAATATCCGGACGGAATTGACAGATCGTATTTGATTGTGTTTGCAGAAATGATACTCGACTCAGTTGTGCCAGCCAGTTTCCGTACGCTCTGGAAAATCCTAATCCGATTGTAACGACTCAAAGGAAAATGTTTGGTCAAGAAAGGCCATCGTCTCCAATTAGACGGAGTCAAGCCGTCATGGGAAAGTCGGATGGATTCCAAGGGATGGAGAGGATGTCCCCTATTCCAGGTGTACATCCCGTATTACATCCAAGTCTCCAAAGTCCGGCAGGGATGAGCCCACTAACGAATCAAATGTCACAATTGCAAAGCAATTTCCGAAGAGGTACAATGGGAACGTGGGCGTCCTTGGGAACTCCCGGCCCAAGTAAAGTTTTTTTCCCCTACTTTCCCCAAATACTTTCTATCACTTTTCTCCCTAAAAACAACATTATAAGGAAATTCATTCACTTTAATTTCCTTGAAATTCCCCTCAAACAAAAACTTTTCCACAGCCACATCGGCATGCAACGTCAGTGAATGAATGTATGTTTGGTGTGGGGACTTGTCCAACTTTAGATTCCACGAGTGTCCAAGAAGCCAAAGCTATCAAGGCGGGCTATCGACAGGAACTTGAGAAACAAATTGAGCAATCCAAGCTCCGAAAGCAAGAGGAAGAAAGGAGAGAAAAGGACATCAACGATCATCCATTAGGCGCGAGCTATGCCCAGCCCAAGCAATACATTCCACCCAAGTTCTTAACCCCAAATTTGACGTCCATGGAAATCGGTAAAATATTTACGAATTGCTGTCGCGTGCAATGAAAAAATGTCCCCCTTTTCGTCCCTTTCACTGGAATTCTTTGAGTTATTCATGTATGTATTTGTACAGCTTTGCATGCATATATATGTATCTACTTATACATACATGCACGTAATTACTGTACATTCTAGAGAATTTTCTTGTGTCATTTTTGCCCAAATACAATTTTAGTACACTGAAACTTAATTGTCAAATCTCTCTACAAAAATGTGTATTTGCTGTTTATTCATTGAGACATGTATTTTAAAATGTTCCTCACTGAATTATTTTTGTGTCGCAGCTCAAAGAATGATTCGAAGCGAACCTCGGGATTCTGCCGAAGAAAACAAGAATAATTCATGTTGCTCGGAATCCTCCAGATCCATGCTTCCTCCAGCCAGCAAACCTAATATGGTATGTATAAGTTACTATGTTACTAATGTCTCAGCAGAATATTGTGCCCATTACCTTTGCATTATCTACATGTAACTTCATAGAATTCACATTAAGAACAACTTCAATTAGGGTTTCAAGGTAGCTTTTAAATATGTGAGTAGCATTGGATGTTTTTTTCAGGTCGCAGTGCTTTTATATGTTAAGTGCGTGTAGAGAGAAAGCAGGGAGGATTTGTTGACACTAAAATTAATGCTAATTGGATATTTGAAACAAGCTTTCCAGAGACTCGAGTTA
Organism: Allacma fusca; assembly: GCA_947179485.1. Lineage (NCBI taxonomy): Eukaryota > Metazoa > Arthropoda > Collembola > Symphypleona > Sminthuridae > Allacma > Allacma fusca. Next base: position 31,733,664 of record OX359247.1, on the reverse strand, counting down.
CATGCAGAAACAATCTCAACCACCTTCGGGAGGGGAAACAGGGAGACCAAGCAATTGTGCGGGGACTGCCGGAAGTAATGTGAATTATTCAAACAATGAGGCTGCATGGCCGTCTCCAAACCCTGGTTCTCCCAATGCTCCTCAGTCCTCTCCTGCTCCAATGCAACCTCAACCTTGGCCTATATATCCCACACCACCGATGATACCTTTCCCTTCACCTTATCCTCCACAGTATTTCCATCCACCTCAGCCCGCCTACCCACCTCCACCACCGCCTCCCATGCTTTTCAATCTACCTCCATATCCCCAAGCTACATCTCCAACTCTTGCCCAGTCATGTAGAGACTAGCTCTTATTTCTCTTTATGTCACCATATCACACAATAGCATTCAGCCTCAACACGGCTGACGTTCACCCCATTATTCATGTCTGCATGTGTTTCAGGCTCCTGGCAAGGCAGCAATACAAATTTGTACGGTGGGCTTGAAGGTAAAAACCAGGCCGCTGGCAGAACTGAGAATATCCCCAAAGTTTCCAAAACTAACACTGCCAACTCCCAGAACTTGGAGGAGTCATATTTGGAAACTGAGCTGGAAAATTTTGACCAGCTAATGGAAGGGATGCCATTGAAGCAGTATACTTGGCAGGTACTAAGTTTGACTCTTAACTCCGATCAATACTACTTATTCATACTTCATATGCTAGTCAGGCCTATTACCCATATAGTACATCCCCTATATTAATGTATGTGGAAGAGCATCTCCCAGAGATCTTACAATTGGTGACAAATGAAAGTGAGGGGATTTCAATAAGTGAGAGTTGAAAGACTGAAGAAAATAGAGTGAAATAGTTCTCTATATAGCAGAGAGTGAATATGATTTATGGGGAAAGTTCTCTGGTGCATTTGTATGCTTAACTATAGGTAGATATCTACCTATAGGAACGTACCCATACACATATGTACATTGATACTTGCTTGTGCTGTAGACATCCGACCAGCTGCCAGACCCTGCACTGAAAACTGCAATCTACAAGGAAGAGCTTCGTCGTCAAATAATCCAAAAGAAAAAGGATGAGGAGGAGAAAGCCCAGAGAGAGAAGGATGAGGAGGACAAATTAGAGCGAAAGATTCGCGAGTATGACGAGCGAATGAGACGAGAAGTTACACAAGAGCAAAATCGGAATTTTGTCAAAGTAAAATGAATTATAGATCAATCCCTCTTGACAAACTTGTGTCCATATAGATCCTGTACAGACGCATATGTGTTAGAGCCGTCTGCCTCAGAGCGCACACCACCATATCACATTAACTCAGGATCCTGTCTGTCAAGTAACTATATGTACATGATGAACTCTCATCTGATTTAGGGTAACAGTCAGTTTCAGCCACCACAACCACGAGAGCAAGCAAGGATGAACAGTGAGTTCGGTGGAGTTAGTGAAAGGGAACGACTGGAAGCGCAAATTCAAGAGAAGACTAAACTTAGCCAGAAACAACGAAGCTCACGAGAAAAACACTCGAGCCAAACTTTCGGTACAGTTTTTGTTATCAATTTATTTTTTTAAAGAGAAACACGTCCAATTTCTATAAGTTGACTTTCTACAACCCTCGATTTACTTCATGCAAAAGTGCCCAACCAAATCAATGAGTTATCAACGAAGTGTAGTATCTACCTATATATAATAATTATGTATGAATAGGTTTGTTTATGAATGCTTCATAGTAGTTCCTTGAGGGTTCTTACACACTAAACTCACGTATTGTTGAGAAAAAGTGCTCGTAACCAAACCTGGGTCTGAAGTAACTTTTCTTTCAGACTGTGTACAGCTTTTGTAGGGAAAGTTATGTCGTCTGGGCTTTAACTATACATTTCCCCCGTAAACCAATCATATGTGAATTCATATAAATTATATTATGTATGTATCTCCTATTAATAATTATAACTATTGGATAACTTTTTATCCAGTTTGTATGTAACTAGCACAATGTAATGAGATGTTTATTATTAACAATTAGAGCACGAAATTGCAGCTGGAGGAGACGGAAGTGAGATGCCAGACCGCTCTCCTAGGACAGCAAGTCCTCCGGTCCCATCGGTTAAGAAGAGACTTGAAACTCAATCCGGTGCTTATTTTTTTCCCGGTGCACTTCAACTTTATTCTTTAATTTCTTTAGAAATTGACATAATTATTTGTATTTAATCAATTTAAAATCCAATACTTTCCCTGGCTTTAGAGTCCTCTTTGCTAAATTTGGAGAGTAAAAGTGGGAGGAATCTCCATGCCCTCTCGGATATCCTCAATAGTTTGGGCTTGGAAAAACAACGGATGGAGAGAGTCATAAAACGAAAACTGAATTTACATTGAATATAAGGAACTATTATATATGTGTGTGTAGCGCAGGCCTGTCTGTATATTTATACATACATTATATTATATATAGCTACATACACATCTTTTTCTAAATTGCTCGAGTGAATGGCTTAATAAAAACAAGTCTATTAAATATACGTTCAACTTGCATGTTCCGTTCCGGGAAATACATAATAAAACCCCTTGTGGAATGGCTTGTTTTGCTAGGTGAAATGTGACCTGCTCAATTAGTGGATTGTAAAGTTCATCGCTAGACAAATATCTACATAAATATACATATGCACGTAATTACATACAATCTTGTACATAAACCAAGAATATGCAGTGCAGTAGAAATACAGAGGGAAAGTTTTCCCTAACTTTAACCTTTTTCCATTAACCGATCTCTTTCTCTTTACAAGAAGAATTCTCAAAAGTTACCCCTCACGTTAATGCAATGACATGACAATCCAGCTGTAGGCTAATTATGCAGACACAATGGTACTTTATAGAGCATTAAAAACGAACAGACTCAACATAAAAAGCAGCTATTGCTACAGAGGTACATGTCCTTTTTAGTAGTATTTCTACATCTATAGGAAAGTATATTCATTGGTGTCCGTAGTAAGGGATGACGTGCAAATACATACATATGGTCCTATTTATCTAATAGAGCTGAAACGATTGGAGAAGCATCCAGGAGCTTCAAACAAACTGTTCTGCCTACAGGAAAATCTATATGAACCAGTGAAATGTTTTATGTTGCAATTTGGAGGTATTTAGTGCAATCCAGTGTACACACTTTTTACATCCGTCCACAAGTCCAGGTACCTTTGCAACACTCTCTCTCTTGCAAATCTATCCCCTTTCCACATTAGTACGTTTACATATTTATTTCCGCATATGTTTGTAATTACTCTTTCCTTGAAACCCAAACCCACGCTAGCCGCTGGAAACGATTTAATTGAAAACCATCGGGCTTATTACACTTACACAGAGTCATGACGGCATCTTCCAGGAATTACCTTGCGGGTTGCTTTAATCTTGATGTGACTCCTCTTCGTGCCCTACTTGGTTCAACGAGGGCATTATGTTACAGTAAATATATAAAAGCCACTTCTAAAAACCATAGTCATGCTGTCACTGTCACATGTAGTGCAGTGTGTATGTACTTAGATACTCAAACCGTCCCCATATGTATATACTTAACGACCGAAGTTTCTCATTAGATCACACACGAAGTGTCGGATAATTATATCCGAATATGCTTTTTAAATGAAGACAAATGGAGCAGTAAACAAGACATGGCTTTTAACTCCGAAGGTCAAACAACTTAAAAAATAACAGAAATCTCAGATCAACGAGCAGTGGGATTTTTTTAGTAGGATCTAGTACTCAAGTACACATATATTTTGAGGGATACAATTAAAGGTACATTTTAGGAGGAACCAACATGAAAGTAATTCAGCAGAAACATATAAGAGAATGTTAACTGTAGTGCATTTTAATTCAATCAACTCAAGTGACAAATGCAACAGCTTGAGTAACCAATAAAATTCCAAAACGAGATAAAAAACTGTCCAGCTGCACTGCGGATTCCACCGTAATAGAGTAACATTAATTCGACATTCAACAACAGCTCGTACGAAATATGTATGTATATCTTCTCAAATGTATACAGGAGGACAATAGTGAGAACAGCCAATCGCAACACTAGTGACATTCGTTGATTGCAACAGCGCTAACATGATCGCTCACAATAGAAGCAACGATCAACAGCGGCGATTAGATAAACAACAACGACAATAACGATCAATAATAATACTGGCAACGATCAACAAGTATCAATAATAGAAACAGCGCTTATGTATTAACAACAACTATCAGTAACAGAAACAGCGCATATTAACAACTATCAATAACGGAAAAAGCGCATACCAACTACTATCAATAATATAAACTGTGTGGGGGGGGGGGGGGTTGGAGGTGCAGATCAACAACAACAATTACAACCTCATCGACCAGTATCAACAACAACAATTACAACATCATCGACGAGTAACAACTATCAACAACAACAATTACAACATCATCGAGTAACAACTATCAACAACAACAATTACAACATCATCGACCAGTAACAACGTTAAACAACGATCAACAGTTATAAAATTATCGACCAGTTGCAACGATCAACAACAACAATTACAACATCATCGACCAGTTGCAACGATCAACAACAACAATTACAACATCATCGACCAGTTGCAACGATCAACAACAACAATTACAACATCATCGACCAGTAACAACGTTAAACAATGATCAACAACAACAATTACAACATCATCGACCAGTAACAACGTTAAACAATGATCAACAACAACAATTACAACATCATCGACCAGTAACAACGTTAAACAATGATCAACAACAACAATTATTATATCATCGTCGACCAGTACAATAAATAATAAAAAATGGTCGCTTCGCAACGATTTATGGTACCCCAAAACGCGATGGTACTGCGAAGGGGCAGTGCTAGTGCTTTGTAACCCTGAAAAGGCTCGGCCAATTAAGTTAGTCTACGAACTCTTCCAAAGTTTATACCTGGAGATTATGTGTACCAAGATTGAACAAAATCGAATAATTACTGGTTTCTGAATGAAGTTTAGGTTTTGATTCTGATGCAAGTTTAAATGTATCTAAGTTTAAGCTTAAATGTAGATATGAGTTTCATTTTATATCAATTTTGGATCATGGTTAATGCAATGTGTTTGGGCATTAAATTTTTGCAACGTAGCAAGTGGCGCAACGTTCGCGTCGCCCGCTTTGGGCTAATTTTAGTCGAAAACACGGGATCAGGATTAATTTGTGCCTCCTGGATTGAATTTTAAAATGAAATACGAATTTTGGCGGTAAATGGTGTTCGAATTGGTTTTGTAGTCCACATGCTGTTCGTTTGTTGTTGTAATTCTGCGTCATACTTTTGTTGATGTGATTTTTGTTGTGACAAATCTGGTGGATTGTATTTTTGTGGATGTAAGTATAATAGGTTTAACAAAACGAGATTATATAAAATCGTAAGTCATACTATATTACAGCTCTGGCCGCATCTGCAACTTATACTTGGAAATCTCGACGAACATCCAGGTTTAAAGGTAATAGTCATCTGCTGGACACATCGTGCACCGCTTGGAGCTAAACCCGCCCTATCTGTTCTGATTGTGAGTGAAAAAAATTCCCCCGTAAACACTGTCACATAACCTAGCCTCTTCCTTAGTCGTTCTGTTCAGGTCTACTTCTACTGTAACTCCTTCTCTCCACATTCAGCACGGGTTAGAGGCTTAATGGTGTTATTTAGGCGGCAAACATTTGCCGCTCTTTCCGACAGTAACTTTTGCTTTGTATGTCTTACAATTGTTTTGTTTTGTCTTCCCTGTGTTTAATACAAACTTCAATGAAGTATCAAGAGCTCTTGGTTCCTCAGTGCGGTGTCACATTGTCAGTCATTCCTCGGACTCGGAGTACACATTTACCGCCACACGTATCTGTTGAGGGTCACTTCCAAGAACAATACGTTTATTGTTGAATTTTTTGAAATTCCAAATTGTATATCTTGTGTTTACATTTTTATATTTAAACAAGGTGCAAGTGTTTCGAAATAAGTGCATTTTAATTATTTTTTCTGAGGTGTGGTGAAGTCGGAGCAGGTAAGACCTGTTGTGATCATTGATCAAATTTTTTTTTTAGTCCATTTCTTTCTATGTAATTATTCCTGATTAATAGTGATTAAGTGAATTTTGAGTTGTTTTGTTGATGTGTTTCAATTGAATTTATAGAATGGCAGGATTTGATCAATTAGGAGTTTTTACATCTCGTGGTCTTGGCCTGGAAGGTGAAGATGGCGGATCTGAGAATGGAGCAAGTAATGCCCTAGATGCCCAAGCATCCAAGAAACAGTTCAAAGAGTTTTTGAGACAGTATCAGGAAGGAAATTTTTATTATAAATACAGGTGGGTTGAAATTATTTTGATGTAGGTAAAACGATTGGAAGCTTAAAATTGATGTCTAGACAGTGCTTGCATTTGAGTAGTCGGGTTTATCCGGTTGAATTATAATTGAAAGTAAATAGTGATGTGGGTTTTTGAGTGTGGAGAGAGAATTATATAGTTTGTGGTCACCAGATATAAGCCTTTTGTGAAAACAATTTGTTTCTATTATTTTACTACCTAACGAGTTTAATAATATTAAAATTAGAATGGTTTTTATTATTGTATTTATTGTTTTTAAAGGGATGCCTTGCGGAGGAACTACAATGTGGGGCAGTACTGGTTGGAAGTTAGCGTGGAGGATTTGGCTAGCTTTGATGAGGAGCTGGCGGATATTCTGGTGAAGAAGCCCTCGGAATACATTTATCTGGTAAGTGTCATTGAAATTCCACAAGTTATTTGTATTTTTTGTGATTGTGAATTCATGCGGTGTATAATTACTGAAGTGTTAACTAAAATTAATTTTTTTTGAATGTTTTAAAATAGTTTGAGGAGGCTTGTAAGGAGATTGTGGATGAAATAACATCTCCGAGACCTGAAGGCGAAGAAGAAATTCAGGATATACAAGTTATGCTCACTTCAGAAGCTAATGCTGTTCCACTTCGGGAATTGAAAGTAAGTTCTGTTTGATAATTTTGATGTAGTGGTGGGATGAAGGTTATGTATTAAAATACACGTAGTTTGAAGATCAAGTATCGGCAGTTCATGTCGTGATTAATCTTGAGTACGATCTCAAAGATTACGAGTATGAGTTTTTAGCGAAAAATGTATATGATTTGTGTTAGTTTGGTAATGGTAATCACTGCCAATTCTTACACGGAACTTTAAAATAGACTCATGCTTTTACAAGTGGCAGTCATTATTATTGTTGTATATGTATTGCTTTTTAGTCAGAGAATGTCTCGAAGCTAATAAAAGTTTCCGGGATTGTCCTAACGGCGAGTGGAATCCGATCAAAAGCCACTAATATTTCCATAATGTGCCGCAGTTGTCGGCAGGTGCTTCCAAACATTGTACTGAAGGCTGGAATGGAAGGTTTTGCCTTTCCAAGGAAGTGTGCGTCTTCTGTTCAGTACGTTTTCAAAGTTGTTTTTAAAACCAACCGTCTATATATTATAAAGGATCGAATATTTAATAAATTGAATAGCTTGATCAGCATTGGATTCATATTTTTAATGCATTTCTTTGTAGGGGAACATTACTGGGAGATGCGAAGTGTCCACTTGATCCCTACTTCATTATGCCGGATCGCTGTAAGTGTGCTGATTTCCAGACGCTGAAAATGCAGGAAGCCCCCGAGTCCATCCCCTCGGGGGAAATGCCTCGGCATATTCAACTTTACTGTGACAGGTCATTGACAATTGGTTTTTGAAATACCTTTTAATAAGAAATTTTCTGACTTCTATCATTGAATTTTAGATTCCTTTGTGAAAAAGCTGTGCCTGGGAACCGTGTTACAATAACTGGTGTTTATTGCATCAAGAGAGCCAACGCACCTCAAAAGGTAATTGGTTGTCGTTATTACAGTGATTGGAGAAATTAGTGTACACAGGCTGTAATTACTTTATTATATTTTTCAAACAAAATAGAAATCATCCCAGAGCAAAATTACCGTAGGCGTTCGAGTTCCGTACGTACGAGTTTTGTCGATTCAGTTAGACATGGATGGCTCTGGACGGTCCTCACACGTCAGTTATACTCCAGCTGAAGAAGAGCAGTTTCGGAAATTAGCTGCGAAGCCAGATTGTTGCGACATAATCGCGCGGTCTATCGCTCCGAGTATCTTTGGCGCACACGATATCAAAAAGGCAATTGCATGCTTACTTTTTGCAGGTAAACCTTTTAAACAATAGCTAATCCACACAACCTTAGTAAATAACTTCTTAGGTTGATAATTCATTAGATTAATGTTACATTTCATTGTAATATTTATCTTTTTTTGTGTAAAGGCTCCCGAAAGCGTCTTCCCGATGGATTAACTCGTCGTGGTGACATAAATGTGTTGCTTCTTGGAGATCCTGGAACCGCGAAATCTCAATTGCTAAAATTCGTGGAAAAAGTAGCTCCTATAGGAATTTACACGTCAGGGAAGGGATCTTCGGCTGCTGGTTTGACAGCATCCGTAAATCGGGACCCCGTGACGGTATAATAGTAATTATAGCAAAAATATAACGATTTAAGGAGCTCTCTTTGTACCTATATTGTATTTTCGTAGCGCAATTTCGTTATGGAAGGAGGCGCAATGGTCCTTGCTGACGGCGGTGTCGTATGTATCGACGAATTTGACAAGATGAGGGAAGACGACAGAGTAGCTATTCATGAAGCCATGGAGCAGCAAACGATATCTATTGCTAAAGTATTAATTCAGTTAATTAATTTAGTCAAGATTTCAGCGTGTTTTATTGGTTGTTTGATTAATTTCTTCTCACTTGATAACATAACCTTTCGTTCTTAGGCCGGAATTACCACAACGCTAAATTCCAGGTGTGCAGTCTTAGCTGCTGCTAATTCTATTTTTGGCCGTTGGGATGACACAAAAGGAGATGAAAATATTGACTTCATGCCAACTATCTTGTCGCGATTTGATATGATCTTTATTGTCAAAGATGAACATAATGAAAGTCGAGACACAGTAAGTGAACGAATATAATTATTATTATTACAGTTAATTACAACTGATTACAAAATATTCTTATAAGTCGAGTACACATGATGAGAGGCACACTAATTAAGCTGATTGGGTGTCACTCACGAGTGTGAGTAGCCCAAACCATTGATGACTTAAGAGTGCCCAGGGGCCATCTGATTACCCAAACTGTTTTTAAACTTAACCAGTATTTCTTAATGTAATCGCGACTTCAAACCAGTTTGATTTTGTAGACCATGGCAAAGCATGTTTTGAAAGTTCATGTGAACGCCCAGCGAGCTGGAGAAAATTTGGAGGTCGAAGGAGAATTGTCGCTTATGTTTCTGAAGAAGTATCTTGCATATTGCAGAGCGTAAGTATTTTTTAGCAAGACTACCAGCATTTTAAGCTAGATTATTAAACCAACGTTGATTTATATGTCGTTATTTGTACGTAAATTTATTGTGTAGGCGTTGTGGTCCTCGCCTAACAGAAGCTGCCGCTGAAAAGTTGAAAAATCAGTATGTTCTCATGCGAAGTGGAAACCGAGAACATGAGATTGAAGTGGATAAACGCAATCCTATCCCAATTACAATTCGGTAAGAATTGTCTAGAACTAAATTGCACTTCCGCTCGAGAGTATTAATATAATTTAGCAAATCTATATATGATTCATATTTTCCTGTGTGCTTGATATAGGAAACTGTATGCATCTGAAATCCCATGTTCTTATTTATTTATTAGACAACTTGAAGCGGTTGTTCGTATTGCGGAATCCCTGGCCAAAATGCAGTTAAAGCCTTTTGCTTCAGAAGTCCATATAGAAGAAGCTTTAAGACTTTTCCAAGTTTCGACACTTGAAGCTGCCCATTCAGGAAATCTTGCTGGTATCGAAGGTTTTACAACTAAGGACGATCAAGAACTGATAAACCGTATTGAAACACAAATGAAGCGACGTTTTGCAATCGGGTCTCAAGTTTCTGAACACACCATTATTCAAGATTTTCTACGTCAGGTAAGCTTGTACCGAGAACTCGCGTTTATTGTGTGCAATCATGTCTTCATTTGGTATATGTGAAACTGAAATAATTTGATTTTTTTACTGTATATTCCAGAAATATCCGGAACCTGCAATTCTGAAAGTTATACAAACAATGATTCGACGTGGAGAATTGCAGCATAGGCTACAAAGAAAAATGCTTTACCGCCTGAAATAATAATTTAACCAGTGACTAAAATATGTGTGTATGCAGATGCTCGTAACTATAATCTTACTTATGGAACCTTTAAGCTACGTGTATCTATTATTTAACATTGGAATCAGTTTTTATGCCAGTGGACGATGTCGTTTTTTACTATTCCTAGTTTTACCCGGAAATATCTGAATTGTGAAAATAAAAACCCGAAAAATTATTCTTAATGTTTTTCAACCGAAAGAATTGCTCAATCCAACGTACATTTTTAACAATGAATCCGGTATAACCATTTGACGGAGGTCTGTGCTTCTCTTGGAATTATTTCTAAAATTTTTTTATTTATTTAAATTACATTTCATATTATTACATAATAATAATTGTACTATTGTGTCACAACACAACGATGGCACCCCTCTAATCCACGTTAGTGAACAACTTATGAAGTATTTGATTCTCCCAGTTGTAAAAAAATGTTTAAAATTAATTTCATTGACCTACGTGAATTGTGGTCATAATCATAGAGGTCGCGAACATAAATCAAAGTGAGATTTCGAACTATAACGCAACGTATGAAATCACATTTTTCTGATTTAAATATTTGTAATAATTAATTACCCTACGGATAGATTTACGGGCTTGTGACCGCAGTTCTTGTATTGGACAACACATATTAGATTAGGCTCAAAAGATGTCCAATGAGATTTGCCACAAGGTCAATATTTCGGAGGGTTTTTACAACAAAATCTTTCCTTCTTTAAGTCTTCCTCACTTTCGCTGCTTAATACTGAATTTCTCCTAACCTTGCTGTCTCATAATTTAGTGATGCCCATAATTTTCTACAAACATGTCTGTCAGCAATGACCTTTAATAATTCTAATAATTTGCATGCAATAATAATATTTTATATACAAATACCGTAGAAGTTCTATTTTTTGCAGTAATTACAAAGAATTATGATTTAAAAAACCTAAACAGCTAAATAATCTTAACATGAAATGAGTTTAACTATCCAATTTGCCCGTCTGTAGCCTATTTCAGAAATTTCTTGATATTAAATAATTACTGTTACAGTACAACATTTTGTAAATATCTATTTGTAGTAATTTCATTGCTGGAGTGTCTTTATCCAATTTGTGAAAGCAACGTTAGCGCAATTCTGGGTCAACATCAGATCAGCAATTTTTTAAATTACGTTAGGATGCCTGTAGGTCGGTTGACAAAAAAGATTTTTTTTTTTAAAATTGTTTTTAAGTTAATCTGATGTTGCGCGGCATAATTGTTTTCTAAAATAGCTAAATGTTGTGATTAATAAAGGCTATATATCGTTGGATAAATTTGAAATGGTATCATTTTCATTTCGTAACCTATGCTTTTTAAATGGGATCTCCAATGAAAATGATACTTTTTAGAATTTAGCTAACGATATGGTGCTTTTAAAACAGTAAATTAAACTACTTAAGCAGACCAAATGTTTGTCAGCCATCCTTGTTTTAAAATTATCTTAGTTAATATGCATTATACTGGACAGCTTTACTAAAATTAATAGAACTGGCCAGAAATTTTTTGAGTGACCGCTTTGATTCTAGGAAAAGACGCGTTTCATAGTTGTACGCATTAGCTAGCTGCACAACCCTAGTAAAAGTGTAGACTAACGTACGGTAACATGATTTTTTAATTTAATTTTGCTTTACGATTTTTAAAAAATAATAAATTCTCTCTCCTAAAATTCAAAAAATAAAGCGCGCGTAAATTTGAATCTCAAATCCGTATTACACCAACACGAAGACGTAGACGAAGACACTCTTTCAACTTGGTAGAGAGGATTGCTTTTAAAATCTTTTAAAAATACAGAGTTTTCTTCACTATAGTAACCCCCTATGATCGTTATAATTGACCTAGGTCAACGAAACAACTTTAGAAAATCTGTAAAAGAATTTGCTAACGGGGGGATTTAAATATTTCATGAGTTACTCTCTTGTGTGGGTTGCAGGAAGGGGGTGAATGAGATGCCATATTACTGTATATAACCGTGTGCACATATGCGATGCATTTTCACAAATAATTTTGTTTGAGCTAACCTTTATTGCAGACTTAAATGGCTACTTATTAATTGTTGCTGCTTAAGCTTAATTGTCAGGTCGAGTAAGTGAAGAAAAACATGGTTTAAGAATGAAGTATTTATTTAACATCAATTCTTAACAATTTGGTCCCAATTTGTAAGATATTCCAGAAGTAAAGCATCTAATGATGCTTCTGGTTGTTCATTAATTATTAGAGCTACTACAACAGGTCTTAGGAACAAAATATAAGAAAATCTAATTCAAGCCTTGCCGTTGTTCAGGAACCAAATCAACTTTTCAGCTAATGCAAGCTAATCTATAGTAATTCGCGGTATCTGACAACAGACTGACGAGCATTGATCCGTCCATGACCAATGTGGTGATTAGGGATTTTAGTGTCCGGAATTCCCTCGCAAGACTTGCCTTCGCTCACCGTTTGAACACTACCAGCCTGCAGAGCCTCCTTGATCTTGTCGTAATTAACATCTGCGTTTGGAGTAGATGCTAGCATGAGAGCAATAGTTCCCGCAGCATGAGGACATGCCATGCTAGTTCCAGACAATGTGGCATAAGCAGTGTCAGAAGTATGATAGGCCGAAAACACTTGTTGGCCAGGCGCAGCTACATCAGGCTTGATTCGCTGTCCGTTATAGGTGGGACCCACGCTGCTGAAGTATGCCAGGATATTCTCAGAAGAAGTTGCCCCAACACCAATGACATTCTCATAGTCACCGGGGGAATTGGCCGTGTTACAGGCGGGTCCACTGTTACCAATGGAGAAGACTGGGATAATGCCAGCAGCTCGCCAAGCGTTGACTGAAGCAGCGTACCAGGTGCTACCTCTACCACCACCCCAACTGTTGCTGACCAAATGTGGAGCCAAACTACAGTCCGGGTTGTTTCCGTCGGTGTCAGTTGGGCAAGCAATCCATTGGGCACAATCCAAGAGATCCAGCTGGAAGCAGGAACTGGTTGCACATCCTTTGCAAGCAATCCATGTCGTATTGGGTGCCACTCCAACATGTCTGGCCTTACCGGCAATATTGGCAGTGGTGTGAGTTCCATGCCCATTTTGATCATTGGGTTCGGGAGTGAAGTACCATGGGTCTAACCAGCCGTATTTAGCACGGAAATTGTTTCTTAAGGCTTCATGAGTGTACCTAACTCCGGTGTCAATTGTTGCAACAACAATACCATCACCCCGGTTTCCTCCATTCCAAACAACCGGAGCCTCAATTTGTTCCACACCCCATTGAAATTCCTCATCATCAGCCTTTGGGAGATTATCATAAATAGTAAGGTCCAGGGGTTCCTCAAGGTTGATCACTATCTCTTCAGTAATAGTGTCAACTTCCTCAAAGTCCGATAGTTTCTCTACAAGACCCAGATCTGCCTTGCGAATCAGAATTTGGTTCGTCAGCCATAGGGATTTGAAAGTAAATCCGTGGTTATGAAGCTTTTCTTGTTCCAGTGCTCGGAGAACTCTTGCTTGAGATTTGGCAGCAAAAGCCTGGAGACTGGTTGCAACAGCGTTAAGACGATCGGTCCTAGTTTCGTAGGTCTTGAGGGAGAATTGACCAAGTACGGAGCTGGTACGTTCCTTCAGGGTGACCACAACGTTTACTCGTCCATTGGCCTCTAAGGACTTCACAAGGGACAAGTCAAAGCTTGGGGAGAAGACGGCTTGCTGGAACAAGCCAACAAATACCGTTAGTACGAGTAGCTTCAACATATTCAATAAAATTAATTTTTAATTTTTATTGAAAATTCTATTTTGCGTTCAGGAGCTTTGCTTTGGAACTTCCTAGGATGATTTCTGTTAGTGAATTGTTGCTTTCCACAAATTTGCATCCTTTTTATACCTTGAGTTTTGTAAGATTATCAAGAGAATGAGCACCCAACTCGTGCTCGTTATCATTTTTGGATGTGCAAACATGACTGATTTCCGTTGATGGAACAATGTATTAGAGCAATGTACTCTTCAAATTATTTCTGCATAAGAACTTTTCTGCGGAAGTGTAATTGATATTTTTCAATTGCATTACAAATTTAGTGATCCGCGTATGCTGATTGAATCATACGTAAATTACATATGCTTCAATCAGCACACCGCTCTCTAATTGCACGTAACATAGTACATCCAATCAAATTTAATTCGTACCTCTATGAGGCTATTCCACTTTCCTCGATTTTCTCAAGTTCAAGTTTATTTCAGCAAAATAAATCGCAGACACATCAGGCTGCCTTTGCTCCCTACCTTCTCGCATGTGATGTTGCTCTTCCACATTGCTTTTGAACTTAAAAATTTATGTACCTTCCTTTGACAGTACCTTGTACGCGAGTTAAAATCCTAGGGTAAACATATCATTCATAGGACATCGGTTCAATGAAAGGAGCAACTGACAATGACTTTTATTTTCAAGTGTAGTTCAATAAGCTCGCGCTATCAGGTTAGGAAAACAAGATAAGGGCAGAATTACCGATTAATGATCGATAGTATTTCATGTCAAACGGTTCTGTCATAACATTGCCAACGAGGGTTCAAGAATTCAGCCATGACCTCAGTATTACTTTTCCCAGTTAATCTCAACAATTGAGACTTTTAACAATAATAATTAAAGTTTCTGGAGAAAATTCCGTAATATCTCTAGGTCGGGTCCAAGTGCTTATATCAAAGTAGATAAAATAGATGGCGCTACACGTGGTGATAGAAAGGTTTTGGAGAATCCGAGGAGAAAGTAGAACTTTGGAAACAGTTCTGCAGGACGGGTCGTAATAAACGTGGATTCCAACCAAAGAGGTCCAGGCCCGCGGTAACTACATTGGCTACTGCAGATGCAGATGGAAATGCCAACATTCCGGAAATTCTGATGATCCTGCAAATACAGACAACCGCAAACCACGGACCTATCCATTTCCATGGACTATGTATGTTCCCAAGTTAAACTCCCTGACAGTTTCTGTCAGAAGAAAAGTTTTCCAAAACGACAAGCAAAGATTAGAAGATTTATTTTTGGTACCTCAGGTATTAAGTTTGTATTATAGTTTAAAGTCATGGTACATATGCGTGATACTATTTTGGCTAGATTCTCCTTTAAAATATAATACTATGGTTATTCCTATCTCATACAATACAATATAATTAATTACATGTATAGTAGAATAATTTTCTTTTTTCCAGGGTCCAGAGAGACATGATCATACATATGTACATTTGGAGAGTGTCATGTGTGAGTATACAAATAATTACGTGCATATGCATGTAAAGTAATATTGCTATATGGTAATAAATAATAGGTAAAGTTACAATTTCCTTTTTCCAAAGAGGTGGTAAAGTACAGATTTAACTATAGATATAGATACTTGTATTTATATCCGTGTACATGCGTAAATACTCTACTACAAGATTTTTGAAAGGGAATAATCCATAAACTTGAGTGATTAATTTCCTCTTTGTCACCATACCATAGGTATATAATTACATCTACGTTTTTCCGAGTAAATTTCCCGAGTGCCTGTTCAATTCATCTACATTTTTAAGCACCACAGGTGTTCGGACTCCGAACTTGTCGAGCGGACTTTAATCCCATCATGTATAGGCATGCCATCCTTATAGTCTATCCGATCATGTGTATTGAGTTAATTTACTTGAAACAGCTGCTTTGCACATTCTATTGGGAGGATATCTAGATTAAAATCAATTTCCGGAGCACGTAACATTTTTTTCTTCAAGTTTGTCAATCTACTTAAATATAATAATTATATAATAAAGAGCTTACTATATTTATTGATCTAATTTTATGGACGCTTGAAAAGTATTCGAAAAATTGGTCTTACAGTGGAAACTGGAGCAAAATTGTTACTTGTTATTTTTACGCCACTCATAAGTTTGACGGGGTTTCAAGTTTGAAGACAAACCATAAATACAGTATAAGAGAGGAACTATATTACCTATGAAGATTCCTATAAATAGGCTTAGAGAGTCTGAAATATATAGAAACAAGCCTGTGTGACACAGTGAAATATGTGAAAGTACATTATTATTATTTCGTCATACATGAGAATTTTTACAGTACATTATAAAATAAGATGTTTCCTGCAGTTGATGTCCAAGTTAAAAAAAAGGGCTTTGAGACTTGGTCTTATATGACATGACTAGAAAATACAAAGGTCTTATATCCACATCCGGTTAAGAGGAAGGACATTTTGAGAACAGATTCTTCACAAGTTTTTCACAGACACAATATTGAACATGACAGAAGTGCATTTTAATATAGCGGAGTGTGTCACGTTAAACTAACAAATAATGAACATTAAGAATTATGAGCTTTTGATATTAAAAATTTCTTCACAAGTAACACACTATATGTACGTTACTCATATCATCTGTGAAGGGGCAAAATGAGCAAGTTGCATTTTAGATTAAAAGCAAATAAATAGTCTTCATTAATTTTTCACTATAAGACAAAATGAACATATGTAATTACATATGTACGTAAGCTTTCCTAAACGTAATGTTTTCACAAAAGACAAAGCAGCTATATATAGATAATTACTACTATAATGCATACTAAAAGACACGAAGAAGTTAAAGGGCACATATTTCATTTTGCTCATAGGATGAATTTCACCTGTTCCACTTTGCTTTAAGGATAAATGTTTAATTTTAAAGTCCTTCATCCATTTTGGATATTTTAGTGCCACTGTTGTAGATCATTACATCTTTTCATATGATTATTTAATGGAAAATACATCTAGCCCAACTTGCCCCTTCACCTTGGATACGTTGAGAGATCTCCGATAATTATTGTAGAGAAGATAATAATTAATTAGTAATTAACTGTGGCAGCAATAATTATTACCACTGCACTGGTAAAATGCTAACCATGGAAACTTTCCCCGGCCAATTTCTCGGATGCAATAGCTAAAGGTCCGACAGAGGTGGCAGAGAAGGTCTGCCTCATGTCATGTCCGGAGCGATGGGACTGAGCAGTTTCGGAAAGAATCTTTTGCATTACAACCAAATTAACTTTATTACTTAGTTCGCCACGGATGGAAACCATATCTCCTGAGGGTCTCCTTTCTAAATCACTGATACTGTTCCGATTCTCCTCATTCACATTTCCACTACTCACATCCAGGACGTCGATCACTGCCACTTTGGAGTTACCCCGGTTGTTAGCTGAGCCGGGAGTGGAACGACCTTTCCGACTCATCCGACTCCTTCGACGACTCCGCCGGGTTGAGACCCTCCGACCAATCGTCGTCGACGACCAGTTGAAACAAACAAAGCAACACTTACAGTCCATGTTCTTGATTATCCAATTTAGAATCTGTTTAATCCCAATCGAGATCACATTTAGGAGGGAGTAGATCAAGCAGCAGCCATGCCCCTAAAACCATATTTTTCCATATCAATTCCCATATAGATACATACATCCAAGCAACTTATATGTCCTCTATAGTAAATAATGCCCATCCCTTGGATCTCCTTTGCGAGCATACAGAACATATGCATACATAAAAGTGTAATTACTCCGACCAAAATAAATTTAAAAAGTAACTTTAATTTTTCCTAACTTTGTGGCTCTCCACTTCAACCAACCATGTGGCTTTTCCCTTTGATGTCCCACCCATGCTTTACAAGGTAAAATTCCGATGGGAAAGCTCTTTTGAAATAAACTTCAGGTAGGGTTCTAAACTTTTGATGTTAATTCTCATGTTTCGAACAACATACATCACTCAGCTGTCTCGAGTTACTTTCCCTTTGAGATGGTAACATTGGGAAATCCAGCAGGTCTGTAGGGCTCAACTCATTCAACTAGTCTTTTAACGAAATGTTTACTTTCCCTCAAGAAAAAAAAAAGTTTCCCTTAAATACTTAAATTTACTAAGATGTTCATGTTCTTATGTGTCATTGAGATACGGACTCATGGGTACGGCAGGACATATAAATCCTTGTGTGTAAGTTACATATGTACATATGTGTCTACATGAAGGTACATAGACAGATAGAATACCAATAGTAGGAAAGAACTACCCCAAGTTTTTGTTTGCAATATGCATTATTGATCATATATACATTAGTATTTTTTTCTGCACTGGGCTGTCACAAAGGTAAACATTCTCCATCTGGAGAGAAAAGTTTTTTTCTAAAGGCAGACATACATACATAGAGCGTATAGAAAAAGTAAATAATGGACATAGGGCTTTACTTACGATAATAAAAAACGCAATGAAATGATAAAATGATTCCACGACAGGGTTCACATATTCTGTTTGCTGGAGGACGACCAAATCACCAAAGCCAATCTGTATGAAGAGACAGAAAGAGAGAGGACCCATATAGAGTAGAGAAAAAAAATATAGAAAATATCATAAGAGTGAGAAAGATTCTGGAGTGAATTACGCTTCCCTTCAAATATCCATTGGTTTTTTGATATTGAATAAAGTGCATTCACACGTACCGTTGCAAAGGACACGAAGCAAAAGTACAAGGAGTCAAAGTAGCTCCAACCCTCCATCAATTGGAATATCAGAGCGGACAAGAAAATATACATGGCAGATTTGAGTAGAAGACAAAGTAGAACCGACTGAACGCTCGGTTTCCAGTCTTGCAATTCCAAGGCCGACTCATTCTCTGCGGATGACTGGGATGCCCGACGAGCCAACTTATCATTGACACTTCCCTTGATGGGTGCTGTGTAAATGGATGGACGACGCCTCTGACGAAGATTTCGTAAATATCGCATCCATGTGGTGATGAACGTGATGATCCTCTCGAGGTATAAATTGAAAAATAGCAAACCGGAGGCAACCCCCGCAAGCGCGTATACTATCGTCAGCATTTTCCCTAAAAACGTTCCTGGGCTTGTTGCTCCATATCCTGTGAGGACACACACAAAAAAGGTAAATTGTATTAACGACACACTTCATATAGATAGATACTTACATATATATAGGTAGTCCCGTACTCCAAATGTACAGAACATACATATAACGTTGACGTCAGGGAATTTTCCTGCAGCCCCTGCATTATTTTTGATTGTGGTGCAGAATTATACGTTACAGTTGTAAAATTTAAATCAATTACTACTACTACTACTGCTATACCCACCAAAGGTGATATTGAAGCCTTCCCTGAGTGTATTATCCCATGTGTGCACATCCACAAAAACACACTGGGAGAGTACACATGTGTGGGAATTTTCTCAATTAATCTGACTACCCCAGACGGGAGAATCGCCTGGACTCTCTATTAAACTCTAAAAATGGGGAGTGTAGGTACGGTTATTCCTTTATGAAATTTGCATCATGTCTGACTGACGGAGATGAATACGTTTTCTTAACATTCACTTCTTCGGAATGGGTCTCCTATACAAGAGGAGGCGAGCGGAAATAATTACTTATTACTTTTTTCTTCTTCTTCTTCTTCTTCTTCTTACTCTCTTTCCGCAGAAATGGAAGAGACGTAAAGGTAATTGCCTTCTGGACAAGGTACTTTCCCCAGGATTTTCATAGAAAAGGTAATTGTCTGCAGATGGGGTAGTATAGATTATACATAAGTGCCCCAAAAATTGTTGCTGCCTAAAATTCCATTAGAATTTAATGAACCATCTCAAGGCTTCACTGAGGGAGATTTCCTGTGGCAAAAGTGTGTGGCTGCCAAGGATTGAGCCATAGTGAAAAAAAAACCGTTAGTCTGGACAAGGGAAAGAAACACGAATGTTTACTTTATTCTGATCGATAAACATATTTACAACAATGTGCACACCAGCATGTAGAGACGTTATTTGAATGACTGGACCCGAGAAACATGGGACCGGAGGGGGATCTAAAGGGACGCATCAGGAGTGAGACGGTCTCTAGAAAATCCATTATTTACTCATGCTGGCAATCTCTCACTCAACATTATTTCCTCCTTCTAATTGTTATAGTCTGTGAGAATAAGTTTCCTCATGGACTCCCTCCAACATTCCCTTCACGCTCAATCAACCCGTCTACTACAATATTCCTCAGACGATATCCTCCTCTCCCAATGCTCCGAGTTGGGATCATATGTAAACACACTGTGACTCCTCCCGTCATTTTTACTATACCCCTGTCCGCCCTAAATCAAACGGTAATGACAAAAAAGTTTACTCCAAGCCAAAACATCCTATAAATGAGTGAATATATAATTATATAGTCTTGGAACATAAACCCAGATACCTCATGTACCATTAAAAATTAAAGGGTAGGGATACAATAATAAACCCCAAGAAAACACACAGTACAGAGAGTACACTCTGGATGCGGAATTTATTATTACTACAGTATACACAAAAGGGATTGCATCTCCAGGAGAAAACTCTTCCTCGTACTTTTTAACGACGGCCAAAAATACACTTACATTTAAGGATTGCACCAAGCCTGGGGAATGCATGAGTTTCACCTTAAATCTCCTTTAAGAGTAACATGTCCAGAAAAAATCCCACATAAAAGGCCTTGCATAATATAAACTTTGTATATTTATTTCCTCAAGATCCAAGGGAATGATCATCTTCCGACACACCTCTTCCAACTATATGTATACAAATGAATGAACAAAAGCAATCAAGATATTTTCTCAGACACACACACACACACTCACACTCAGTCTCCAAGATAAAAGCAATTTCAATTATTGCATAATAGGATTAGAAAATTCTTTGGGTGTGAAATTGAGGGTTGAAATTCCGACTGGTGGGAAAGTACATACTATTTATACACGTGTGTATGCATATTCATAAAAACATGGGAATGCAAGTATATATACATATCTGCAGATGATATGAAATATTCAAATCACCTTTAATTGGGTATACAGTGGTGAGGGTGACGACAAAAAGTCAGGCGTTTGGAGAAAGTCCCATACATTTCAATTTGTGTGACAAGACCCCAAGGATAGGGAAGGAAATTCTCAGGGTCTTATTACAATAATCCTTTCCCCTCTCTCACACAACAGGGCAATTCCGTGACAACTTCATTCGTCACTTTGATCAAATCTAAACGCTTATTATTAGGAACTACATATAGAATAAGTATACGTGTCTATGTACTTGGATAAAAAGACAAAAGCAATATTCCAGAGAGTACAAAGCCTCTTTCTTTCCCTTCTCCTAAATATTCTCCTCACCTCTTTCATATCTTGAGGGAATCCTCTTTCCTTTAAAAATTGATCCATTGAATTATACCTCAATTGAAGGAGCCCACAAGCGGAATATTAATAACGACGGGATGAGTTCCATATATTTCCCTGGCTGGCTCATTCCAGTAGCATACTCAAGGTTAGGCTTACAAATATCTACTCATAATAAAACTTTACATTATTCTGAAATCATTCTAAATACGTGGGCTTTTCAGAAATGAGAACAATACATTAGAATAATAATTATTCTAATTTTTAAAAAGGGATATCTATCTATACAAAACCTAGAAAATATTTATAAAAACATGCACATAATTGAATAACAATCTTTATGATAAATATTTAAATATACAGGGAAGCGTAAATTTGTAATGAGGGGATGTATATCTAATTTTTATGGATATAAGTTGTGGTTGAAATGCCTGGGCTTCCACATGGATAGACAAACCTGCAGTGGAGCAAGTAACCTCAATATTTGATGCGTATATGGTAATAATTTACTGGGAATTAATTAGGGAGCGGAGAGGCTGACTGAGAGATAAATAGTACAAGGAAATTGATTTCTCTCGGCAAATGAGTTCTGCTAGCGACAAAGATGAATGCAATAAGAAAATAATTTGGATGAGAGGGCCTTTAACGGTTTGTGACATTGTAAAATATGAGTATGTGTTTAACATGAGGCAGATTTGTATAAATGAATCCCAGGCATACAAATATAGAGACTTGAGCTCCAGCGAGTCACTACTATGCAAACGGAGATAGTATTTAATGGAGATATTTGCTGTGAACAACTATAAAAACAGCATAGAAACTTTTACTCTCTTTTACAAGAAGCCTAAGAAAAGGAGAATCAGTTGATCAAATGTGGGAGAGGAAAAATTGAAAAGAAAATAATTTTCCCCTTGCAATTTATTATTACTGAGTCAATTAAGGGAAACGTGGGGAAAGAAGCTGAACTCTTACTTTTTTTTCTCTCCTCAGAAGTAAATTATGAGGGAACCATGGGCGGTTATGGGACTTCCCCTGATTTTTCTATCCCACCGGCTCTGCACATACTAGTCCAGGGTCGGAGTAAAAGGCCTTTCTTCTGGTGGAGGGATTCGTGGTAGGAATATTTAATTACAAGAGATTTACAACTTAATCGTTCAATTTCCTTCCCTTTCTGTCTCTCTCCATAAGAAAAACTCCTTGCACTCACTGAGGAAAGGGGTTCCTTTGGCTACACTACAATTTCCCTCAAGTTCGTCTTCATACAATATAACCATTACATACATAGATACATACACACATACATACACACACACACACACACACACGCTCTTTCACTCTCCTTTTTTTTCATCTCCATTCTCTTCTATTCAAGGGAATTTCATTCACTTACTCATACATTGTGGGAACGGCCTTGCTTTTTCTCCTTTATCCTGATAGCACATTCTGTGAGAGTATACAATGCCATGAAAATGAGTGCACACGGGCTTTTTTTCCAGGTTTGTGAACACATACACTCAGAGAGCCTGAGTAACCTCGGATGTGTTCTAAAAGGGTGACAACATTTTCACTTTATCCTCTCATCTAGTAATGTGTTGCTTTCTTCCATTTCACAAGTTGGGATTCCTTGGGAACTTGAGCTACTCTGTTATTAGTAATTATACGAACAGACTCTGTAAATACCCTTCCTGTTGATTATGATCCCTTGTATAGATATAATTACATATATCCACTACATGGATATTAGCTCTCCGAAAATTATTGACGTTGTAGAAGGTGAGTTCATATAGTCCACTCGAGTAACATAGATACATATAAAAGTATCTATAGTTCAGAATGTGTAGGAACAGTAGGATTCAAAGAGCTCAAAGCCGTCCCTTTATTAGCTTCTGCATCATTAAAAGCAATTTACAACTTTACAGAACTTCATTAGTGACCGCGTCTTCACCTGACCTAGTCTTCCTGAGATTCTACTACGTGATGTAAACAGAAAGGACTTTGTAGGGATGCTAAAGGCTTGCATCTAGGCACGTACATACACATCAAATTCCTTCATCAAAAGCGTACAGGTTCTCAGGAAACATTTCCCCTTTTAATGATCCCCCCTTATTTTTTTTAGAAAATATCCCCAAATATCTGTACAACATTTATTTTATAATTTCAAAGAATTTTATAGAAATTATAAAAGCATCAGCAAAAATCCTCAAGATTGTAAATATTCTTTTTAGATTAGAAGCGATATTTATTATTTATGAGATTTTGCTACTTGTGTAAATGTGAAGAGAGATTTGATTTGAGTCCCTGTATTTTAATACCTAAAGTTACCCTACTTTTTGTAATTATGCCCTGTTCCCCTGGAAGGGAGGAGGATTTGAGCCAAGGGAGGGGGTTACAATTTCCAAGGAAACTTATTTCTCTGGATAAGCTTCCTGAAGTAAAAAGAAATCTCGGAAATTATCTATTCTAATGCTTTTAAGTCATGTGCACAGAAACTATGTAGGACACTGTGTACGAAGAATTATTTTGTAATTCAACTCAGACGAAGAGTTAGGCAACAGTAGTGTCTGTACGAGTTAGAATTTGTAGATACTTCAAAGTGAAATTACATCGTTTCTTCAAACTATCCAGTCTCGGAATAGATACTCTGTCGAAAATGAGTATCCGCAGAGTATAGACTATAACAGGAGTATAATGAGTGTACTATATACCCTATAGTGTAATTCCACCATTGAATTGTTCCGAAGGTTGAGATTGGCTGACTTTGGTTGACGAGACCAAACTCCACATACAACAAGTTTAAATTTCCCATTCTTTTTCTCGTCAAGAGTGAAACTGTTACTAAGTCTCATCTGAAACTTTTACAAAGACTGTTCTGTCTCAGCAGCACAAAGATCTCCCCATCTGTACTTTTACACACACACACACACACACACACACACAGAAAAATACACAGTCGGCAACATTGACTCCTTCGTGTAATGGCAAATCCCAACATATACTTATATGAGTATAACACATGGGCTTAAAATGATATTTCAAGTTCTGCTGCTGTTAGCAAGTAATCAAAAAAAGAAAAAAAAACTTTCCAATACATAACAAAGAAAGTAGGTACATATTTGCTCAAAGGGGATATTGCTTTCTCATTCCAACTATTCAAATCCCAAGTTTGAAGTTATAACATCACACATTGTCATTTACCATATATGTACATATCTACATATGTATATCTAGGGATAAAGGATAAAAATGAAAATGTCAATGATTCAATTCAAAGTTAGTGGAGATGGTGACAGTGGTGATTTTCAAGGAGGATTTTTGGGAATCACGCACATTCGAAAAATACATATGTACGTACACTTATGTAAATCATCACATGTATACTGTACAGTAGTTTACATATAAAGTCTCTTGTAATAACGCCATTTCCCGTTAACCCGGGCACAGAATTTTTTTCATCTCACTGTATTATCTGGACATCATCGGTGAAGAAGCAAAATGCTCTATATGGGATATAGATCAAGTACATGACAATTTAAAGCAAAAAGGACTCTTTGTATCGTGTATGTTTTTACAACAGTACAATATGCCCTTAGTTCATTTTGCTTTTATTACAATTGGTATGCATAGTTTATTTTCTACTTAAAATTATCTAGAGATGCTGGCCTCCGCATAATTTTTTTTCCTTCAAGGGAAAAGTCACGCCGAAATTTCCTTTTTATCGGAATCACATCTAAAGCCTACTGGGCCTCTTCACCAGAGATGTGTAATATTTCCCTTTAATTTTATTTCCTTGAGACACACTCCTATTGATATAGGAAAAGTAACCTGTGAGGAGAGAGGGGTCAAGTAGATGTCGCAATCGTAAAATTATTCCGAGAATTTACGAGTCCAAACAGTTTTCTTTAATCTTTTCTCAGAAAGAGGAGATATAGGGATGAAGATGGGAGGGGAGATGTGCCAAGGCAACATTCATTCCAATGTTTTTCCATGTTACTTTCACCAGCGACAAAACGTAACTCTCTCATGGTTTTACGAGTTCCCCCTTATACGTACATTTATGTCCAATGGAATGTATGTACATAACCTACTGTCATCCATGGGCATGGTAGGGTCCATACTGAAAAAAAAAACTTTTGCTGCATTAGCGATCTGGTTGTTGGGGAAAGCCTGGGATTACTTACTGCTAGATATATATTCCTTTGTGAGATCTTATGAGCATCTTCCTTTTTATTCAAATTCTGCTTTCGACTTGGTTCGTATCTCTTGCCTCCGATTAGGACATGTTCAGGAAAACATTTATCCTCAGCCTGTTTACCCAGACAAGACCATTCAGCCTTCTGGAGAAATTTCAGTCATTTTTCATGCCATCAGCCTTGGCACACGTTTGTTTGCGTCTTCAACATATATGTATATATATAATTACATGGAGATACATATGTACATACATAGATAGTAAACATTTTGAAATGTAATTTTCTTTATATGTATGGCAAAATATACATACATATGTATGTATGGAGCTACGGGCTACATGTAAAATGTATAATTTTCAAAATGACATTTCCTCCGAAATTGCTTGTGAAAATAAAGGGAAAAACTCAGGTCGGAGGAACACATACTTTCTCTATTAATTATCATGCGCTGATATTCCATAGCAGCCGGGGTCTCCAGAGTTATTGCGGGTTTACTCTTCACGACAACCCCTCAAAGGCATTTATTATCCAGTGAATTTATTTTTTCCCCATTTACATTTCCCTTATTTTCTTCCGAAATTTTTACATCTATTTATATCCCTTTTTATTGCACAAGCTCCTGTATTATTTGTAATAATTTAGGAAAACAAGCCCTTCTTAACTCCTAGTTTAATTTTTGGGAACGTAGATACTAAAACATAACATGGGTGTTCTGGCACATGTCAGATTGTGCACTTCCATGCGGAGCTTCCTCATTGTTTCCAGAATTGTTGCATAATGCCTCTGGAAATTTCTAGGATTTCACTAGCCTTTACTAAATATGTATATGTTACTAGGCTCAGGAGCCAATCCCAACCCTCATTCCCACTTCCCACATTAAAATTCACTGCAATGTTTGACTTTCACGTTAGACTCTCCTACTTCATCTGTGGATATGAACATATGTAATAATTACGTATATTACAGAAATTTTAGTATATATGTATATGGGACTGATTACGAGCAACTTTAATGTTACAGCGTAAAATTTCATTCAACCTATATTTTGAGTGACATTATATAGTCACAACTGGAATGAGGCGCAAAGCCAGACCTTCAGACCTTGAGAGTGTTTATGGTGATTGAATGTAAATACTAATTGGATGGCTGAATGATGTCTTCATGAGAAATCCTGACGGATCAACAGCTGCCATTAGGTGGGAGGAAGGAATCAAAGGAAATTGATTAGAAAAAGTACAGGACACACGAACCCCCGTCAAAAATTCCCCCAAAGGTCTCCAAACTTTTCCAAAGTTGGGAGCTTTTAGAAGGTATTGGGCTAAAACCTGATTACTTACTACGTTCCAGGGGATACGGCACCCGGAGCTGGGAGTATCTACCCGTACTGTAAGACCCTTTGGAGTTTTACATATATGCCCTAATTGAATGGAAGTACTGCTCTTAAAACAGGGGCTTATTAAAAACTAGGAATTTCTCCCTGCCATATAAAACCCGGGTAATGAATTCCCTTGGAAAATTAAAAGCTCCGTGTATGCATGCGCATGTCGCCCTTGTCACACATTCGGGACCAGCACTAAACGATAAATGCTGAGATGACTGAGTATAGTAAAAGCTAATGAGCTAATACTCACTCCGTATGGGCATCTTTACCCGAAGGAGTTTAAAAGTCCTTGGAGTATCCACCCCAAAAGGAAAACATTTGGGGAGCTGCCTTGGTTGCTAGTATAGATATAATTCTATGTATGTATCTACGTTAATGTGACGGTATGCAATCTCCTATACAATATGCACACTGATTTACTCCAAGTATCCCTCTCTCTCATTGTACATACCCTACATTCTACGTTAGCTGCATCCGCATAGTAATTACTTATTGACTGTAAGTTTTACTGAAGGAGCGGAGAGATGCGACAGGACCACAATGTAATCAAACTAAAATTTGATAATATTTTACTTTGAGGGCCAGGACAAAATACAAGGTGTGATGTGTGATGGAGCATCCGAGGAGTTAGCATGGCTTAGTAATTAAGCTCCATGGAAACATCTCTAGCGCGTACAGGAAATTCTCCTTCAGGTATCTAATTATCTACATATGCACTCCCTGGGATTTGAACCTTGGATTATGACTGTGGTTTGAGCTCTTTGCCGGTATCGTTAATACCAGGAGAATTGACAAGTTTCCTATTTGCCAGGAAGGTTTCCGGAGATTTGTGACTCCATAGTCCCCATGCTGGTATAGACACTCCCTCCCTCCCTTGAAATGTAATTTGTGTGCACTGTACTTAATTATGTACAAATAAATAAAATTATCAAGGGCTTGAAATGAATAGCGCCCGAATTTGCAATGAATATTACTTTTTGGGAGTTATTATAATCGGAGTCAGATTTAGATAATATAGAAATAAGCTGCTCGGGGAGTTTAGATTTGGAAGTTATGAGACCACCAAGATTTATATACTATCCTGAAAGTGAGTGTTGAGATAAACTTGCCAATTGTGGAAACAATAGTCCAAGCATAATGGAAGCTCCCCCGGTAGTCCCATTTGTCCCTTGAATGCAAGCCAGCATATCCGGCCTTGATGGCGTCTCCGTACGCACTGAGGAAGTCCTCCAAGTCGTTCTGGGTGACGGCAATCGTAGCCTCCGTATCATTGTCACGGGAGAATTGACCCAGGAATCTGTCATAGTGGGAGTTCCAATGGGATCGGACCTGGTTCTCCCGACGTTGTTCCACGGCTTGGAACATCCATGCCCCAAGTGCTAAATAGATATAAATGGCAATTCCCAACACGAAGATCCGTAAGTTCTCTTCTTTACATTTCAACAACTGCCAGAGGCCCGTGCCTCGGTTCACTTCCCGGTTGAGCATCACATTGCCCCGTGGGCGCATTTTCTCACACCAGAATGTCTTTTCCTTGGAGTAGATACTAGTATATAGTTAGGGGGAGGTGTTTGTGCATGTAGGATATCTATTATTTATATAATGTATAGATAGATTGTAGGTATCTATCTATCTATATTTATGTAACCTACAAGTATATATGTCTTGGATGGAAATTCCCAGAAGACCTCAAGAGAAGGAAAACAAAGCGGAAGAAAAAAATTACAATACAGTGGAGACAGCAGGGAGGATGACTACTGGTCCTGGTAGTGGTAGCAGGGGAAGATGTGGTAGTTGATGTAACTTTGCTGGTGGATAATGATGATAGTAGGCTGATCTCGTCAAATCACGTGTTGAGCGTGATGCGTTTAGAGCAATAATTATTTTTAGGGCAGAAATCATGGTCATGTGGAACGCTGACAGATCTGGCGACTGCAACAGGTCATAAAAATCTGGTTGAGAGCACAGTCACAGGGATTTTATGACCGTCGTAAAAACACACACCTATATAACTCTCAGTTAGCATTTCTTCCCTTGAGGTTCCACCACGACTTTCCTGGGAATTGCAACTTTACTCTCCTCTTTCACTTTTTTTTTCTCCCCACTTGCATGTGCTCCTTTGTTACACGAAACGGTCCCTGTAACGTGCATACAGACAAGATGTGTGCCCACTGTCGTCTATATAGATATACATAGATATATATCTGTTTTTTTTTACATATTGTACGTGTTCCGTGCGGAACCTTATATACTCATGTCTGTAGTAATCCGTAGTACTACTGTAGAACCTAAAAGTAAAAAGGGTCTAGGCTGAGCACAACACTACTGTCGTATTTACACGAGAGGACCCCAATTCAATTCACAAATGAAGCTCCACATTTATGTAGATACATGTCTTCGTCAAGTGAAAATATTTCCCGTTTATTGTAGCTGGGGCTGCCAATGGTGCCAATTACACAAAAGCATATAATTTTTTATCCCATCTATTTTGTATCTCTTTCCAATCCTCACATTTTTCTAGGGAACGGGAGCAGTTTTTGAGCAATCCTCTCCACAGCATGTGTCGCTCCTTCGATCTCGTTCCTTTTTCTACGAAGAACAAAAAAGCCCACTCCCAATCGGAGCGATTGACTCCATTTCTCAATCTTAACGTTACTTTACTCTTACGAGCCACTCAATGATCTCACTAACATCTTCCGACAAGCACAATTTTTCAATATATTTCAACTCCTCAATTCAGCTCTCCATGTCTAGAGATGATGCTCTTCTTTGGCTTTACTGTGTAGAGACAGGGAGAGGAACTGTTTGAGCCTGTTACTCAATACCACTACCAGGATTACAAGATCCACAAGGAACCATTACCCAAGCTGGAGGAAGGAGGTCAAATATTCTTAAGTTGTTTGGGCAGTATGAGTATTTTTGAGTCCAGGGACTCTGTCCCCACAACGTCTGGTTTCACTTCCACAATATATTTAATTATATATAGAATAGTTATTATTGTCAATGTAGTCCTGGAGTTTCCGTTCCAGGAAAAGATTCTGGGAGAGTTCGGAGTGGAGTTGAGTCTTGGTCCTGGGATAATGTAACAATGAGCGGCGGGGAATGAACCGGAGCTAGTATAGATATCTCCTGGAAGGAGAGCCTCAGATTTGAACTGGGGCACTGAGGGGGAGTGCCTGGATGTGGAATATTAATTTGAGAGGGAAACTAGTAATTGTTGGAGGGATGAATAATAACGAGACTATAATGGTGGGTTATAACAACCCGGGTCCAGGATCATCCCCGGGATTGAATGATTTCAAGAATGTGCTCGGAGATTGGATTTTTTAAGGAAGGAAACGATTTCCCATGAATTCCATTCCAGTTCACTCAGTCTCCAGTATAGAACTTCACTGAAAGCCCCACAGAGTGGAGCAATCAGAAGAACTGATGACCAGGAAGAGGGAAATGGAACAAAGAACTGCACCAAGCCGAGAGCCTGTCCTTCTGCGGGAGTGAGGGACTGACGCAAGAGTGAGGAAGAGCCGTTGGTACTGCCTGGGATGAGGTAGTTATCAATATTACAGTGGGTTTTATCTTATGTATAGATAGCATTAAGCACAGAAGCAAATGCCGTAGTAGGGAGATACCTCCACTCACTTTAATAAATACAGAGTCTCTTGCACTGAGTGACTTGAGCTTTCGGGAGCGCAGCTGGGGGTCATCGCTTATTGCGGATGGGACCTACTCAAAGGTGAGAGTGAGTTGAAATAATTGTCTGCAACTTCAATCGAATTTCAAGTGAGGGACGACACTCAAAGTGGGTTTATTATCCAATGAATGTATCTATCTATTGCTGCCCGGGCCGGTCCTCAAAACCTCTGGATTTACTCTTTGGCTGTACTTACGAATGCCCCTACGTATCAACACGCAGCGGGTAACAAATTAGAGCCATCTTTCATTACAAGGTCCCTCCGCATACCTCAACTTCCATTCCCTACCTTTCCCCTCCAATTCCCCCTCTCACAATCAGTACTACTTGTAGTATATTTCAGCCCGGGCTTTGCTGCAGGAGACTAATTTCTGTGGAGAATTTGAAGCCCCTCAGCATTTAAGAACACACTGTCAGAAGTATATACAAAATCATCGTCACTTTTAAATATCTACTTATGTACACGCGATCTTTGCCAATCTTAAAAATACACATAGTTTCTGCATTTCTCACTTCAGCTCAATTTTTTGTCACCCTTTTTATATGGTCACAGATTTTGTCACTCTTGTATGATATCCTTGTTAGCGTGTCCTTCCATAGCCCCTAACCTCTTCCCCGAGTCAATTCTATGGAACTGTACATATGCAGAGTTTTTATCACACTCTTTTGTGAGTTCTATCTTCCCCCCTCTATAATTCACTTTTCAGTGACAGCTCTCAGGTATCTGAATTTACTTTCTCCTTGTCACTCTTTATTGTCCTCGAGGATCTTCTTCCAGCAAAAAGAGATTATTTCTTTGCCCTTAGAAAGTCACTGTGTATTTCTTTAAAATATGTCACTCCATTTTGCCCTCAGCATGTTGACTTCTATCCCCGGAGCCAGAGTCACTCTTCCTGCCTCTCTCTCTCTCTCTCTCTCTCTCTCTCTCACACACACACACACACACTCTCTCTCTCTCTCACTCTCTCTGTCTCATCTCTCCCATTCAAAAGACAAATGTGTATTGCGGTATAAGAGGCAAAGAATTCGGTGGTGAAGAGGATTGACTCCAGTCCCAGGGTCTATGCGAGCTTCCCAAGGAAAACTCCACATTGTCTTGGGATAGATACATAACATGAATACTGTAATATATGTATCTACTGAAACGCATGCGTTTCCCCATGTGTGTGTGTATCCAAATTGATGGTAAGCAGGGTGTTATTTCCTGAAAAAGTACCATCATTTCCGCCCTATTCACATGATAAATCCAATTTACAAAGCCGTCTAAACGATCCTACAGTGCTCCTATATGTGTGCTTGTACATACTCAATTAAATTCTTTTGAAAACCCTACCCCATGTTTCGGGACCCTCCATCATTTCCATATACATGGAAGGAGTGCACTTTAGCTGAGGCTCCTGTGCTCATTGGGACATGAGGCTTGTAATCATTTTATAGTTGGGGTAATTGTGACAAATGCATGGTAATGAAGGACTTTGAGAGCATATGCTTGTTGTGGGGAAGGAGGCAAGGCGGGCGTAGTTGTAGTAGTTGAGTAGACAGTTCTGTCTACAGGAAATGGGCTCTAAGTTAGGACGCTAATATAGTATTCATGAGAGGATTATTTACGAGAGTATTTTCCCCACTTTTGAGAAGAACCCCCAGTATCCAAGTCATGTCGAAGGTCTTGAAAGGGAAGACAGGAGAATTTCGAAACGAATTTCATAACCCAAAAACAACGTGAGAGTATAAGGAGCCATGAAACTACAGATAGTACTACAGACACGGGTAATAAACGGAGCAAATATAATAATTCCTTCCATTCCCCATCATCCAGTCATCCACCCAGACAGGATGGATTGAGCTGTTAGTGAAACTACTGGGCTACATCCACTCTACGTGATCTGGATCTTCCCATCTCCGAACCACAGATTAGTCCATGGAGAGTGAAAATTAAAAACAAAGTTCCGTTTATTTTGACAGGCCAATTAATTCCGCCATGGATGAACAATAACTAAGACAGAGTTGGGACAGAGTTTTTCCCCCCACTTGTGAAAAGGCACACATGTAAGTCGACACATTGCGTACATATGTAACATGGACTGCTGAGATCTATTCAGTACATAAATTGAACCTTCACACCACTCTTCACAACAAGTGGTTTCGGAAAAGTTTTCCCGCTTTTGTTTTCATATATCTAACTCTCACACTTTTTTTTTGGCACTTACTTTTTTTTTGAGCAATTTCCTAATTGGTTTATTTCTGGAGCCGTCCTGCAGTCTTTAGGAAGGATATGACGCAGAGGAATATGATAGTATTTCAAGAGCATTAATCCCCAACTCTACACGACGGATCATGTTCAATGTATGTATGAACTCAACCATGTGACTGTTATTTCCTTGCGAGTTTATTCCCTCTCCAATTTTTTTTTATTCACTGAAGCTCTATACACAGTGAGGATTTTCTTCTCCTCGAGCAATAAATCTGTCCTATGTATTTTATGTGACCAGTGACCCATATACTAAAAACACATATAGTTTTATGTATCTACATGAACACAAACGCACACACACGCTTCCACAGTCAGCTATGAAAAATCTTCCAATTATCAAGCACATTTGTATTTGTACACCTCCCGTTTCATATGTACATTTGGATTTTACTAGCTACAAATTGTATGTTAACATGCCTGAATGGAGTATTATCAAGATCGTAATTATTTATTCCTTACAGCACTTACTACTACTACACTACCGCCCATACTTTTGGGTATAGAGTAATAAACATGATATGGGATTCCTTGGAGATGGTCATGTGATAGATACAGTTAGACAGTTTCTTTGTGAAGTTATCATAAAGGGTAATTTTCTAACAAGTGTTTTGCTTTCTCCGTGGAAGTTCTTATACAAATTTAATCTTGTCAGCATGATGACTTCTGTCATAATTCAGGCAATTGTAAGAGTATGAATTGTCAATCGTACTATTCGTTTAGATTCATATGTGTAGTAGAGTTGGGTCTTCATAGGGAGTATCCATTTCATATTAAAACTGCAGGCTCAATCTGAACTTTTCAGGATCCTTTCTGTGGTACATTCAAAGATGGTATTATTTACTTTTATGGGTTCAGGGAAATTAATATTGATATTAAATGAAGTCTCTGTACCGAGAGATTTTAAGAGTTGCTCCCAATTCCGTTGACTGTAGTACTTGCATGGGGTTCTTCAGTTGAACTGCAGTGGTTCAAAATTTTTACCTTCCAAGTGAACTGACTGAGCAGAATGAAGTAAGTGGAGCAGAAGCATTTCACATTTTATGTAGGAGCCATCACCAGGGGGGGGGGTTGTATTTTGTACATTACATAGGAAGTCTTATGTGTAGGTATATACTACTGGGGTATAGTGACTGCATCATATTGGCATTGCAGTAGTTGAGCTATGTGCACGTCCAGAAATAACAATTAATTGTAGGTACCTCCGGGAAATCCGACTAATAAAGAGTAAAATGTGGAAAATCCGAATGCATGAGATCCTCCGTACAAAAACGTGTATCTAAACAGGACACTGGAATTGGGAGACTTGTCTCCTTGTAAGGGAAAAAGCTGGAAGGGACGGAGATCCGTGACGAAGGATTTAAGGAGGTGGGTGAGGGGGATATGCTCGAGCTTACAAGTATAGTATAACATTGTGGAGATAAATACATGTGGGCATGTGTAATAGAATAGCCGGAGGATTTTAGGAGGGACAAGGCGTCAATGTCAACTCCTCTCATTTCCATGATATTTGTAAGTCGTGTTGTTCCTGAAATTCCATTATTCATTTGCTGACGGAGATTTGCATGGAGAAAGTCTTGTTTTTGACTCCGTGCCTGAATTCAAGTGGGATATTAATTCAGATTTTTTCTTCTTCTCTGTCATCCAACAATATTCCAGGAGGAAGTTACTAGTCATTTCTGTACTTCTCAATTTCTCTGTAGGGAGGATAATTCCAAGAAAAAATTTCCATGTCTGGATGGTTCATAATCTTCCAACAGCATTATTTCACCTTCAAAATCTAATTACTTATTTGAGTTGGGAAAAGAGGAATTTCTTGCGCTTTTCCCTTTGCTTATTGCTTGCAAAATAAATTTACGTTAGTTATTTATTGCTACTCTCTCTCTCTCTCTCTCTCTCTCTCTCTCTCTCTCTCCCCGGGAGTCAATTTATGTGCTTAAATACCTGGAAGGGAAAGTTTACTCACAATTGAGCTCGTATCTTCCCTTGCACTTCGATCCTTCTTTTTCCCCAACAACATCTGAGTCCCAGTATTTTGATAGACCTTATTTCTGGGATTTTCACGCGTCTAATTCCCAGATGTTTGACGCATCTCGTTACCAGCATTTTAATAGCATCCGATTCCTAAAGTGATGATCAAGTGAAGTCCATTTCTTTGAGTAAACTCCGCTTCTAAAACTACATCATTTTCCATATGTCCCAGAAATACAAATGTTCTATATTTTTTTAATCCTACGTATCATCTCTCTGTCTATGATGTTTACCTTGTGTCTCAATATATTTTTCCAGCATGTATTTTCCCAGGCTACTGGTGTACTGGCATATTATCAATAATTAAAGTTACTCAAACAACCCAGAATTGCTGCAGTGCTGGATCGCTGGACAAATGTGCATTAAGCTTTTGCAAACTATCCAAATGAACCGAGTAAATATTGATTTACTTTTAAAAACATGAATTCCATACTAGACATTGTGCTCAGTGTATTACTGTTAATGCTTAACACAATGAATTATAGTATTCATTGAAATGTTGCACATATGTAAAGGATACGCTACCAAACCTTTGAATAAACCCCTAGCCCATATGAGGAACAATAATATTCAAATGTGATTCCTTAGTTTTCAGTCAGATTTCGTAGTTGGTATCCTATCCTAAAATTTTTATCAACGATCCAGGTCAATTTTTCCAGTCAAATGGTTCCTAAAAGTGAAGCAAAGTCTGTACTTTTGAAGGATATCAGGAACTGTTTATTATCACAGAAAATATTTTTTTTTAATTTATTCTGACCCTTATTTTCATTTTTAGTAATTTTCTGAAGATTTACTTTCCTTCACACTATTTCCCATTTCGACCGGAAAACTTGACATAGGTCAAGGAAAAAATGAATAATTACAAAACCCTGCACGAGATTTTCTGGAAAAAGACATAACTCACAAAATTGAGTCATACTGTCCCTTAAATGGGTAAGGGGGAACCCAACATTTTCTGACATCCTATGCGTGTACTACACTCATTGAACGGGTAATAAAGTCCTGTAAAAACAAAAGTACGCCTGGCTACCTCCATGACATATGTACATACCTATACCCTCACCGACTCACCACGCTACAAATGAATGGTAACATTTCAAACTGTCCGGGGTATCTAAAGTGACAAAGGACTTATTTTCGCTTGTCTCAGCCCCCATGGAAAATTTTAAAGTATGTAAGCCGGCCCAGCACACATAACATCTGGCTGACGGGGGATGACGAAACCAAACAATTCCATGTGAAAAGGAAAGTATGCAAAAGTAAAGAGACCGGACGTGAGGAATTTTGTCTCCTTGGCCTTATATTAAAGTACGCCTCGTGAGTCCGTAATTACAAGTGGGAGTGCATACTATAAAACAAACACATATTAAAAAATCCTATGCACGAAAGATATATCAATTTACCTAAAAGGGGGGAGGGGTTGAAAAAATGTCAACTGTGTATGATCACAGTCTCGTTAGTATGCACGCTTGGGACTCCAGGCTGTGCCTCTACTACAGCCTGGGCTTTGTATTAGAGAAAAATGTGTTTTCCCCTTAAAAAAATACTGTTGTTAGCATGTTGTCATTGTCGGGAAATGTTTATTTGACCTTGTACTTATATTTATTATTATTTGAAGACATCGCATGTAACACATGCGAAAGACTGAGGGAGAGAGGGAGTAGCAGTTAGAGAGAGAGAGAGAGAGAGAGAGAGAGAGAGAGAGAGAGAGAGAGAGAAAGGGGAAATATAGGAACGAGACAAGTGACATGATAATTTATTTTTAGTAAGTTGTACACTTCATAGGAGAAGCTATAGCATATGTACAAGTATAGAACTTGACGGATGACACTTATTTCCACAAGCTTTATGATATTGACTTCCTCTTGCCGTTCCTTCTCCCAATCCCTATTTCAATTTCGGAGTATTTTGCGTGGAACGTAAGAGACGGAGAGAGGAAGAGTGCACAAGACACACACACACACACACACACACACACACACACACACACACACACACATACATACATATACACACATACAGGAAAGAGTAAACAGCACTTTAAACCACTTTTTTTACATTTCCAAAGATAAAGACTATCCTGGAAAATTGATGAGGAAGATTCAGGGATCATGTCCTTGTGGAGATGAGACAGTAAGGAGGAATCAAGTGGATCAATAACCAGTTTTATTTTCAGACGAAACATGCTACTAAAGCTGTTCCTTTTTCGGTGAGTGCGCTAATACTGTAACATGGGTACAGATTATGTTGAGCCACACATTACTCCGCACATGGGTAGATACATACTATTTACATTTACATACCTGAATGGATCAAGCTCGAATAAATGTTCTCCATTGCAGAGTCATCTATTATTGTACATACAGTAATGTCGGATTACACAGGAGGAACCTACACAGCTCACATCATGTCCTCAAGTATAAATAATAGACCCAGAGAGCTTTTACAGGCTCTTTGGGACTCCGATTTCCCCTTCATAATTTCCAAGGATTTAATATCTAGAGGAATTCTAGGATACAACTTATTGTCACGAATTGATCAGGCATGGGAGCCAAAGTAAATTCAAATAATTACACAGTCGTTCCCGCATCTATGACCCAGAAACTGTAGAGACTCAGATAAGTCAGAGGATAATAGTGTGATTATGTGTGTACGTAGATATCTACATATATATAGATATTGCAGAGAGGAATAATTTTGGGAATCAAAAACATCCGTGCATGAGACTTGGCTCACTAATTTGAAAAAAAAAATTGTATGATGAAAGTGAATGTAATATAATAGGCCCACATTCAATGTAACTTCCAAAGTCGGGCTACATCAATAATAATAAGATGACAAAGTTTCAAAGAGCGTCGATGGCTTGGCACAAGCCCAATTAGTAATGCATTTAAATCCTACATATTTGATATCACAGTCTTCCACCATCGGACAGGGTCTGGCTGACTGTGAGTACTCTGTTAGTACTCTGTGAGAACTCTGTGAGAAGCTATAAAAGGCTTGGAAATATCTATACTACATGTATATATGCAAAATGATACTAGCCCACAACTCTACTGAGGAAGGAGAATTAAATTATTTTTAGTTAGTTTACCATTCAAAATAGAGAACTAATGAGGAAATATTTCTTGGACCAATTCAATTATCAAAATATGAAATTAATTTGACAAACTTTTCCTCCTATTCCCATTATATGAATTCCTGGGAAATAATTCCTGTGGTGTGGGCAGACCAAATTGATGGATTACTTTTCCATGGGGAACCTTTCAATACTCAGTTCACTTTTTAATTTAAGTCTCCAGATGTAGGAAACAAAAATAAGAAAAGGGCTGAAATTCTTGGAAATTAATAAATACTCGCAGAGTCACTACCTTTTAGCTTGAAATACCATTGGAAATGTTTAATTTTGTTAGTTTTAGCAACGTTGGAAATATTCATTTGGGAATGCTTACATATAATTACAGGGACGGGGAGGGCCTTGTAAAAATTTTAAACGGCTTTTAAATTATACCATGAGGGCCTGCCTTGACAGTCGAAAGTTATTCAATTCACAAGTATTTGCTGATATTAAATACCAAGTCAGCTCAGATGACTCATCTGCCACCACATGTTGGTGACAAACAAGTCAAGTGAATGGGAGGCTCAAGTTCCTCTGACTATATTGTAAAAGGGAAATGGAGCATTCAATTTGGTTCATGCAGAGCTCACCCAACTCCCGAGCCCGGAACTTATGAACTTTCCTTGGAAAATGTGATATTTGTCAAAGGTACCGAAAGCATTTGTGGAATTAAAGGATTAAATCGAGTTACACACACGGAGTGTAGGAAAGGTACGGCTGGATTTCCCCCTGTTGTGAGCGACTCTTTGAAATGCTCAACATCTGTGGTTTGTAAAAGATGAGCGTTAGTTCTCGTCGAATTGTTAAACATCAGAATTCCATTTACTTGATTAATTGAGGCAAGTGTGTGAGACGGAGTGCTTGGGTGAGCCACCTTCCTGAATTCCCTTGTATTTATTTGTACAACTGGGCTGTCTATGAGGGGTTTGTATGAGGCCCATAGCCCAGAGTGGGATATTAGAATTGACCTGGTCGTGTGTGCTAAAAATGTGAAGGGAATATCACGTAGGGAGTCCGCTTTCCTCTGGAGGATTTTCCCTCTCATTCCGACGCAGGTGTCCAGATGTGAAGGCTTGCATGAATGAGCAGAATTTGTGCATTTCCCGTTTTTCTCCTCAAATTGAAATTAGCAACTCGGGCTGAACGAGATGAGTCAATAGAAGGAGACAGGGGAGAGATAATTATTTGTGAATTAACTACGGTTGGTGTGCGGATAATGAGCCCCTCAACATCACGGGGACTCTTCTGGGTTAATTGCAGACAGTTCTTGACAAAAGGTTCTCTTTCACTGGCTCCGCACAATTTGTGGATGTGGGCTCTACTTGTGTGGCACGTCGTAAACTGGAGAGTCCGTAATTCTAGTAATTCCTGAAATTGCTACAATTACTGACACACTGAGCATCTAATAGATTGAAAATTTTGTATTAATTCTCAAAACACGTCACAGTATGCAGCTACTACGGACGCTTATTGCTTTCCAAGGGAGGACAGCACATGGGATTGCCAAATGTTACCATGCAAATTAATACTCCCACAAGTCTTTTCCCCTCTTCCCTAGAAGCTTGACTGAATGGAATTAATATGATATTATTTTAACGTCAACTTCCCAATTATTAGAAAATGACAGAGTAAAAATTGATATCTTCTCAGTAAAAAAAGGTAATTTTATTACAGATATTATATTCTTAGTATTTGTGAATAACATTTATGTAATTCCTGGAGTCAAATATTACAGCGGGTAATGACACTTCAATTTCTGCAGACGTGCGGGCTTTGACCTAGTTGGGTCGAGACATAGCAAATCAACTGGTTCGCTGATGTTGAACCAAAGTATGTCCTTTTCCGAATGATGAAACCCACGGAATTCAATGAAGCCACAAAAGAGGAGAAGCGTGACGGTTTTTGTTGAATTCCAACTTCCGAAACTAAAATAAAATGTATCAAAACAATTCGTTACAATTATGAAGGGATAACAGCTGCTGCGTGGCAATACAAAAAATTTAATGTCGAAGAATGACTGTCTAGAAGGATAACTCTCTATAATCATAAATCATAATCCGGAAGAAACTGCTCCAGGTTGTAATTTTGAATCTGGTAAATTGTGTTGCTTTATAGTACAAAAGAACAAAAGGGACTGTAAAGTTATAATACTAAAATCCCTTGGAATATTCTATACGATACCAAAATGAAAAAATTTGCTTTGTTCCTTCGACAAGGGCCTCCGAGGGATTTAATTACTCTTCAATTTCCCGGCTCCTGTCAAATATATGTCAATCATTTGTGTAGCAGTGTGTACTTGCAATAATTGTAGCTCTTTTTATCATATCTTTACTGCCGGCATTTTACGCAGAATCTCACAGGAGAATGACAGCTCAATAGAGATTGTATTTTCTAGGAAAGGCATGATGCCTATTTACTAATCAGCAATGAAATTGGTCCTTGGCATGTGCTACTACAGCCTAGTATTAAATTTTTGACTGGATGTGTATTATTGGCTTCCCAAAGTTTCTACTCTCTTTTGTTCGACGACTGTTTTATCATTGCCCCAAAAACAAGGGACTACTCATGGAATCAATACACCAGAGTTTAGGATCCCAAAGACACGGTGCCCACTAAAGCGGAAGGAATGGTAACATGGTATCGTTGAATGATACCAGCGCGATCTGCTGACGCAGATTCAGGGTTTTAGCTTTAAAAATTTATGGTGAAGCAAAGAAACGACGGCAGGACACAGTCAGAGTACGTTCAGGGAAAGTACTGTGGATGCGGAAATAACTGAAAATTGTTAAACCTGACTACCACTTAAATAGAATGCTATATGTTTAAAAAATCCCATTGTAAAATTATGCTGCAAAAGGCTTGCGTCAATTAAACCCAAGAATATTATCCTTTAAAATGAGCGTCATATTTTGCCACAGTAGCAATTTTTAAAAATTGTTCAATGAAGAGGGAAATGGTAAATTTGGAAATTCTAGGGTACTTTGAATCTCAGACCGTTTGCAGGAGCCAAATACTAACAAAAATTAATAATGCGATGCTATTTCCTTAATGTCACCCCAAACCTTGAAAAATATTCATTGTAATTACAGCGAGCAGTCATGTACCATTCGAAGGGAAAAAAGCACGGAAAAAAATGTGGTTGGAAATTTTTGGGTACAAAATGTACTGCATGTAGAAACCAGATAGAGAGAAGTATTTACAAACAACTTTTATTCATTGCTTTAATACCATATACATATAAGTAATAATTAAGACAGTATATAAAGTAACACTCAAGTAAAGCCAGCCCGTTTTTGCGAAATTAAAATAGGAGCTCAAGTAATTATATTTACTTAAGTGAAAACACAGTCCTGTATGAAAATTCCCATCTCTGTTTACTCAATCTTGTAAAGATGTTGTTTTACTTTTACTTCCTGTACAGGAATTCTCTTGAATGGCCCGTTGGTACACAGTAATTGTATGGAGAATAAACAGAGGCAATCCTTTTAAAAAAATCCACATAAATAACATCAACTCGCAATCAGTGAAATAACTCACAAGTACCTTGACCTGTTTTTTTTCCGTCAGTACAAATAAGCATTAGCTTGACTGTAAATGTACTCAGACACATTTCCTTATATTTCCATTCATAAAGTCCCATATAATTAATTATAGTAAGAGCATTAAAAAAGTTCCATGGAAGCGTCATCAAAATTACAGAGAGCAAAATCCTGTGTGAGAATATAAATGTAGATAATTACTTATATAGTAAATATAGAGACAGACATCCGAGTCCAACCAAAAACTAATAAAACTGTATATGCCTCTATGTACTTATACATACATAGATACATATATCCAGATATACCTCTACACACACTCTTTGGTTTCATAAAATTCCACTCCGTTTTCAATTCTTTGCCTTTCGACCATCAACTCTGGAAAGAAATTAGATAACGTGTATATAGTAATTATACATAAGAGTGTAGTATTTTGATTAATTTAAATTAAATTGTAATAACTACAATAACAGGAGATAGCTGGATATTTTTATATAATATGTATATATATTTCCTAGTAATAATTTATTACTGATATCCCGAAAGCTACAACTACAGCTACATATATTTGTAATGGCTCTTAACCTCCATTTAAATGCTCGAATAGACCTTCCACATTTAGGGATCCATCTAGAACTCCGTCCATAGCAAATATGCGTCTTATAAAGTAATTTTTGGATGACACTATTACTATATATCTATCTATATGATGATGCCGTGTAGCCTCAATAAGATTCATATAATTCACACGAGGTTGCAATCCATAAACTCTAAAAACATGTACAATAATGAACATGGACGATCATTTGGAAAATTAATGGTTATTTCATCACCCCCGTGAGGGCCGTTGAATCTCCATATAAGTTCTTAAGCAATAGTAATATCAAACAATAAAATAACAAAACCCACACTAAAAAAACATTAACCCGCAAACACAAAAAGTGCATTGACACAGGAACTGTCATGAAATTAAAGCAATAGTTTTTTCCCTTTACAAAAAGAACCTACAATAATATTTTGTCCCATTACAGTAAAAAAAACAATCATTTACTGGGACCAATAAAAATTTCTATTCCTGACGGGACTCAAGAGCAATGTCCCAAAGAAGTGCTCTCCTCATGCAATGCTACATAAAATCCTGTCATGGTTAATTATACAACACTCTAATCCTCCCTTCCAAACAGACTAGAATTTAGATGTAGATACTTGATGTCCTAGATTTTATTTTATGTACAATTATCTACAATTTATGGGTCATTCTTTCCCTTCCCACAAAAAGGTCCACATATTTCATATAACATTAATTTTTAGAATCCTTCACGAAATAGGATCACCACAATTCATATAACAAAGTTGACTATGGCTATTTACACATTCAAGTGATAGATATACACTACATAATAATTAATTACAGATATTTATTTTCTATAGATATATATATCTACAGATACACATAATTACATAAAATTTACAGAACCAGTTCTTTTTACAACGTCCCGAGGTATTAGATTCTGTATAGTTGTAGATCTACCGATTTCTCAAGTCTCGAAAATTCACATTATTATTGTACACATGGAAAGGATCAATTACAAACTTACAACTTCAATCTTCACTCTTAACGGATTAAAACTCCTTTTCACGAGGGACAATAACAGAGCCCTTTTATTCTGACAAACTTGCTCTCCTCTTATTGTATTGCCTCAATGTAATAATTAATAAATAACTATACACACGCACACATGACAGCACATAACATTGACTTTCCCCTGTAGGATCTTCTTTTGAAATTTCATCAGTCTTCAGACTTGTTTCTTTTAATATGTCTAATTAATTATTAATATTAATTATATACATAATTATATAGTTACTCCTTATATTTAAAGGAACAGAATTAATAGATAATTTGTGAATGAGTGAATATACAGTTTGGAATAATTGCTATATGACGTGTATATTTTTAGATACATTTTAGACAGAGGGATAGAGATAGCGTGTATTTTAAAATGCTCATCATTTCGTTCATAACTTTGGAGATTGTTACTGTAATCAATTATTTATAATTCAATTGGCGTTTTGAGGGCTCATTTTGTTTGTATTTAGTATATTTCCAGCGCTGGGGTGGTCCTGGTCTCCTAGCATCGAGTCCCACTGTCATTCTCGGAGTCTGACGGTGGATCTAAAGCTGTATGAAGTGTGAGTGTCACGTTGCAATTAAGACTGACAGCAGGATAGAATACTCCGTAGAGATCTGTGAATCCTACTGGACCCTGTGTGCACAATAGGAAGATAAATAAAGTAATTGAATTTAAC
Organism: Allacma fusca; assembly: GCA_947179485.1. Lineage (NCBI taxonomy): Eukaryota > Metazoa > Arthropoda > Collembola > Symphypleona > Sminthuridae > Allacma > Allacma fusca. The sequence goes on along the minus strand of OX359247.1, from coordinate 31,689,710 downwards.
ATCCGCGTAAAAACATCACTCAGGAGTCACATGAAGGATATTAAGTATTTATTCCAGTAAACTAACTTGTTGTTCCTCATTGACATAGAACGTGACTTGGCGCTGGTCCAGATCCAGGAGGATCCCAATTGTGGACCCCGGTCCAATCCCTCCCTCCGTCCGACAAGAATGAACTCCACAATGAATAAACCATGACCGCTGATGGTCAATGTACATGCCCCAACCTTTGTCATCTTTCCCTAAACAAACCATACAATCCCTCAATTACTATAATGTGCCCCATCAATCCCCATTAAATCTTCCGACTACAAAAGTCAACCATCTTCATCCAGGATAAATTCCAAACTGGGACTTTACGGCCCGGAAAATTGTAAGGACTTCAATTGTTTTTTTTTTTTTTTTTTTTTGCAATAATCTTGCAAAATATACTCCAATGAGAAAATGTACTCGATCCTTATAGGTCCAGGCAAAAGTAATGGGACCAGGGTAAAAAAAAAGTACTGATGCTTTTGATATACTTTCTAAACGAAACTAATTTAATTAGAGTGAGTGGATTCTTTTTCCTCGGTGAGTGAAGCCTCGGAGCGATCTCTTGTGTAAGGTTGCTCACAGTCAGGGAACCGGACCGAGAAAAAAGAAGAAAGGACTTGTGCTCGTAATTGTACCGGACAAGTGGTTTTGTTTGTAAGATGGATTGTCTTGGATAGGAGAAGAAAGGTCGTCGAGTGGTCAGTGAGTGGGCCGTAATTCATCTCAATTAGGCTTTCTTCCCAGTCCAATTTGAGACTAAGTCCTTGTCTAATTTGATTGATAACATTAATCTCAAATTTCCTCAGCCCCGGGATTCACCTCAATGCTTTTAAACTGTCACTTGTACCATTGCCACTGTATGACTTTGACTCCCTCCAAACTCCAACCATACATACAGTACTACATACAACATCACACAAAAAAATATTGGCATCAATCTCTGGATCTTATTTGTTCAAGAGCAAAAAAGTAGCTGACAATGAGGTAATGACTGGGAAATATGGTAATTTTGGAAGAATCTTCCGTACATTTTCTCACATCAGGCATTTCAAGCACAAATCTGCTTGACACATAATAGTAATTTAGCAAAATATTATTTTATCATTGGTTTAATCGCATAAAAAAATTATATATTGTAATAATTGTTCTAAGCAAAATTCTCTCTAAAATTTGGACTAAAACTACGCGCTGTTTTGTCACAAATCACAATTGCACAAAAAATTCTGGAGGCATTAATTGTTCCTTTCCAGGAGTTTCCAGGAGTTTCCTGGAGCTTTTCAATTTTACTTCTTCCTTGAAAATAAAAGATGCATTTTCTTACCCAACATTTCATCCTTGGACACGTCCATCCTCGCAATGCCAAAAGAAGGATCCGCACTGGCATCATACTTGTCAACGATAAACTCCCAGTAATGAACCCCCCTGGCAAAGCCCACACTTCCCAGGACGACTCGGGGCTCATAAGAATCGGAAGTTGCCGTGCAGTTTTCATTACTCAGACGTACCCCTTGGGGAGCGAGGGAAGCATCAAAGGTGAACCACGCCACTAAAAAATTAATTACATGCTTACATCTCGGAGACCTTGTCGGAATAACTTCTAATCCGAAACTTTTCATTCCATTGTAATTCACATGATCATATTAAGCACCCACCTTTTCCCTTCCCTTCCTATTTTCCATCAAAACTCACCCTCTATTAAATTACTTAAAAGGGACCCGGATGACAAAAAAGGGGCACTAATAGAGAAAAATTGATACCAGGAGGATTCCCAACTACAGATACCCTAAAACCATACACTGCCCACAAGAGTCTCATCTCTCTCTCACCCACCTGGTGAAGACTCAAACTCCCTGAGATGATCAATGCGTTTCTGCTACATATACATACATAATTTCCTGCCTATTTGTTCTTTGGCAGATACATCGGAAACTACTTAGGACCATATCGGAGAGATACATACACCTAAAAGTGTATCAGTATAGACAAAAGAGCTTATTTAAAATACCAATGAATAATAAATTTTAGGTAAACATACTACAAAAAAAATACATACATACTTGCCGAGATATGTATATGTATGTAGAAAAACACATAAGTTTCCAACTCATTCTAGCCAAAGTGGAGATAAAAGCGTTTCGCTTTTATAAACCACCCCTCTGACAATGAGTGAGTCTCAGAGACAATAATAACAGTCTATTTTCTCCCCAAAAGTTCCGTCATATGTATTATTGTAGTTGGGATCTCCCAGTCCCTAAAATCATCAAAAGGCTCAAGTCTAAAAATCCGGGGGTGAATGAATCACCCACATTCACCGGAACATAAAATAAGTTGAGGTAAAATTACACAAAGTTACATAACGTCAACATCGTGCCCAATTTTATTAACGGGCATTCTCACTATATCTCCCAGCGTCATATTCCTTCTGATGCTAAAAAGGCCCTAAAGTTTTATGATATGCACATCCCTATTTTAGTTCTACATTTCTCTGAATGTGTGCTCCGTCCAGTCTAGTGTTTCAAGGTTACTCATTAGTAGCATCGGGGAAAGCCTGGATGCGGTGTGTGGGGTCACTCTCAAAGAAATGAAAAGGGTATCTTTGTGTGTAGAATTCATGGAGGATTAGACAATTACCTTCCGCCGTTTGGAGACTGACCACGTCCGAGTATTCCCCCTCCCCCGTGCTATTAAAAGCCTTGACACGAGCGTTGTACAGGGAGTTGAAGTGGAGTCCATCCACGGTGCAGATTGTCTCTTTCCCACAGTACACTTCCTGTAACAGGACAAAAGCAAACGTTGTCAGCAATTTTTTCAATACTTTTTTTTCAATTCCACACAATTTAGTTCCTGTACCTTCCAGCTGCATCACATTCTACATGGAAGCATGTGTCTCTCACGCTATTACAATAAAACGGGAAAGTATACAGAGTCAAGCTAAATGTTCATGTCAAGGGGTTACTTGAGAATTGTTGGAAAGTTTCTCACTCACTCAAGTCAGTGTGTGTAGATATATCTGCATTTAAAAAAAATTGGTCTGTAGAGGTAAATGTTTCCATGTCCCAGAACAACAAGCATGTACGAGCATATGGTAGATGGACATAGTTCTGGTAAAAATTTCTTCATAAGTTGGCGTCCAGCGCTGTATTAATTAATGTCTAATTACTGAGTATCGTGTTATCCAGTCAGAGGGATTGGGTGATACGTGCACATTTATAGGTTTAATAAAATAGTGGCATGTTAATATGTCCCTGGGAATAAATCCGTTAGGTATAGACACACTGTCATTTGTAAGTGTCAGTAGCAGGGGCAGGAGCTTGTTCCAGGGATCGTATGTATGGTGAAAGTGAGTACTGCTTTTATTTCATGTATGCCTGTCTATTCAATGAAATTCTTGAGGTTTGCCGAGCATTCGGTCACGATTGCCCAGTCCAATGAACCTCTTATTATTAATCATCTCTGTGGTCCTTGGTTTGTTTCAGCATGTCACAGCTGCCCCAGATGTGGTCCCTTTCCTTCCACATTGCTCATTGGCTATTGGCTCTGATATAATTATACTTGAACTAACACACACACACACAGATAAATTGCATGCATTTACAAGTCTAATTACAAATGTACGTGTGCTGTTGATAGGTCGGATAAAATTTGCGATTCCTACTTATGTCCATATTATATTTAGTCTTGGTAAATTTGAGTAGCAACCGAAATTCGCTTCATTACTTTCCCACATATAGAGCCAGCCTTTGCTAAATTACATGCAGGATGTAAGCATTCATGAATTATCCATGAACCTGGAATTCGGTAACCAGATCACGATCAATGTTTTGACTTTTTTTCCTCCTTGACCATATAAACCTCAGGATACTGATGGTTTCGGGGGTTGTAGGTATAGGGAATTTGAGCAAGGTTGTGCAAATAGATATAGCGCTACGAGCTCAACCAACCCGATAAAATTGCACATTCCTTTAAATCAACTTGGCTTTCATTCCATCATATTATTATCGAAATGAATAATTCATAGATTAAATTTCAGTGGAGAAAATGTGCTCCTCCCTTGATAGGGATTTGAAACCCAAGGCATAAAATCATACTTTATTTAGCATCCTTTAACCCATACTCAACTGTGGGCACGTACATACATAAGTGCTCTGAGCTGTCATTTCATATAATTAAGTTCATAAAAAAATGTGTCACTATATAATTATTACTACAAAGTTTCAAATCCTGGAAGATATAGACTCGGAGTTTATAATGGAGTTTTATCCTGCGGTACAGATACTGGAAACTTTTGATAAGATACTTTGAACTTTTGTACGTACTAAATATGCGTACGTGTCAGGGGGAGAGTAATACTGCAGGTTGCTTCAAGACCTACAGTTCTGTATAATCATTTAATTACCATGATTCGTTTTTTTCTACAACTTACAAATATCCTTACTAATGATTATTTAAATGAATTTTTCCCATTAATACAAAACCAGCGGGTGTCATTTACACATTCAGGGATTTAAATAATTTAAATGAAGATGTATCTCCATTTCAGGTGACTGCCTTCACTTGTCAATTCAATGTCAGTCTCTTTGAAAGTTGTTTTTGAGCATTGGTCGGGTCTCCATTCACCATGGATCATATTATAAAAGTTTTTCTAATTGTAAGAGACAGCTAGCCTTCGTTTTTATAATTGTTTCTTTCCGGTTCATGAAGATAAAATAGTTTGGACGACACTTGAGAAAGTACTGGGATTCAATGTTCAAAATAATTTCATCAGATACAGTCAGTGACAGTGGATCCAATAACACTTGATAGTATTGCAAGACTTGACCATGGATGAAAGCATAGACTCAAACGACTCGTTACTACCCGTAAGGATTTATTTCCCCTAAAATTGAGCCCTGCGAAACGTCACTGAACTATTTCTGTACATTCAGCTCCTCATAATTAAATTATTATTAAATTGCATATAGGATGGGGTTTACACCAGGACCTACGAGCGGATGACGACAAAGTCCTCTCTGTTCGAGAATTTACTGGAGTTACAGTGCCAATCAAACAACTTCACAGATCTGCGTCTCTCAATAGGCAACATACATTTTTTAATTCACAGGATAGTTCTCTTCTCCTGTTTGACTTCCAGTGGATTAATGACTGCAATTGATACAGCTGTAAGTATATACTACATACAAAATGCTTTCGAATACCAGATGTTTGATGAATATTTTTGAACTTCTTTGGACTCTAGAAATATTTGGAAACTTGTATTTGTATTTGAATATTGACAGGATAAGACTGTTCCGATTGTCATTTCTGTGCCAGGTAGGATCACCCCAGAAGATCTGACGAAAATTATTCGTTTCTTGTACCTTGGAGAAGTACTCTACTTGGATGAAAGTGAATCTGATTTAAAATTTGCTCTTGAATGGTTTGGAATTAGGGAAAATCAAATTATCAAAGTGAGGAAACCCTATCATAAGGACTTTATTCAGGAGCTAGCGGAAAAGTTCAGAAAATATTTTGTCCGGTATTCCGAAAATGAACGAGATTTTCTCATGGACTGGGAGTGTAGGACAAGACGTACGTGTATCATATATTTCTTAAGAAGGCTTCTTTAAAAAATTAATATTAGAGTCATTGTACAGATTTAATTTGCTCGTTTAATAATTTTTCATTTGTACAATTTAAAATCTTGCGGAGATTCGATAATTGCGTTTGTGACCTGTTTGACAGCTGTGCTCGAAGCCAAAAGGAGTCAAGATGCAAACACTTCCACTTCTTTTAGGTAACCAAGATGCATTTTCTTTTAAATTTCGAGGTAATAATAATTATTGGTAATTCCTTAAGTAACAAATTTTTTACATTTTGTATGTGAATTTAGTTGTCAGAGTGGTAATTTGCTATACTGTGACAATCAACTCTGCGGAAGAATATTTCGTGAAAATTTCGAGCACGAGAAATCTGGATGTACATTTTACTCATTCAAACCTCTCTCCCGTGCTCCCCCCGGATCTGTGCTACACTGTCCATATTGCAGAAAGCGATTTGTGAAATTTTGTAAGTATTAAAAATTATTATAGTATGAGCCAAACCACATGTACCGAATTGTTTGTAGTACAATAAAAATATGGTAACATAATAGTAGGGGAAACAATTACATTGAACCGGCCTAACGCGGGATCATCCACATTCTTAGGTAATGTGCCTTTTGCAACACCCATATGTGTACAGTACAAAACAAGTGTCTGGGATGTTTTAGTACATAGTCTGAAATATTTTATATTTTAATAGCGGATCGCGGTAGAAGTCGGAAGCGATCCTTCGAAGGCTCGCCAATTGTGCCACCAGTTATTGCTGCCTCATCGAGTAGTCACATTTCAATTGATGAAGGCTCAGGAGCTCCAGGCTGTCAAGACTGCCGGGGTAATTTTACATGGCCCTCTCCCCCTCAAGAAAAATCTTTGAGCTTTTCTGGTGGGATTAAGTGCGAGATTTGTAACATTTCCTTTGGAGAGGCAACGTCTACTGATGAAGGTGTGAAATATTTTTGTAATACATAAATGAATTCAAGATTTCTCTTTTAATCATAATCAAAATAAGGTAAGATTTAATTCCTGTGGATGTAAATCCCAGTGTTGACATTTAATTTTGTAATAAATTGCTAATGATTTCAGGATTATTTAAACATTATGCTGATCAACATGACATTAAGGACTCTTACGACTACGTCCTTTATCCTGAGCCGAAGTGTCGCATTTGTTCTCAAAAGGATCAACGAAAGCATCCGAAAGAATCGCCACAGGGATTTTTGCACTTTATGATCAAGTGCAAAGAACATCAGGTAAAACCTACGTCGGCTCAAATGCTAACTTAAAGTTATTCATTATTCATTAGCAAATGATTTTCACTTTTGATTTGCTTCACATTTCAGTACCAAACCGAACATATTTTGTAGGAATTACAAATTGGTCGGAATTTTAATTTATAGAATTTAGCAATGATCGAGTATTCTTTTGCATTACTATATTTTGGATTATTGCAGAAAGTGAGCAAGAAGAAACCTCCAAAACAACTGACACAAGTTCATTTTAATTGTGACGTACCCATTCCAAATCCTGAGTCAACGAAATGGTGGCTCCAAATTAAGAGCTCCGTCGAGATTGTAAAACATGAAAAAAGAACTAGAAGTGCCAGCAGAGGTCCTCCAGCTGGGTCCTCTGGAACCAATAAGGAAAAACCAGGTCCTTCCACATCTAAACCCCCGTTACCAAAGGAACCCTCTCCAAAACCCAAAAAAAGGTGTAGGAAAGAAGCTAAAGTCCGATGATGAGCCATCACTCATTATTCAACGGAAACGCTCAAACATATAGTTACTATTACAGCCGGACAAAACCACGAACCAACAGAAAGTCCAGTAACATTAGTTGACCACAGAGGAGCGTAAAATTACTGTTATAATATTTTATTCATTATTACTTTCCGCAGGAACTAAAGCCCATGTTTTAAATTAATTAACGCTACGTGACAAAAATTGTTACACATTTCTTCAGTATTTTCCCTGAAATACATATTTCAGAGTTTTAACCCACTGTTATTTGTTAAGGATGTTAACGCATAATAATTACCATAGATTTCTTTTAAAATTTTAAAATTTTTCGAACGAAATTAATAATTTAAATACGTAACTATGTTTAGAAATATTGAAATATATATAATTATTTGCGCATTAAATTTGTTACGCGTGTAAACCTACATATGTGGATACACTTGAATATCAAAAACAATATAGGTGACACAAATTTTATTACTTGTACTAAACTAATGTGTTCTTCAAATTTAAGTAGTATGCTCTCGACAATGTTTATAATTTATCAGCCCCCTGACAAATCTCCATCTGTATATATAGTGTGAAAGTACAGGCGGAAAAATAATTGACTCAAAAGTCCAGGCCTGACATATCATATAGACTGTCATGTTGACGAAGCAAATGTCACAACAAATAAGTGCATTAGGACAGGCTTAAAAAAGAAAAATAGATTGAGTTTATTCAGTAAATATTAAACACCGGCTCTTTTTTTTTCAAAGTCGTTAGACATATTCCCGACCCCTCGAAAAAATGCCCTACAAAACGGAGTGTATGTTTAATGTACGAACTGACTCGTTCACACAGCAAGTCAAGTTAATTTAGTCACCAAGCTGAACCCTTGAGTGTGCCATGTTCCTTGGAGCTTACAGTTAATACATAATATATTAATATTATCCAACATGATGAATGCAGCGGTTGATGGGTATCAAATCCTATATCTCTAGCAATCGCAAATGTTGTGTCCCTTATATTAATAAGTGGAAACTACAGGAGTACATCAGTCAGTGAGCCGATAAGGAATGAAAGGGTGCGGGCTCAATGAGTACACACTTATTCAAGTGAAGTTGATGATGTGACAGGGAAAGCAGGAGCAGGAGAGAAAAAGGGGATGAAAATGGTTATCTGCATGGCGAGTGCCCAACAACCCCATCGCTAGCATTGCGTAAGTAACACTATACAATAATACAGTTAACCTTGCAAGTCCTAACCCCCTCCGAATAACGTACATAATTCCTGCTCATAATACATACCACATTATGGGCTCGATACTTTTAGGTCGGAAGGAGCAGGGACGCCTGACTGCATTATCATTGTTGATTAATAGCTTTCGAAGTTTTCTAATACCGGATGAGTGCTCAACTCCCAAATGCATGTACATGAAATTTACTCCATACATAATTACATACATACATACATCCAGAACATTGAGGCCCTCAAATCTATACAGAGCAAACCGTCAGAGTCGGAGGAGCAAAGAGCCCCAGCAGTCCAGAGAAGCAGCAGTGTAACAACAACCCACACAACTGGGATCAGTCGGTTCATTTTATTTTAAAATCCGGAAAGCCAGCCTGAGTCATATCCTTTGAGAAGGCAGCTCATATCAAGTCCAACCTCCGTTATTAGCTTTGAAAGTGCCGGGAGGGGAAGGCTGAGAGCAAGTAGTAAGTAAACCTCAAAAAATTCTCCAGTTCACTCCGACTTACTTTGAATTTCCCCAAACTTATTGAAATTTCGACAGGGGCTGTGTATCCCTATCCCTGCATATATGTATGTACGAGCTTAATAGGAAAAAATCCTCCATTGATGAGTCAATACTTGTTTATATGCGAAAGGAAAGCGTGAAAATGGAGGGACGGAGAGAGTCTCATCGGAAAATAGGAAAATAAATCCATTTGCTGTAAGTGAAAATGTTCATTCCTGAAAGCCCTCCACGCACTATCCCAACTCATAGGTACATATCTACCTTATGTATCGTTATATGTGTATAGATGCTGTTCCGCCTTGGATTTTATCTGTAATCACTATCACACTGATTCCAGGTTAATGTTGCAATAGGCACGCTTCATATAGTAAGTTTTTCCGGGAATTGGTAAACCCTTGAGGACACATGAGAAAGATGAGAGAGGCTGAGGGATACGCTCCCAATAGGAAACAGAAAGATATTTTTGGTGGGTCACGTCACCGGCTTTTGCTTTCACTCTCACAATCAGACGCATGCACACGCACAGGATCTGCTCTTACACTATAGATATGACTCTGTATGTATGTACATATGTACAGTCACATAAAAAAACCATACAGACTGAAGATTGCCTAGAGATGAGACGTAATGTTGACTAATCTGAGCAGAGGAGCGGAATAGAGTCCATCTCCTGCCTCCTCCACCCTGGCAATCTTCCGCCTCAACTATGATCATCTGGACCGTAGATAGACAGAAATACAACAGCCCTGAGCCATCCTGTCCTTCCTCTGACTATCTACTTACAACATTGTTAATACTTTTCGCCAAAAGTCAAAGTCTGCTAGCCCACACGCGGCCACACAATCCTTATTGACTGGACGAGTGTCCCGAGCTGAGTGAGAGTAGTGATATAATTACATACGCAAACATGAAAGGGGTGTCTATATTTCCCTACATAGTTTAATATCATCCCTTGTATGTACATACATATAGAGACAGTGCAGAGTATTACATCAGCCTGAATTTGTTGTTGATAGAAAGAAACATGACATTTATACAATTGCTATTTTCCTATATTGCTCCCTCCGAATGTAACAAGTTGCAATAAAACTAATCGTTTTTTCTTCCTAGACCCGCTCTCTTATCTATATTCTCCGCCCGTGCTGGTCTGAGGATTTCCCAAGGAGTGGACACCACAATAGGGAAAATGAGAACAATGTCCAAGATCCTATGACACACTAAATTGTAATGAGTATTTTCATTTTTTTCCCTATCCCTTCCGCCAGTCTTTCCCTCAGCTGCCCACATACACACACACACACGCGACCACTAGCAAGTAGGAGAAACTAATATGTAGCTGGGAAATGATGAAATGGGAAAAGTGCATCATTTGAAAATGTGACTTGCCTCCAGGTCCAACTTGTCTCGGAAATTGTCAGGGGATAGGTTTTTCTGATGAGAAATAGATGGATACGACGGTCATAAAGTTCACCTGAAGCAATTCTTTGCCAAGTTGCTGAAAGCTTGAGTGCTTTTACAAAGATGAAAACTTATGTTCGGGCCGAACTAAAATATCACATTGCGTTACAACCATCCAGGAAACTCGAAAAGTTTTTACTACGAGTCTCTGTCGTATCCTGTTTCTCTCTCCTGCCCCACGCTTACACACACGTATGTACATAATCACATACGTGCGTCCACGTAGAGAAAGAGAACACAAAAATATCAAAAACCAGTGGATTCAGTCAAATATGTACAATAGCATATGGGCTCACAGCTCACGTGTCCCTTTCTCTCGTGTATCTTTTCCTCTTGTCCGAAAAAAATGAAAGGAAGCTTGTTTTAGCAATCCGTAGTTTTTTTTCAATACTTTTACGCACACTATTTCTTCTCTCTCTCTCTCTCTCTCTCTCTCTCTCTCTCTCAATTTCAGATCCTCTCTCCAGTCTTTCAAGATACAACTTCCGCCATAGGAAAAACAAGACGAAAGGAGTTCCTCAAAATATTTTTTCATTACCTTGATTAAAGAAACCACGAGAAGGAGAGGGAGACCTGTCGTTGCCTCACAACTGCTGCCCGTCCCTTTGGCTTTGAAACTTTTGGTTTCAAAAGCTCTAATACAGGAGTGAGTACACAATACTTGAGGCCTACCTTGAGAAATAAACGATGAAATATACGCACTCAGCCGACTGGTAAATCATCAACTTCCTTAAGGTCTCACACTAAAGAATCTTCGGGATTCACATGAGGGAAAAGGCAAAAGTTTGAATGAAATCAAGCTAAATATTTTTATGTTTGGAACCCCTCTCCCCATCTTATTTTAGGGAATTTTAAGCTCAATTTATGTACTAGCCTCAACTATGTGGAGTCCCAACTAAAAGCTATTCGTACAACTGAGCTTTGAAAAATTGAGGATTTGTTGCTCCTGGAAGTTTCACATGCTCATTTTCTATTACCAAGAGTTGTGTGTACTTTATGGAATGGATGGGGAAAATGTGTACATATTTAGTAATACAGAGTATACGTATACCGCAGGGGTGCCTGCTGGGAATTTCATTGTAAAAACTTTCCAACTTCTTCCAAACTTGCCAAATTTATGTTGAAATTATGTTCAAGAAATTATTATTTACAGTTGGTGTGAACTCCACAATTCCTTCCGCACCCCAATGATTTCACAAGGTTTGAGTGTTTCCCACATTTCCCATATTTGAGTATAACTTTGTCATACAATCTATGTACATATGTACATCTATAGCTAACAAGTTTTTTTTAAGTTTATACATAATTATGTATCTATCCCTGTTTATATTTTTTGGTCTCAAAATATGTATACAGTCATATACCTACATACATCCCATACTTACAAACGTGAAGGCCTATCCTCCACGGACAGACGAGACCACGTCGGTGCATGCAAAATGATGAGGATGCCACGGAGGAGGAAACCCGGCCCGATGGAAAGTGTCAGTTTGATTTTGCAGGACGATAGGACCCGAGCAAGGAGAAAATCAGGGACATTGACAGGGAAAAAGTGGTAAACAAACGGAGGCGGAAATGACATATGTCAAGTGGGCGGGAAGCTGTTGACTTTGGATGAGCGCGGATGGTCGACAGTATCGAGGTGATCCATCGGTACTGTCATGTCATCTTGTATGAGAAATGTGGAGGTGCCAGGGTGTTTGTATGTATGTGTCTGACTTCTGGCTCCGTCTTCCCAATAACAACAACTTGGGAAAGAAAATGTGCAAACTTGCTCAAGAGCATCAGCACATATCAGGGGATGGCAAGTGCTGGGACATGGATTGCAACAGCCGGTACATAAATAGTACTTGTGTACTGTCATGTGTTTTTGGCGGAGTTTTACCCCCTCGCCTCTTCCCATGGTCGTCGTAATCACTTCCCTGAACAAAATCAAAGTCAGCTGCTGACTTGTATCTTTCCAATGTAACTCTCCTCTCCCACAAGTTTCGCAAACCAGATCCATCCAAACATGGAAGACTCCTTGTGTAACGTACAAATACCTTACATGTATAAACGCACATGTACATACAAAAGTATACCTGAGATTTGGAATAAGAGACAAAATGCTACCCACATTTTTATCTCCACACAATCCCACCAACGCCTCATACAATCGTACTCAATCCTTGTACACAAATCGATAGATGTACATACATAGGCACTTAAACTCCTTGCTAACACACAAGTGTAGAATTCTGTACCAGTGGAACAAGAGAGCGAGCCAAGGAGCCAAAAAGCCTCTCGTCAACTGCTGTTTTGTTAGCAAGAGTTATGTGGGGAATTTGGAAATATTTGCAGCCCATAATTCCTCCTTGGGAGATAGATTCGTGAACAAGTGTAGAATAGGAGCAATTTCAACCAAGTTGTTGGTGTTGTTGTTGTTGTTGTTGCTGCTGATGCTACTACTGCTGTTGAGCAATCCATGCAAAGACTCCTAGTTTTTCCCCACACCCGGCTCTCATTCCCTGAGCTAGTAGTTGTAGATACTAGAGACCCAGCTCCGTGTACCTATCCATCCCGATCTTTAACATTGAGCAGGGAAGAGACATGTAGGAAATGTGACAAAGAAGAATCCTTCCATTGAATATCCCATCAGTCAGGGAGACGACCCAATAAATCACTCACACATGAGACGATACACCCGAACCGTAATCCCAAGTCTTTAACTCCCGACGCTTCCTTAGCTCTGAATGGGATTCACAAACTTGACTTATTGTGTAATGCAATTCAATACAACTCAACCTTTTGCTCTCTCTCTCTCTCTATCTTCATGTTCCTTAAGCCTACTCTATAACCCTATCCTGGAGATTCTACATGGGAGCTGAACATATTAGTTACACAGAACACTCCCAAGAAAGTTGGTCCCAAATTTGAGGGAAAAAATCCGTCTTTTTTTATGTATATTTGGGAACAAGTTCTCCCACAGTTTTTACGACTGATACTCTTGTATACGATTCCTGGACACCATGTCCATGGGAGGGGGGTATAGGAGGGGGGGGAAGGAATAAAGTGTACAACTATTTCGGCGAGAAGAACATTTCCTTCATCCTTACTTTTCTCCTTGTTCTCCCTCCCTCTGAGAAAGAATCAGATTATAGGCAGTAAATACTATCATATATGGAATCGTCATAAAAGTATGGATGCAAAGTTTGACTCGCCAGGAAATAATTCTCGAGAACCTTGAGCGTACAGAGGCCAGGATGTGAGGATAAAGTCACGGAGGAGGAGGAGGAGGAGGAGGAGGAGGATGGATAAGGGAGGATGATGGAGTGCATGTGTATGCATCTCTAGCGAGAACAACTTGTTCGGACTTGTGAGACTTCAGAGAGTGGCTAATGGGAGCGGAACTGTGAAAAGTCAGAAACATTCACGAGAGTTCTCACAACTCATCAATCTCTTCAGAACTCGATGAAAAGTCAAAAACTATCGACCATTGTTCCCATGACTTTCACCTCAAAAGGATTTCTCTCCGTACGCATCCATCTTCGAAGTGGCTCTGGTCTCAACATGTAACTGTGGAGGCACGCCAAAGTGAACTTCAACTTCATTATTATTTGCGGTCCAATTCCCTCTCCCTCAGTATCATTTCTTACTGGAGCCCATGCCTCTAATTCTATGTGCATACATCAAATGTCTATACAGACCGGGGGCGGACTGTGAGAAAAAAAAACCTGAGCAAGTGGAAAACTCAATATATGCTTAACAGCTTGCTAAGAAGCAAAATCGGATTTATGAAAGATTCCAAGATTGCAAAGAAAGTAAAGGAAATGTCAGAAATGGAGCTGCAATTTGTGCTACATGGTAATGTTCATACATTTGATTGCTAACAAAATATTTTCCATATTACATTTTATTACTTTGACAAATCCCATCCCTCAGATTGCTAAGGCACAAAAGTGAGCTTTTAGGAATATTATGCTTTTAACAGATTGATTTGTCCTACTTATTCTGGGTCTAAACTATTCAGGTAGGATATTTTAAAAATGTTGGCATAAAATATTTCTTATGCAGAACGTTGTATGGGAATTTAACCCTTATTTAATAACCTCGTCCCTAGTTGTGCCTCTCAACTGACTCCAACTAATAAATACAAATGTAAGTAGAAATTCAGACAGTCATAAAACATTTACTTCCTTTTTTTCCTATGATATGGTATTTTGGAACAAGTTATTGGTACTACACCCAGCCCACGCCTTTTTTTTCAGAAGTTTCTTCAGCGTTGTAAAGCTGGATTCATTTATTTATTCCTATCCAACATTTTTATTCCACATTGATCCCTAGTAACAAGTAACCTTTCATCTTTCTAATGCTGCTCTTTTTTTTTTAAATCCTACCATATTATTTCCCCCAAATTATTTCCCAGTATAACTTGAGATGCTCTCTAGAATTTCATATACAACTCGGAGTAGAATATGCTGTCATACTAGATATGTACGTATGTACATACATATGTGCAGACGTAGACGAACACATTATTTAAAAATTTCCCCGTATATTTCCCCGTGAAACATTCCAACTTGATCTCTTGTCTAATAAGAAAAGCTGCTCTAAGCACGAGCTTGTTTTTCACAAACACTCATACAGTTCCCAAGTCTTATGAGTAAAAGTTGTAAGTTGTGAGGCTGAGCGTTGGCAGGCATATAGGAAGTCTCGAAATCCTTTTTTTTTCGTGAGGAAGAAAGGGAATGAAAAATTGAGCCCTGGAATGAATGAAGAAGATGCAAGACCGTAGGAAAACTGACACTCTCCAGGGAATGAGACGCGTGTGTAACAGGAGCTGGAAAAGTGTCGGCGGCATGGAAATAAAATGCGAAGATTGTTGGAACAAACGAGACCTCTGACAATAATTTTTCTTCCTCTCAGCGACACAATCCAATACCGTTGCTCACATTGATGGATTGACCAATTCGCCAACAAGCAACGTATTCTTCAGATGCCACGGTGCTCAGTACCAGGAGAAGGACTGTACATTGTAGTAATGGCAGTGGCCTCACCCGCACCCGTACTAGTGCAAAGTGCTCCTAGTGGTATTTGCAGGAGCGAAGTGAGAGAAAAAAACTTTCACTACTTTCTCCGTCTACATCTGTCTCAACTAAATTGGAGAGTAAGAGCGGAAGGAAAATCAACATAAACTTGAGGCCAAGGAACACTCTCCCTTGGATTTCTTACTCTCCCACTGTGAGGTCCGGCAGACTTGTGGAAGACAGCCAAGACAAAATGAAGATCCACCTCAATTCCCATACATATAGATACATATGTACGCACGGGGATATGAGTTGGTGGTAATGAGAGGAAATGGCAGGAGGATGATGGGAGAGGAGATAAAGGAGGGGAAAGTGTAGGAATGAAACAGTTTATTGCTCAGGACTCATTCATTCATATGTAGACACGCTCATACATATCTACTTCTACTATCTCTCCGTACATCTTTGATGGTCCCATCACAGCCCATACAGACAGGGCTCCGAAGATGAGACTCACGTTCCGCTGCAATTCACACTCAACCAGACGGTATAATGGTGGGGGTGCAATAAAAGAGACGAATCGGTCTCGTTCATTACCATACGGTTTCTTCTTAGTTGGCTCCAACCGCCTCGGCAGTGACAAACGAAACGCAAGCTCTCCTTGTGCACACTTAAACTATGTATTCACAGTAGGAAGGACTAGAGTCCCCAATTGATTTCACGTGTGTGTGTGTGTGTGTGTGTGTGTGTGTGTGTGTGTGTGTGTGTGTTGTATAACCCCCAGCACATGGACACACATAACAAATGCACATTCAATTATGTATCTTCCATGTAGTAATAATATATGTGAGTTATTTACTTGAGCGCAAGGAGTAGACATTATAAGAGCATGTCCTCAGAGCTCCCCCCTTCGGTTCATTAACTTAATTACCGGAACTTAACGAGGAAGCACTTGTGTAGGATTTGCAAACGGGACCGGATGCCCTGGCTCCTCCCCTCCATTCTACTTATTAACAATCCAGGAATTCATTCCCAGCAATTAATTTCAGCCGGAGAATTAATACCCGGCTCGTAGCTCCAGGAATTCCACTATTCCCCAAACAGCAACAAGTATAGCCCCCGATATTTACTATAATTTCCTCTCCACTTATCAGCCTATCATGACACCCGAACTTATTTATTTAGCCCGAATTTCCCGACACAATGTCCCTATTAAAAACCTGTATGTCAATTTCAATTATTTCCAGCTACAGTATGAGCTAAAAAAATTGAATACAACAATGATACATCTTATCTTTGTTAAACAATGTCTGGAGTTGAACAAGAATCTGACTCCTTGACTCATCACCCTAAGAGATGTAAACAAATATTCTAAATAAAGGAAGGGGAGGAAATGGAAAGGGAGATAATGCAAAGGAGCAATCACCGGTGAAGGGAAAAAAATCCTATGACAAGATTCCAGTCAAATGTAGACAACACTCCACGTGTTTCCTATTCATCTATGGAAATGAGTAGTGGCTCTTGGAATTGACTGTTGTTTGGAGATAACAAATATTGCCTTCGCGGGGGAGTCAGTTGGAAGGAGGTGTCTCTGAGAAATTGGGAGTAGTTGAAGGGAATACATGAGTGTACATGCAAGGTTTGAGTCAAAACTGGGCTCTACTCTACATATGCAAAGGAACGGGAAGCCTGAGTGATGATTGCTTTTACGAGGAGAGATGCCATCGCTTCTGAAAAATGGATGACAAATTTGTGAAGAAAAGCCGGAGCAACATCTTGTATCTCCCACTAGTCCCTGCCTGGTCTTGGAAGGGGCTGTGCCTGTACTGTAGATACTTCTGGACGTGCATTGTGTTTGCATCGGGGCGTACATACATATGTACATACATGTGTAAGGGAAGGTTAGACTAAGCCCAGCCATCAGAGAGCTAATGCTAATAAATAGGGAACAGTTGAGAATAAGAGGACCTTGGCAGGTCCTGGAAATACAAGGCTGCACGTTTTTAGAATCAAATCCACGTGCTCAGGAAATCCACAACTTACGAGAGCACATCTTGGATATGGAGTAAAGAGCAAATAAAATGCAAATTCTCACATCCATTTGCATGAGCAGGATTCTCATGAGCTGAGCAGGGGGTTCACGTGTGAGTGTATATATGTAGAGTATATATGGATACTAGACATACTTTAATACACAAAACATATGACAAGTGGATTTATTCCTAGGGTTGGAGGGAACTAGAAGCAAATGGACAATGTCCTCGTCATTATGATGGATAGCTCCGCATCAGCATTCAAAGAGGAGTCTGAATATCCAATCCTCACAATGAAATGGTTTATCCATCCACAACAGCCCTACTTACTCATCCCAATGTTCCGAGGGCTCCCATATATTTATTTTTCTCCTCTTCTGCCACAAACACAAATAATACAAGGGAGGAGGAAAAAATAGGCTGAGGCAAGAGCAAATAACCAGCATCAATGGATTTACCACCTCCTTTCAACTTCCTCAAAAGGCCAAGTAAATCCTGGCTCAAGTTAAATGATGAGAGCGTTGCAAAGTCATCATGGGGAATTTCATGTTACGTACATACATCCTTCCAGTCATGTCGTTTGCTCCAATGTATTATGTACATACACATATAAAAAAAGTCCCAGTATTGTTACAGAGTGGTAAAGTGTGTCAGCACAGCCCTGTCAACTATACCACTCACGATGCTCCTCAAGTCTCTACCACAAATCCTCTGCTAAGAAGCAACTTCAATTTCTACAAATACTACTTCCAAAATCACACTCAGTCAATCCTTAGCAATTTCAGAAACTAAACCTAAAGTTTCCTTTCCAGTTAATCTTAAAGCCGCATACGTCAGTTAAATTACATCCATTTAATATTTCCAAATTATGAGTTTAAAAATGCTGGCTAAATTCTACAATTATTGAAAAAAAAATCCCTGCAGAAATGTCCTACGGATAGGCTCCTTAACCATTTACATGCAACATAAGGATTTCCGTCAGAAAATCCAAATCCTTTGAAGTTCCCTTCCACTGTACATTTACGTATAGATACTTACACATGTACGGAACGTACATATGTAATGTAACATAATAAAGGAGAGGATCTCATCAAGAAAAATGGCAGGCCATAATCATAGAAACTTGTGTGACATTTCCTCCTGAAATCCTGAAATGATAGAACTGGACTTGACATTTCCCCCATGAAAATACAGGACAGTAGTATTCCCCTCTAAGTTGAAGGCCCAGGCCTACGCATAACTTCAATATTCTTTCTGCTCAAGGGGAAAGTAATCGATTGTTTTCAAATCATTCCATGGATCCCTAAAAAAATCCATTCGGGCAAAACCGCTTCACATATTACCTCCCCAACTGTAACTGACAAGGCTACTGGCATTGTTGTCATGCATGTACACACATACATACATACTATGTAGGCACATCCACCTCGGTCAGTCATTGATTGAGGAACATCAAAGCAGAACCGGAATCTCTGCTGAGTCAGAGGTCATAGGACTACGTCACAGGACTGAGCCCATCACAGTCAGTGCAATCAAAGGGGGAAGTTTTTACTGGATATGAGTTGATCTCATACCCAACTCCTATAGGAAATAAATCGATACAAAAGTATTTACGTGTTTAACACTCCCCCGTAGGAAATGAACTTGTGTACAAAGCAGTGTACTTCACCTAATTTCTCCTGTGAAAGAAACAAACCCCATTACCTTGTTCCTGGAATTAGGATACAAAGCCATGTGCTTATCTATAGATACTGTGAAGAGGAAATTGTCCTTTTATCAAGTTTAATCGCTTCTCGGATTAAAACTAATGAGAACTTGAAGGTAGAGCTGATGGAGGTACAAGTTGACACGAGTCGTGATTAAGCGTCTTGAAAATAAATGACCTGCTCTCTCTCACTCTCTCTCTCTCTCTCTCTCACTCTTTCTACTTCGCCTGTCGTGACTCACTAAAAACAGCAGTAGCTCGTCGGCCGTGACAAAAAATGACAAAAAGCTCCGTCTTTTCCCTTCCCACCAACTATTTTTCATGTCGCGAAATAATCACTTGATACGCAAAGATTATACACGTCGTGTGGTTTCCAGTGAGCGAAGTAACCATTTTTTGAAATATGACACCAACTAAGGGCTATGTACACAGACACCCGAGTCCTGTCTATAATTATCCCGACATATCCCACCCTTCACAATCCATAATATTAAAAATGTGCGTATGCAATACAGGCCGCTACAAGGATGAGTACTGGTTTTGTATCCACTTAATTTATATAGGAAGCTGGAAGCTACTTATTTGTATAATAACTATATCTACACATATGTATCTACGTATAACTCCCCAAATAAAAACTACTGTAGGAGTGTTCGAGCGGATAATTCTAATAATGGCATTACTTTTTTTGAAGCATAAGTAGGCCCTCCCTTTAGCCAAGGAAATGAAACTTACCATTACACTTGACGTAGTTTCAAAACAACTTACTGCCTACACACAATATGTATCTGACTTAATTCCATCCAACGTGACAATTCCATCCAGTTACAAACACTACACACAACTCCACACTCCTAATTTCCCCCATAAAATAATTTTCAAAGCAAAACCTCCAGTAAAAATGCGTGAGCATTGGACCCAGTCATAGTATAACTACAGTATAGGGGTTACATTACATTCAAACCAAAAATCTAGGTATAGGAAAGGACCAGAACTACTGTACTTTACCCAGTGTAGTTGTAAAGTATCTAATGAGTCACATAATAATAATCCAAATGTAACATTATCACCCCTGCGTTTTAAAAGCTGACAAGAGTAGTCAGTAGTAGCACATTGGGCCTCACACTGTAAAACTGGAATGGTGTAAGAGGATAATGAGAGTGATAAAAGCCCCGATAACTCCCGAAATGGTTACTGCAGTCCCGTTAAGTGAGTATGAAGCCAATTGTACTCCACAGAGCAAGGGACTGGGGCTCCAGTGACACTCATTGCATTTCACTTGAAAGTCTCTGTATTTTTAGAGGGCGGAAGGTGAGGAAATGGTAAAAATGGGAATGTTTGCTCTGCTTATGTGTTTGTTGCAGTTCCTGGCTAATGACATGATTAGATTGAGTTTGATTACGACTCGCCCCGTAATTTGCTTTCCGATGACAAACACACGAGTCTCAGAGTATAAATGGAGGATTGGATTCTGTTCCCCCCTTTGCAATAGTAGACACACACACACACACACACACACGACAGTCGTACTCTATAAAGTCACAGTTGTGCTAAAAGTCTTTCAGTCCCTGTACTCCTAGAAAGCACTTGGATATGTACGCATCCATGCATTTAACTATAATATGAATGGTTAGATACAGAAAATGTGGAGAGTATCTCTCATTCCATTTTATTCACATCTCTCGCTCCTTTCTCTCTTCCCCCTTTTCTTCCATTTTATTGCAGCCACTTGCAGGAGAACTCTCTCTCTCTCTCTCTCTCTCTCACTCTCTAGCTCTGTCAATTTTACAACCTCAGTGTGAGGCTTGGGTGTTTATGTATAAAGTGTACATACACTCACATATATTCACAGACGCCTAGCTCCGGAAGAATAGCTCCTGCCTCCTATATATTATTAGAGTAAGTGGAACATTTTGAGAAGGCAACTCATAAATCCATGAATTGGTCCAAACGCACAATACGCTTACTTCCATTCTATTAAACTCTATTAGTTAATACGATCATAAAACCAACTTTACGCCTGTTCCCCTTCCCGTCTGCTCCCAACTTATATGGAAATGTTGCGAAAATTTTTATTTATGTAGTTCCTCTTATTATGCTAACGCTCCTTCGCTGGGGTATTTACGCTCAGGACGACAAAAAGAAACGTTAATATGCCCCATTGTGCCAAGGTGGCCATTACAATGTGAGCTTATTATTACTCCACGCATAACCTGTGTGTAACTGTGTGCCCTACAAAAAAAAAAGAGAAGATGAAACTAGATTTTCTTACTTTCTGCTCCATTGTATTTGTATGTACTATCTGTAGTAGAGTCCTATTAAGTATAGTGCTTACACGGAGATCTCTATAGAAGAGCCCCCCGTGACAAAGTTTTCGACTCTTGCCGTGTCGCTTGCCCTCAGAAGGCAAAAGGTATAAAAATTAACGTTGTGGTAAACAGGGATATGTGTCTTTATATTTTTCGCCTGTGTATAGAGAAAACACTTTTATTGTCCGTCATTATAGAGATATCCCTACTGGTTTTTAATTAAACTTCGAAATACATTTATACTGATGAATAGATAGTCCAGGAACCAATTGTATTAGAAAGACATGTAGAAATTGCGTACATAATTGTATGTAGGTAGACGATACCGATGTAATGTATCTTATAGAATGTCATATGTGTGTTTATTGGTACACAACGTGGAGAGAATGCTTCACTTGCACTAGAGCTACATATAATAATTACGGAGATACATAACTGTCCAAATGACGGCTCACGTATGGCATCCAGGGAAATAATCAGGGAATAGAGGGGGTCCGCGGAGGAGGGAAAAGAAATGAAAAAAGAAATGATGACTAACATGCAGAAACTCATAAAGCTCGGGTTACGAACCCTCCGTATTATTCCCGATCAATATCAACCCCTCCTTGTCTTTCTGGATCCCATCACCACCCATTGTATAATGAAACGTCCATTTTCCTATTTAAAATGCACTCTCTCCACCAGCACTCTCCGGGTCTCATCTCGAGGCAAGGCCTGTACTCGCCTTGGAAAACTACCGAAACGAAAGAAAAACAACTAAAGTAATTGATACAGGCCGTTTGTTTGCCCCGGGATTTTTCTCCAATCTCTCAACTCCTACTATATACAGGAAGAATGCAGTGAGGGATCCATCAGATGAAATAAGTGCATGAGTGTAATTATATATCTATAGAACTGACTCCTGCCGAGCTAGTAGCTCCAGAACTGCATCCATTATCACTTCACTCTTCTCACTCTCTAGCCCCTCACTTTATCCTAGCACCACAACCAATTGGAAATTACCCTCTCATTACCATTACCAGAGCCCAACTAGGATTGTATGGATGGTCATAGTCCTGAGACAACAACAGCCTCGGCGGAGTGCCCTTTATTAAATTCAACTTCCACTTTGTCTATTTCAATTTAAATTATAGACCTTCCTCTTTCCTCAGGCCATGGACACTAGTATGGATATTTTATAACCTTATAACACTCGGAGGGAATAAGATCATTCATAGATGTACAATTGAATTATATCCACGGGACAAGTACAATAATAACATTGCAATGTCAGAATGACAATGGGACCGTCAATAATAATAAAATTGAGCTCGGACATGTACAAAAATATCTGAATCATAAATAAATTTCACATGGAAACTCAATTATGAAATATGTATAGAATATTGTAATTTAGGGGAATTCAAAATTAGCACCAACTCTCAAATTCTTTTTCTCGAAAGTTATGTCCCACCTTTTCCGACTCTTTAAATGAGAATGTAAATGAAGGCATGTAAATTAATGGTTTATGAATGCGGGGCCATCAAAAAGTCTGAAAGGGTTGAACGGGTTGTGGTAGTTCTAATGTACTAGTTACATCTATATCTAAATACTGACTGTATATCTGCCTGTAGTCAAGCCTCTGAGCTGACCCCATGCTGGGGGAGCATATAGCGTGAGAAAGTGGAACACATCCAGGATCTGTCGTAAGTCAAGAGCTCATAAGTTGGTGCTAATAAGAGTACATTGAAAAACAGTTGGACTCCATCAACGGCAAAGAGAGAGTAAGTGAAATGTCTGTTGTCAAGTCCTCCCCGTCCAGACATATTACATGGAGAGATCTCATTGTCAGAGCTCACTGACAATGAGTCAAGTGTGAAGGAACCAAATCAACTTTAATGGATCCATTTTATTATTTATGAATTTACCAAATGTGTATTAAGCAAATGTGAGGCGAGATTCAAGAGTGGAATAGAATTCCATACATGTATAAAAATATACAAGAGAAATAATCATGGGCTTTTATATATTAAAGAATTTATTACTAGAAACTTCCTTCTTATAGGTCAGCCGTCAGCCCATAAACATAGAACATGTATACAATTTCCAATATACATATGTTATACATACATAGATACATGTACGCCTGTAGGAATATCCTTGGAAAAGCCTGAACGTTTTTCTCACAAGAGAACTCATTACAGGCCGGAATACATTAAGAGGGAAAAAAGCAAGGCGCGAGTTAGTGATAATGAGAGCAATGTAAATGACTTAATTTTCCCAGAGCTCCCAAAATGAAAGATTCCACAGCAAAAGATTTAGCATTCATTGGATCCAAAGCACTTCCACTATGTAAGACTTGTATGTGTATGAGAGTGTGTCTGTGTGTGTGTGTGTGACTGTGTGTATGTGTAACATTCTAAATTTATTTTTTGCCCGTAGTAAAAGGGAACTCACTGAAGGAGTAAAGTGTAGGGAATTATATTATGAAAGGCGGGAAAAAATTGAAAATATTTGGGAAGATAAGAGAAGGGTAAAGAGAGCGAGAGATAGAGAAGAGGAGTAAATTGTGAGCATTTGCTTACCCTAAAAGGTCCTCCAGCTCCATCGTCGATCTCGAGGACGTATCCTTCAACAAAAGAAGTTTGCGGCGGCTGCCAAGCGACTGTCACACTGTTATTCTCCGCGCTGCATTCTTCAGGGATTATCATGGCGGGTCCGGGAGCTGCACAATCATCAATAACATTATTTCTCTCAAGCTTTCAGCCCCTGTATATATTTATGTACATACATATATATTCTCACAGCGTCCTCTCATACATTTACTATACTTTACCCTACAACACTTCTGACTCCAAAGTCATACATCATATGGCTTTCCTTATGAAATTCCAGCCTGCCATGTAGCCTTTTCCAGGGAGTAGTGAGAGGAGAGAGAGAGAGAGCAGAGCAGGAGAGAGAGAGAGAGGAGAGAGAGAGAGTGAGTGAGGAACAAGAGGAGGAAGCATCAGGGAAGAGAGCGTCTCCTCCTTTTCCACACTTACTCCAAATAGTGGAAGGAAAGTCATAGCTATGTGGAGTAATGTTGGAGCTTTTAAAATTTTTCCTCATTGGGATTCTTCTAGCATTTTGTCACTCGCTTTACGACTCCTTATACACTTCCTCCCTTCTTCTTCTTCGTCTTCTCCGACTACTACCCCTTTACCAACTCATACTTATATTGATTATTTCATCAAATTTCATTCCCAACTCTTTGGCTACAAGTTAGTTCCAAGTGTATCTACTACTAATGGGCTTCCATGTATCTATATGTACATACGGGAACTCCAATCTTATTCACATGAATCTCAACTCATTTCCCACACTCTCTCTCTCTCTCTCTCTCCATTCATCTGTCTTGAATGGATTGACTCGTTAATTTTTATTCCTTCAAGGCAACAGCCTGTTTTCCAATGGGAAGCCCACATTATACCTAATATTAATTCTGGGATTGTGTGTCCCAAATACCATCAGCATTATTAAAAACTATCCCTTATAATTTCCCTTGTATGCATACTGTGTATTGAGCCATAGAGCAGAATGTGAATACCAAGGAGGAGGAAAGATCCTCTGACAGTATTCTTACTCAACACTGGTGATGCACATTTTCAGGGACTAATTTCTAAGTACAATTGGAAAAAGATCCATTCAATTCTTTAAGAATGTCCCTTTCGTGAATATAAAAGGCTCACAAGTTATCCGTCTGTTAAGGGGCAGGAAAGTACATGTTTACAAAATGCAGGAGCTCTAAATAGTAAATAAAATAGCATACTGTAGTTCAAACTGCTCAGGGAGGGTAAACGTTTTGATTAAAATTTGCCTGAAAAATTAAAGCTTCTTAACAACGTAGATAATGAATTTTTTTTTAGTATTTTTCTGTTAAGGAGAGAACTCCTGTGCGTGAGATGTTATTAAGGAGCAAATAGGGACGCCTAGGTTATTATGATAGTTCTTTAATTTTACTGCTGTCAATTGTTTTCATTCTTACTGATTTTACTAATTTCTAGGGAATATCCCAAACAATTTAATAAGTCTTCACTGCTCCACAAAATACCAGTGAGTTTTACTTTTGAATATTTCAAAAATTTAAAGAAATATTTGTGTAATTATTGTAAAAATATTAAGGCATTTTGATACTTTTATGAACAGCATTTTAACTTTCAGGTTCAATTATTGTGCTTTTAAAATTTTCAGACATTCATCATTGTTCCTTAGCGGGATGGTTGATCCTATTATATGCTAGGTATAGGAGGGATAGGAGATTTCGTCGGTGGAATTAGAGTTAGTGTCTGAGGAGGTTGAAGGGATGCTCCTGTCGGAGAGCTCGGAGGAGATGCGGAAGGAGAGAGAATAGATATGTAGGTATTAAGGTTTGTGGAGGAAGAAAATGGATACTTCTTTGTGTAATTTCCGTGCTCATGTGTGAATGTATAAGGCTCTTAGCTGCCTCATGAGCAACCGAGAGAAGGGGATTTTGGTCTTAATGTGATGGTCGGAATGGGCAATATCATAGCTTGCCCTGGGTCCAGTTGACCAAACACATTACGATAAATGAACTTTGCTCTATGGCATTATGGTTCACACGGGAATTACCCACGGGATGTATGTCCCTCCATTATCTCCCACCCCTCTCCTCCTTCTCCTTATTATCTCCCCCCTCATTGTGTCCTTAAGTAACTTCCTGGGGAAAGCTTCAAGAAATTATCAATCCTCAACATACACAATTCCATCTTACTCTCCAATCTCCACCTTTCTCTTTCCCTCGTAGTTCCCTCCATTACAACCTATAACACTCGATCTGTCTCTTCAATTCCAGTCCCGGAGGAACCATTCCCAATATGCGAGTCATATAAGGTGACTCCCCAAATGCAGTGCTGTACACAATGCACTCGGTAGGAAAGAGCACCTCTAAAAACTTGCAAAATTGGAGTTATAATGCTGTGCTTTTGTAAGGGAAAAAATTAACTTTGTGGTTAAAGGGGAATGTGTCCGTACATGATTTTTCCTATAGGAAAAACATTCTTATAACTAGAAAGGGGGTCCTATCACAGCACGAGTACATTTATAAATCTGGTCCTACACACACAGGTACATAATACATGTGTATGTCCTGCTACATAATATATGTTATAGAGATCCTGGTATGAAATTACATATAGAAACACTTATGTAATTATGTGTAAGTAGATATGCATAATATACATATGTACGCTCACATACATACATATAGATACATATAACACACAAGAGAAAATATTCCTATTCAATTCCAAGGCTTGAACATCATTACCCATTACTTTTCCTTAGCTTTTCAGACGATGGCTCCTAAGAATCTCATTCAGATCATTGCACTGATCCTTGCACAGCATCCTTTGGGATAATCCTCCCCAACTCTTCACATCTCAGATTTTCTATGTCAAGGAAGTACAAACTGAAAGGGTGAATCTAGCTCTAAGCTATACTCTGTATTCCTATAGACCTGTAGGTACTCAATGCGAACGCATGGATGTACGTACTTTGGCAGGATACCTCAAGAAGTCTGTGTGCAAATAGAGCATAAATTAATGCAGTGTCGATCGCTTTTATATAAGAAGGAAAAATCGGTAATAGAATACAATGACAAAAGTTCACGAATCCAGGGCAGATAAGATTATATGAAATAACCTATACAATAAATTCTAAGGTTGCAGTCATCTCAAAATATCTGATGTTCCACTGCTGTGAATGCAAGCGTACATATGTACATACGTACACTTGTATCTATGAGCCTAAGCGCAAATACATATCTGACATGCATAATTGTACTCATACGTATTTATTACAGTCGTACATAAGGATAATATATAAGAAGATAGTGCTGCAGTCATAAGTTACCCTTCCATAAGGAAGGGATAAAGAGAGGACCGAAAAAGCCTTTGCATTTTCTGAACCAGACCAACCTTAACTAAAAGTGAACGGACCGAATCCTTCCCAAGGCGTCAATGCAAGATGCATCCTCCGTGAACTGCCCGTTTGCACTCCAGCCCTTGAGAATTATATGGATGAGGACAGACCGGAACGCTAATGCTCCTCATATTTTAATGCACGAAGCCCCGTCTCATATTTCTCCACCCAATCTTCCCATTCCGTAACAGCTGGGCTTAAAAAATCCTCAAGATAAATAAAGATATCAACCTGAGTTTCTACGTACAATTGAGAAAAAAAAAATTGTATTTTTAGGGAATCTTTTTTTCCCACCAGAAATACTCCTAAAGTTTTTTTGCCCTTGAAAAACACGATTTCTTCTTGGGAATTTCTCCTTCTTCTACAGTTTTCTGTTCTTCAGGAAGGAATGGAAGAATGGGGGTAGTACTGAGGTTGACGAGCATATGGATACTGTAGATACATATATACATAGTTCGGGTAAAAGCATCTATCCGAAAGGAAGACTAGTAGAAGGAGTAAAGGAAGGGAGTTTAGCCATTAAGAAACTTACTGGGATCGTTAATGGTCAAAATTTCTTAAAAGGATCTTCCCTGGTATGAGAATCCCCCCTTGCAGAGATTCAGGAGTAAAAGTATAGGATTGTTATTCCAAGGGGGGAGAGAGAGAGACAGGGTCGGGCAGTAAGCAATGCGTTTTTTATGACCATCCGGAGGGAAAACTGTGTTTACAGAAATGACTGCCATTGCAACGTGAAACAACAAGTTATGAGTGAATGCGCATCCTTTAAAAGTTATTTTTTCCGGGATTATTGTCGGTTCGGCAGAGGAAAATCCCTCCTCACAACCTACAGGACCAAATACAACTTACATTTGTGTAAGAGCAGTAACAATAGTCCCACAGCAAGACACTACAGATATACATATCACTACACGTAGTACATGGTCTGTGCATACAGATCCTAACGTACAGAAATGCTTTCAGAGCTCTAATGTTGTTTTCTTTTTCTCATGTGTCTCCGCAACAGTAAGTAAGGGGAAGGATGGGGACCTTCTAATAAATACGCGCTCTCCAGTAAAATTGCATTATGACAATGTTATTACCACTGTCGCTTCTACTTGTCGTTTGTCTTATCAGCAGTGTCATTTCTTTTAATTCAATTCCATGTTCATACTCTGGGCTGGATCCATACCACTGCTGAGAATAACTACTATGTATGACAATCAGCCCAACACAAGAATTATTATCCTGCAAGTACTACCAAGTAGATACTGGAAAAAATAAATTCATACAAATATGTGCATACGATCACTACTACTCTGCATCTGTTGAGTGATTGCAAATATACCAGGACAGACAATGAATGAAAATAGAGTCCATATGGGAAGAAAATAGCTCTTGCGTGGTTTTGTACATGCATTACCACATGAGACCTTTTGGGAACCTCGAGAAAAGCGTAGGAGTATGGGAAGTACCAACTACCATTGACAATGGGGATGAGAACTGTCGTTGGAATTTATACTGGATGTGTAGCATAAGTGCAGAGTAACGCAAGGGAAGCGTGGTGAGAGCGATAATTCTCAAGAGTCTCTTTCTCCCTTTCCCTGGAGCTCCTCAACCTGAGGAGGTTCTGAGGAGGTGACAAAT
This sequence comes from Allacma fusca, assembly GCA_947179485.1. Lineage (NCBI taxonomy): Eukaryota > Metazoa > Arthropoda > Collembola > Symphypleona > Sminthuridae > Allacma > Allacma fusca. Next base: position 31,660,526 of record OX359247.1, on the reverse strand, counting down.
GTTAACTGCAAGTGCAGTGACAGCCAGCCAGACTAACTACTCCTGTACTCCTCCTCCTCATGAAGGAGAAGGAATGAGAGCAAAGCTATAACGATTATTGCTCCAGCTTTCTTTATTTACTCAAAGTGTCCGTTTCAAGGGTTTCCTCCGCAAATTGCTCTTGTAATCAAATGAACCGACAGTCATCCTGTAGGAATTCATGTTCGTAATGGAATTTGTCTAGGAGCTATATATTCATTCCAGGATGGTGAAATAGAAGTGACTTGAATTTAGAGCTTCTTAGTGAGGTGTATGCTACAAGGATATCTCCTCGTATGCAAGTTTTCTCCAAACATGTGCATACGTTTCCCAATAAATGGTTTAAGCATTACACTTAGTAACCCCGAGCGGAACATTTGTTGTAATACTATTCCTTAAACTTGGTCTGTTTACATAATGGCTTTTATTACGTGCGTTTCGTTATACGAACCGTGACGTTAATATAATGTAGGGCGGGGGCTCAGATTACACTGACATATAAAATTGTGGGCTACATTTTCTGTATTTTTTTTTGTGTTGCAAATACTACGTTTATTATAGTGGAAAAACTCTCGAACCACAAAAATTTGCAGAGGTGACAGGGAGCTTTCCTAGGAGCTGACAGAATGTGGGAGCGATTAGTGACATCGTCATCTACTTCACATGCAAAACTCCGGCTGGAGCCTAAACTGAGAAATCATCTTGGGTTTGAATAGCATGAGTAATGTTCGTGTGGGTGACAAAACCTGTCAACGGTTCAATTGCGTTTTGTGCTTCTCTAACTCTATCTCCTTCAGACTACATGATTTGGCTTCTAAAATATGAATTTGCTCCTCTCTCTCTCTCTCTCTCTCTCTTCTGAATCTCTTTAACCGCTCTTCGCTTATGAAGGATGATGATGAATGTGAAATCAAATTCGATGTGCCTCACTTCAAATCCGATTGTCATCACCTCCTTGTCACTCAGCCCTCGCTCCCTAATTTTATATATACCAAAATATACAAGCAATTCCCATCCAAAATATGTGAGTAGTTGAGGAATTGTTGCATAAATATCAAATGATACATATCGTCGGCTAAGAAGCAAGAGCAACGGGAAAGTTCGCCCACGTCGCCACAAGTGAACTTGCATAGCACTGGAAGTAAAACCCGTCATAAAGCTTATTATGATATTAACAAATTTAACTACTTCTAATATGTACATTTCAGTAGCCAAGATTTTATATCACGTGAGTACATCAACTGTACCTATACATTTGTAGATGCACTTGCTCCTTAACCGAAAATTTCTCCTTTGCTTATAGCACCTTCCGAAAAGCCACCTTGGATTTTAAAGGCAGACTCTCCTCGAAACTTGCATCCAGACATAAAAAGGGGCTGAGTTGTTACACAAGACGTTCTTGTGAAATAAATAATCCAATTATGAAAATCTAATGAATCGAATCGTACAGTCACTGCTAAGGCCCTATACTTTCTCTGGAGCACGCCAAGAAGGGAAACCAAGTAAAACCAAGTAAATTTTGAGGAAAGGAGTGGAACACACTGTATCATCTTCCCCTTTTAAGTCCCTTTCTTACAAATTTGGATAAATTGCAGGCTACAGTGTGCATGTAATGTACACAAGCCTCCACTCACAGAGGTTATGCTCGACAACGTATTGATACAGGGTTCATTTCCAGAGCTCTGTGTATGCACTAGATACAGCAGACATCAAGTCTGGAGAATTACAGCAACACGAGTGTAATCATGGAGAGTCTAATGAGAAATGCAAATAGAGCGAAACATGTCTTCATTTGGCTCATAATATGTACGTGATGATTGAGAAGGGTGCTGCCGCGCTCTCTCTCTCTCTTTCTGTGCCAATGCAAACACATGCGAGGGGGGAGTGTACAAAGTCTCTGCATTTATATACATATAAAAGTATACATAAGAGGTGTGGTCTCATCTAAAGGAATACTTGGAGAATAAGAAATGCTGCAGTGGGATCCATGTATCTATGTCTACCTCATTATTCCTCCGAACATTTGTCCGCTTGTTGGTTAAGGAGGTGAGGAGGGTTCCACGAGAGGGGAGGGAAAGAGATGGAGGGAGGGATGGGGGAGAGAAAGAGAGAGAGAGAGAGAAAACTTTAGAACATAGAATTTATCTGATAACAAACTTCAAAGAGTTTCTCCGTTCGGTGAGACTGGAGTGTGTAAGAAACTTGCTGAATTTTAAATAAAGTCCGATAAATTAACAAACATTTGACATTTCCTTGGCCCTACTTTCACTTTACATTGTTTTTACTAAAAACTCAACGCTACTTTCTCCACATTTTCCCCATTTCACTTTCACTCCCAGCCTTCACTTAGTTTCTCTCCCTCCACAGCTGCACTGGACAAATGGTTCCATTTAATTACTTGCTCCACACATGGGATGGCGTACGTTTACAAATGTTACTTGATTCTAGTACTTACAATTGTATTTATAGTGTACTGTCGCCAAAAAGGACCCTGTCCAAAGCATAGATATCTTTGTAAGTAGTGAGGAAGTAATGTGTAGCTTCAATCATTCTCCCTGCCTTGGGCGCAGCTTTAAAGAATCCAGAACATCTCTTTCTCTAGAAGGATTAAGGACTGCTCCCAAAGTGAAGGGACTGATTTAAAAAGTAAACTGGCTTAAAAAACAGCTGAGATCATAGAGACAGGGGAGACAATAAATTATGGAAATGAAGCCTTCCCTGTCTTCCTCGACAGCATCATTAATCCATTATCTTTGACAGGGAAACAAGCCCAATTATTCAATTAGCGTTGACTCCAAGCACTGTCATTGTGAGTACAACGGGATGGAGCCGTTAGTCCCTGGATTTTACTCCCAAATCTGCATCTCCTCAGAATGCAACTCCCATTCCCTCCGGCTCTCTCAAAACAGGGGGAAAGTGTTTACCCCAAAAACTCCCTGTGATTTTTGCCACCAGTTGACAACTGCAATAATTACATCCTCAATTGTGCACTGTAACAGCCTAATTGAGTTTCGGATAGTGTACTATAAACACCACTTTATTTCCGTCCAAATAAAATGAACTTCCATACAATAGAACCCAACAAAAAATGTAACATTTACTGCAACTGATGAATCTTAGAGTTTCTACCCCGGTATAGTTCTGAGTGAGTGTAAGATACACGCCAGGAGGAAGATACAGACGCATTGAAGGGCTGGAAATTAAGAAGGCTCAAATCCTGAGGGAAAGGAGAGAAATCTAAGACGGTGAAGTTTCATACTTTGATACAAACTCTCCCAGCATTTTTTTCCCTCCAAAGCTCCAAGAGTTGGGTTTTCAGGGAAGAATTGTATATGTAGGTACAAAGTTCTACATGTAATGTCTCTATATACTGGAGTCATCATCATCATCATCTTCACTCTTGACTGCCTGAATGTATGTCTCTCGGAGAATAAATTGTTATTCCCTTTGGTCCTATTCCTCGTTATCGCAGTTCCTCTCCATGAATCTTTTAATTTGTCCGTTTCTCTCAAAACTCACGAGAGATTCGTTACTTTCCCTTCCCTCTTTTTTTTGAAACACTATATCTTGTCTTGTAATGTTTCACTTTCTCTTTGTACATACTTTCACCTAATTGCTCCAACTTGATGCTCAAATCCGTCGGAGCACCAAACTCACAAAAAGATCCAAATTGCACCCTAAAATATGCGAATTGTTTTGCGAAATGTGCACACACGCATAACGAGCTTTAACAACTTTAGAAGGGAGGATTACGCTGTTTTAGTTTCTCCTCCCAGTTCCCTATCCTGCTTGGGGAAAGTTGGCTTTAACTTTTAGAATTTCATTTGTAATTTTCTGAAATGGACATTTCTCCCAAATTTTATGACGCTTGCATGCTTATGTATGGGTGTTAATGACGTGACAATATATACATTTACATAAGGAGAAAGCAAAGTTTTGTGGGACTACCTGCTGGTTTCCTTTCCTCGCCATCCTTAGCAGCTTTAATTAAAAGAGGAAAGGATTATGAGTACTTTGCATTAGTCAAAAACACACATGTAAGTATCAGGATTTTTGAGGGACATCACATAGGAATGTAGATATTAGTACGTGAAATATAGATGGTTCCATTAGTCAACTGTAAATAGAGTATCAAGCATGCCTAAGCCTTACTAGGAGAAAGAAAGCTCAGAGGAAATCCTAATAACATGTGAAGACATACATATTTATTTATTTGACTAACAAAGAGCATGTAGCAGACAAGAGTGCAACTCCGACCATAAAGCAATTACTCACTAAATTATTCACAAGCTGGGACGAGGTAACAACACTGAGCAAACAAGGCTTGACATGCAATCTGTGTTTGTATTGGCAGGCACTCCATTAGTGCAATTCTTTTAGAATAATAAAAAGCAGCGAGAGTCCATACATACATATGTTCCTGCACCAATTTCTACAACTATAAATAAAAATTCCCATTGACTGTTTACACGCCTTTTGCATTTATCTATCTATCTACATACATACATACAAGCATGCAAATCATACGCTGATCCTATGTAAATCCCCGTGCTAACAAATTTACATGCAATGGAACATGCGGTTTTGGAAAATGATGAAAAATCACATGTTTTTTGAAAATATAAATTTTTACGGAGTGTCTATACCTATACCTATGCGAAAGTGTGCAAATGATATTTCAGGGAGAAAAAACGCTCTTATTGTAAATACTTGTTGTTGTTATGGTAGATAGAGAGAGAGAGAGAGAAATGAATCAGAACGGTAGATTCTCCCTTCCTGCCCCATCTCCCACTTCATGCATAAATAATGGGGAAAGCCATTACGACCAGCATTTCTCCCGGAGAATGCCAAAGTTGAGTTGATAAGAAAAAATATACATTCATGACATTGACTACGGGACCTATAGGTAGATACGTGTAACCTACACATCTACCCCTATGCATTTACATAACCAGAGGTATACTACACGTTCGTACTCAACTCCACTATACTCTTTCAGCCCAAGTTTTTCCAGGGAGAAAGTAAACAGTACATGCGTACGTTAAGTAAAAACACAATGTTTCTTCACATGCAAATTTACATGCAAGCTTAAAAATGTAATTTCAAATTGAAATGTGAAGCTGAATTTGAGCAATTTTAGAGCCCCGTTGTCCAACATCCACATTAGGGGCAGTTACCTTTCCCCACGTATGTATAATTATCGTAGTTTATATTATGCCTCTATATAATAGCATGCTAAAGTAGATATTTTAAGGAATTTCGCAATACATGGTCCTGCGAATGTAAAGATGGGATTTACTATCAGCAATGTGGTAAGTACCTGGAGATACATGGTTACACATTATTACATGCGTACATGCAAGCACGATAAAAAATTTTGGGATGAAATTGCAAATTAAAAATTCAAAGCAGATTGCTACAACATTAAATATTCTGCTTTCACAAGAGCTACTCTGTCCCTACAGGTGAAAGCTTAGTTACTTCGGGTTGTATACTCGAGCTGGAAAGTTCCGAGTGGAAAAACTTACGTTTCATTTGGATAAAGTTGAGTTGTCGGATGGCAGCGAGGATACTGCGATCATCAAGGGTAAGATCAAACTCGGAGTTAAAGATGGGTGAGTTGTAGACATTATTGGGACTGTTATTGTTGATGGAGGAGGTGGTGGTATGAGTTGAGGAGGCTGTGCTATGACGGTGTGTTCGTCCCGGTGAGATTTGCATGTTCGAACCATCCGAGGAACTTGCGGAGTCGTCATCGGATTGCCAAGCGGACTCAAGATGCGTCACTCGTGCAAGCAAGAGTGAGCCGACCTGAAAGCAAAATATGAGAAAAATCTCATCAAAAATTCGATTTCAAATTTTCTCTCTCTCTCTCTCTCTTTTCTCTGTCGACAAAAAAAAACCATAGTCAGAGCTTGACTTTATGCTTACTTTGCAAACATGATTACAAAAGTCTGTTGTTTTTTTCTCTCTCTCTCTCTCTTTATCAAACATACATGTGTATATAGACATGTATGTACATACGTGCATACTCTCAGCTAGACACGTACTCACAAGACTCAGCACTAGCAGTAGAGACAACCCCACAACAACCCACCTATGGATAGAATTATAAGCTACACACGTACATAATCATCCCCTTGGAGAAGTTAAGGACAGTTATTTCCCATGTTTACGAACGAGACTCACAAGTATACGTCCATGAATTGACATTGTGAAAAACTGCACGTATAGCCACGCGTGACCTACAGTCTGTGGACATGAATACGTATATATAAACCCATGGAATCAAACAGTTTGGAGTAAAACCACATATGAGAGCAAACAGGGGCGATCCCTGATTTTATTACCGGTTTCCTGCTCCGCACAAGTCAAGACCAATGACCACAACTAAACAACCAAAGAACAAAGAGCTTCCTTCATTAATACATTTATACAGATATATACGTAAATACAAATAATAAGAGTAAAGGGCAAAAAAGCCCGAGAGAATGTGTGCAAATATTCGAGGAGAGCAAAACTGATGCCGCAGTCTCAAAATATTTACAAAATCAAATATTTGCATTCCTTCATACACAGAATTGTACTCCTCTAAAAGGAGAGCTCCACACAGGAGTAGGGCCCTGGTGAAACCACATATGATTAGATACTACAACATGAGAATACAGGACGCTCGGGCCCAAACAACCAACTCAATACGAAAGAGAGCAGTATATTGGAAGAATTTATAGTTGTGGTTTTGGGAGCAAACAAAATCCCAATTTCAAAAATGTTCCGGGAGAAAGGTTCCAAGAGTAAATAAATACCTAGAAGAACAAGCACTTGCTAAAATGCTCCTGGAGCCGTGCGGAATGAACGGAAGAAACCCATTGGTTTTAAAATATGAGTGGATAATTTAAGTGAAAGTTGAGCGTCCGCAGGAAGAGAAAGTGTACTGCTGGGGTTGGAACTGCAGACATATGTATGATTTAGCATTTAGTGTACAGGGGGGAAAATAGGGGAGGACGGTGAAAGTTGGAGAAAGGGCTTAATAAAAGCCTAAGGTTTCTTTTTCGAAGTGAAATGATCTCCTGGACTTGTTTACTTGGTGAATTGCTAGGGAAAGAGGAAACGTGAAATACGAGATGAGAAATTGCATTGGAGGGAATGAGTGTAACCCTCAACCTGACAATGGCCGTCCGGCCAACTTAAGTATTAGGATGACCTAAAGGTTTTCCCTCCTGCTTTTTCAGCACAAGTGAAATCTCCTCTTAAAGATATGTTTAGTCCCCTTGAAGATTTATGCTGTGAGGAATTGCTACTTGCTTCGAGATGAAGAAGGCAACAACTTGTCGTGAAACGACTTCCCTTGAGGCAACGTCTCACTCTTACGTATAAAATTGTATAGAGACTTTCTCATTTTATATATAAACTCCTTTTTCATATATGTACGTCCGTCATTAAGGCCTATGACCAAAAATTCACCCTATGCCATTCTGTATGGTCCGAACATATTTCCCAGGGAGAAATTCAGAGCTTTCGTATTTTTCCTTTCGTAATAGAAAAATTCCCCTTTTTTCACTCACTTGGATTTACAAGTACACACTTCTTTCCCTTCCCTTTCTCCCTGTCTCCCTTTACTCTTCTCCTCTGTCGAATTTCACATTGGAATGACAGTTACGTCGACTCAAAAATCCTTGATTTCACTTTTTTTCTCGGTTCCTTTCTCTGTGAAAGCATATATAAAAAATCCTCTTCCGGAAATCAGCCATGTGGAACGCTCTGTTTTAACCTTATCCATTTGCGGAGGGGATGCTCGTTTCCCTCATATTGACAGAGTACACAAGCCCCCCACCCAAGCAGTAGCGGGAGACAGGAGAGGGAGAGTAGTAGCACTGAGTGTAGTTCCGGAAACCAGGATCTGTTTTGGAATGGAGAAAGTCCAGGGAATGTAAATAGATAGAAGTTGCGTATAACTAAAATAAATCCCATTTACATGAATTTCTCCCACTTTTATTTCCCCTGATAAGGCAAATGGGAACTGAGGATTTCTCCTGTTATGAGAGAAAGTATCGTGAGGGAAACTACAGGAATAATTAGAAAGTTATGTAGTAAATTCATCCTGCTCTTGAATTTCACATGGAATCGCTGGAGCAAGAAGCCCCTAGTATAATCCTTAGTTTTCGCAAGCCTTGTTCGCAAGAATACTGAGCAAAAATCCTTGTTCCAGAGATACAACAATTATTATGACATTTATGACTTTCATTACCGGGAGAAAGGGAAAGTGTAAATAGAAACAAGTGAGACTTTTTTGTCGCTTGGCGCCATAGCTAAAACATTCCCCCTCAGAAAACACCGTACTTTCTCTCAACAAGTTCGGAAATAAAAGTAATTAGGAACCAGCTCTGCTGGCCAGTTGGCTGAAAAACTGGGGGAAAGTAAGAGTTAGTATGTGGATGTACGCTGGCATGTAATTATGAGCGAGTCTCCCATACACACTGCCGATCTCCGTCCTGTGAAAGATGCGTCCTGTGAGAGTATATTCTATATCTATAGGAAGTATTGAAGAGGGAAGGGAAGCCGAAAGAAGAGATAAAGTTGAGACTCATTAACACTGATAAAATTGAAAAAGTTTCCTCATAAAATGGAATTTCGTTTCCACTCTTTCAAGTCTGACTCTTTCAACTGAGTATTTGATGATACTTGAGAAAAGTCACACATTTACAACTCCTAACTCCCAGCCATGTCGTCGGACGCCTTACTACTACACAACTCCCATTCCTTAGACTTAAAGCAAGGAGGTTTACATATACACACAAAACCCAATTTTACGTTCTCCAAGCTTCATAGTCAGGAATACTAGTGCCTGTGGGCTATCAACAACTGAATTTACAAGAGTCACAAAAATGAGTGTAACCCAAAACTATATACTAAATTGAGTTTCTCAATATCTCAGTTTTGCAATATCCTTGGACGAAGAAAGCAAGAACTGGGGCACTGTGAGATTAAAAGTAACACGTACGACTGTGAAGAAAGGTAAACCTATCCCTCAAAAGAAAGTCACTGGGGAATGCTAACCAGGTGAAAGTAAAAATTGCAGGAAGAGCACCGGGAAGGTAGAGAAATTGAAGAAGTACAGTTTGGAATGGGAATCTTATAGCTATCTACTTATGGAGTGAAAGCACGGAGAAAATGCTGGTGAAAATAAGAGCACATTCTCTGCTTAATCTAAATGCGCCAACGGGTGATTCCCTCCAGGTATCAATATCTCTGACTCAAAAGTTTTCACTCACTCACATCCACTACAAACTCTGTGAACAAAGTTGCTAAAGTTTGATATCCTTTGAGAGGTAGGGAGTAACTCCTACTTAACATTTTGCTAGATTCTTCATCCAAGCCGGCAATTGCTCGGTGAATACAGGGACCAGTACATATGGAAGGGACGCAAAGGTCCGGTAAAAGGAAGGAATAGTTTTTCGATCCAAAGAGAACAGCAAATTGATCAATGGCAATAATATGACCAAAAGATAGTAAGTCAAGGAGATAGTCCAGCATTTCCTGTCCAGAAGCGGTTTTAGTTTCACTGGAGTTATTTATTGGGAAGGGAACATCATGAGGACGTACATGAAGAAAAGCAAGAGAGAAAGAGAGAGAAAGAGAGAGAGAGTGAGAGAGAAAGCGCTACAAAATATCGCCTCCTATTTCCTTGTATATATTTTTAACCCAGTTGTTCGAAAGAAAATGAACGTGCTGAAGGGAACTTGGAGTGACAAAAAACCTGAGTACATACAAAACTCGCGAGTTTTTGTGGAAGACGGAGGAAAGAAAGCCGAGAAGAAACTTGTCTTTGCATTTGATTTGATTCTTAGGAACTCGAGAAGAGAAAGACGGAGACTACGAGGGAAAGGATCTGTAGAATAGGATTACATGGGGAAAAGAAGAAGCCGGCATAAGTATCTCAGACAATGTGGGGAATTACATATGTAAATATGTAGATAAGCTTGATGCGGGGGAGAGAGAGAGAAAGTAAAAGAGAGAGAGAGAGAGACAGAAAGAGAGCAAGCGAGCAAAATACAATAAAGAAAGGCAGGGATGAATCAAATACAAACGAAAAAACTACAAGTGATGGGCAACTGCAGAAGAATATCTCCTTCTTTGAGAGCGAATCTATATGTTTCCAAAGTTGCAGCGTGAAATTCGAGCAGGGGTAGATCTGTAGGATTTTCCGCAAAAATAACGACTAGAATCTTTCAAACCCAAGCCGGCTCTCCCCCCTTCGCATCTTCCAAAAAGGATTTTCATCAGGACTTTCTCCAAGACTCTCTTTTGTACATTACCGTCCCAATGATACAAGGAGGAAGAAATGGTAGGGAAAAGTATTTTGTTAAAGTGAAAGTGGTGAAAGTAACCGGAGAAAGTGGGAAAGCATCCGGTTTTTCTAAAAATCTTTCCTTTGCAAGGGGTGTGGCTTTCTCCCCCGTGTTCAGCTGAGATACGGGAATGAGACACAGAGCCGTAAATCCACGAGTGCCTTGCAATTTATCCTTCTCTCAGCACTAGTTTCATCTTCATTCCCATGTTTCAGCCTTCCTTTTCTTTTTTTGCCACTGAGAGGTAAACACTTGGTCAAAGGCACATAGGATTTTAAGCACTGAGGGAGAAAGCTCCCGAGACATAAAAATAAACGGTTCGTTATACACACATAGGAAGGGAGAGGAAATGACGGCGAGGAGAAAGCCCCCAACGAGAATAGAGCCAGCACTGACACACAAGGGGATGATGTGGCGAAGTAAAGGAACGGATTAAAGACAAGTGGAAGAGAAGAAATAGAAATGAACCTGGAGATAAGCAGACGGGTCGGTTTCTTTGAGCGCCTCAATACAGAATTGGATGAGAGCCGTGGTTTGTTGCAGTCGCTGCGTGTGACTTGAGACTTCTGCCTTGAGTGAGCGTAATTTATACTCCTTTTCCCGCCTGATGAACGAAATGAGCTCCTGCTTACGCTGTTGAAGTGCCTCCACCACTGCGTCCACTTGGGCCGCCACAAGACCCTCCATACTTGTACAATTCTCCTGTAAATGAACATGTAAAAGATAAGGACTTAAGGACAAACATTTTTTCAAACTTCACTTTCACTCCACATTAAACCAACAATTTATTTCTCCGTGAGGGGCCAGACCCCCTCAAATTCATCATTAAATTTAGATTCCCCAAACACTTTCTCCATAAAAATCATATTAACTTTCTCAAGAGATCCCAAAAAAAGAAAGAAAAAAGCCTGGGAGATCTTTGGATGTAGCAATAAAAAAAACCACTCCGTCAAAACAACGCTGAGAGATTGTTTGTCAAATTTTGAAATTCAGTTTACTCTTAATTTCCCCCAACGAAGCCCAGAGATGAAAAACCAATTTGGCCTGTCAAATTCAAGAAAAATTGCTAGTTTTTTTCAATGTCTTTCAAACGCAGGATATGTATCTACTTTCTCCCTGTACTTAAGCCACAACCACATAATAATTTACCATTAAATCACCGTTTGAAAATACACCAACCCCAGGATAAAAAATTGCTTTTTCTCCATCTCAGATTGTTTTCAAGAGAAATTATGCTGAAGTGACTTGAAAGCAGGGTTTTTTTGAGGCTTACTAGATTATCCGAATTGTAATGTCAAACTGATTTAAGAGGCATGGAAGCTCCTTGGAAATAAATGGTTAACCAAGTGTCTTTTCGTCCCCTTGTGTAAAACGCTACTTTTGAGTTTAATGACGTGGAAGCAACTTTTCCTTTTTCCATTCAATCCCAACACAATCCTCTTTTTCTCTCATCCCTATAGCTACACACGCACTGTTCAATTTTCCCCATTCAAATGTCAAAACTTTCTCTGCACAATTTCCGCTCCCACAAAGTTAGAAGCGGTTCTTTTCCCACTTTCTCCAAGAATTTCGTTCCGTGTTCTAATAATTTATTGAATTTTTTTATCTTCACAATTAATATTGAACTTTCACTATAAGGTTTTTTGGGTGAAAGCATGCTTTCTCCTATCTGACGCATGTTACCTTGACCTAGCTCATGTAACATTTCGTAAGGAATAAGCAGTTTCAATGTGTTACAGGTTTTGGGCAATGAGATAAATTTGCATAAATACAGGCAAAAATACATACGTACATATTATGAAGATACAATTATTGTATTTTTAGGAAAAATTTAAATTTGTACTGACAACGCACAAAGGTTTACGTAACGACCCTTGGCCCTCCAACTATTCCATTATAATGATGGAGGAAGTCTGCTCGTTCCAATCCCTCTGCTTAGTTAGGCCTATCTTTACGAGAGTAATTCCAGAATTTACGCTCACACCGATTCCACCCTAAAACTTTCTGAGATAAGGGAGATCAATACACCAACGACCTATTGCAAGCAAGTATTACTCTAAAGGCCATGAAGATAAAAATGCAAGATTGACTTCGACATGGGGAGACACTTTGACTCGATAAACTCGGTAAACGTGTACTTTCCCTCCACTGAGTTTTCCTTGTCCTACAAGGGAAACCTACAGAGAAAGGGTGCTTTAAAAAGAATAGTACTATATCGGGGTATTTTATGCGTAAGAAATGAAATGGAATTCGACAAGAGAACCCCACTCTGACTCTCTCTGATGCTCGTGATATGACTCAAGTGCATGGAGACGCACAGATACAGTCAGTTCTTACAGAGCCGGTCTAACTTGCTCACCTCGCTCGATCCCCTCTTGCTTTTTTGCCTGTAGATCGTCGTCGTTAACAGACAAGAAGGTCTCTCCGCATATAAAACACAAGGAAAATGCTACGAGAGAGAGAGAGAAGGGGAAAATACCCGGGAGACATTTGAAGGGGAAGAAGAGAAAGAAAAAATTTAAGGGAATGCTTTCTCCTAAATTCTCCCTCTCATCCTTTCCAACAACAACCTTCAAATGAACAACTTTACACTTTTGATATCTCCCGTTTCACCCTTACGATTTTTCCCGGAATAAATCCCAAGAAAATCAACCCTGCCTAGGATTGATATTAAAAGTGAAGTCTTCACTAGGGAGATGTATCTCTGAAAGTGCTAGTTTTCCTTTAGGTATAGACCCACTTCACTTTCTCTCCCTACTCAAACAATACAATTTTAAATAAAAATATCACCCAATCCTCTTACATTTTCATCTCCTCTCTCCCAAATTCATTGGTTTATGTTTTGAGAATACTTTCAGTTTGAAATCAATTTAAACTTCCTGTTTAGTGCCTCAAGATGACAGACTGTTAGCTGTCTTAAGCTTGGAAAGTTACAGGCTTGACAGAGTATTTTCCCCTGTAATCCAAAAATATGGATACCCATTTCAATTTAATAATTATGTACTCCTTTGTAACTTCAGACCTGTCAGGATGGAAGGGGGATTGAGTTTGAGAAAATGTGAGTGGTGTTTAAAGGAGCGTAAAGTCGGTGGAAATAGCCGTATTAAATACGGGTGGAAAAATAGGGAAAATAGTATTTGGGAAAAATTCAAAGGTTAATTTAATATAGTGACTCTGTTGCTCGGGACGATAGGAGAGAGAGAGAGAGGGAAAGTTGGCAATAAAAGTTGCAGGATAAAAAACAGAATGGGATTTACTCCCTTAATGGTGCTGGGTGCAGTGCGTTTTTTCAAAATGAGAGAACTTATTGGGGAAATAATGCGAGAACAAGTTAAGATGAATGGGCAAGATAAATGAGATTCGTTGGAGCATCCTGGTATTTAGATTTAATTTAAGAGCGGACTGATTCAATAAGCGGAAAATGTGGCTGCGATAAGATAGCGATTAGAAAATCACATTTGTACAACATTCCTACTGAGCTACATACATATGTGGGCACATACTAGATACATGTGTGCACTCCGTTTATATATTTATTGCGCTTCCAGGGATCTATGTTATGTAATTACAGGCACATACATACATGACTTATGTCAGCTCCAGGGTGTGTAATTATATAATGTAAATATATGGTTTTCCCTATGCATGTATGTATGTATGTAATTATGTACCTGTCTTTGGACGTGGATACTATACACTGTCTATTCATATACACGTAAAGAGAAGCAGAAGGAAGGAAATGCAGCTATTTTTCGGTGGAAACTTTCTTCCTCCCGTATAATTACACACAAGTGCATACATAGAAATCCTGGTAATAACACAAGTCTTTGACTAAACGGGAAAACTTTACGTTTCCAAATGCTTTGCATTGCTTTTTCTCTCTCTCTCTCTCTTGCCCTGTCTCTCAATGTAGCGACATTATGTGGGTAGACTTTCATCTTTGAGTATAGTCCCTATGATTGAAAACGTATTCCATGCATATGTCCATACAGAGTCGCATATCATTCCAACATACAAGACATTTAACTGCCAACGAGGGAGATTTTATGGTTATGGACTGCAGGAAATATTATCGTCTTGGAGAAAAGGCAGAAAAAACACATACACGCCACACTCCAGCGTGCCATGATGTTCTCAATTTTCTCCGGCCCTTTCACTCCCAAACATGTACTAGTGTGTAATTTTATGCCCAATTGCGTACCATGCGTAATTCCCAGTCTGGACGTATTGCTCAACCCTGTATTTATAACCATATTGTGACTTATGATAGGGAGAGTCACATCTAAGGAAGTTGGGCTCCTCGAGTGTTGCACCGGAATTTGGCTGCCAAAGGGCCTTTTTAATTTATGCTCGCACTATTGTACAGGCTCAGGTAACCATTTTAAGGGGGATTTAATACTCAAAATTGAGCAGGGGAAAGTTTATTATTCCAAAGAAATCCCCAGAAATTGATTCCCTTCCACGCGACAGACTGCACTCAAAAGCAATGCATTTCCAGTTATGAGTGAATTGCACTCCTTGCTTTTGATTCCTCCTCACTGAAGCCCTCACATTGAAAAATCACCCAGTGGACCTAACCTCCATGTGATTTTTCCAGGCGAAAGCTCCGTTCTATGTACTTTCCAGTCTATGTTCTCATGTATGTATGTATACACCTGTGCAAGGATAAATCCCATTAAAAAAGGTCTGGGGAAAGTACAGGATCAGAGGAAGAGTGTAAGTTTGATATAAAATCGTCAGAAGTAAGGAGAGAGTAGGGTCAGGTTCTTGTTGCAACAGTGCAGTAGAAAGTAGATGGTTGGGTGGTGCACTGCTATGTACTCAAGGAGTGACTGGAAGAGGAGAAAATTTCGAGTGTGTGTAAGGAAGGAGAGAGCGGGAAAGTGTAGGAAATTTATTGGATTTGATGAGAATCGTGATGATGGAATGTTTGAATGCATGTTTGGTTTTTGGGGAAGGAACACCAAGGCTGCATTAGCATGAGAACTCTAGCCTTTGGTTTCGTATCGATCATTAACGTGTCACGAACGGAATTCTCCGACCATTCCCAAACTTGTTTTACATGGTTACAATATATATGTGGATTTTAACTTGGGCTGCCAAAAATTTTGAATTTTATGGGTACCTTTTAGGTCTGGAGGGGAGAGGCATTTCCTCTATAGGGGAAATTCCTGGGAGGGAAAATATGATGAGGGAAATGAAAAAGTCTTTTTGCTTTCTCCCTCTCTGTCTGTCTGTTTCATGGAGATATTTTTATTGTGGAAACACATTTATGTTGACGGTGCGTGAGCGAGGTCTTCATACATATGTGATTACATAGACAAATATCCATTCACATACGTACATACGTCCAGGGTGAAAGGGAAAGCACGGAGAAAGTTACAGTCAATATTTTGTGTGCGTAAGGCTAATATGAGGATTATTTTATTATAGAGTAAACACATGAAGGTACATATGGATGCACATAGGATAAAAACACACATGGTAGAGTATGTACAGTATGGATACATTTGTGCTTGCACAAATTCACAGAGACTTAGATACATATGGACCAAAATCCTATTACACATGTGTGTATCTACAAGTGCGTTATAAGAACTTGTAGGATTGTACTAGCTTTCTGTAATAGCGCATCCACCTTCATATGAATGGCTTGTATACTGTGTGATTGTGATTGTGACGGAGGAGAGGAATTGCTGATGTTATTCCGTCGCTGTGGAAGGAAATGCATTGCGGAAGATGATGTTGTAGGAGTGCAGGAAGGAATATAAAATAATGGAGATGGAATCTTGCAGACAAATTCAAAGTGAAGATGGATGAAGTTAGGGGAGGTTCAAGTCTTGGGAATCAAGACGAACAACTCAAGAGTGAATCAAGCATTTCATTTCCTTCTACTTTCTCTTCCCCTTTCTCCTTCCCTTTCCCTCATCATAACCGGGAAGGACAGGGGAAGGAAGGAAAAGAGAACAGCCGGTAAGGTCACAGCACATGGTCTCCTCCAGATAAGACAACATACCCGGGATACCGCACGTCTCCTTGTACACAACCAATAGTTTCAGGAGACAGGCTCCATGTAAAATCCAAAGGGCCCCGCCATGTACTCATAAATACATACATACAAATCTCAAGCACACGCAAGACAGGAGATCATTAGAACAATATTGGAAAAGTGTCTGTTTCAAGGCTGGAGCCATTAATCTCAGCTCCTTGTCTTCACGCACTTTTACGCACTTTCACTTTCTCTCCTCGTCCTCACCCAAGTCATTGTATAGAGAAAGTCTCTCTCTCTCTCTCTCCTTCTCTCTCACTGAAGATAAATCAGGTCGTCCGGACTTGACTTCATCATCGGTCATATAATCCTCTTGCTATGACTTTCCCGACACCGTTTCCACCGAACATCAAGGACACATACACACACACACGCTCACATGCGACTCATAATGTCAAAGCCGACGGCTATAAAACCATACGGCCCCTTTCTCCAATAAAATCACCAAAGCTTCTCAACTCACTCTGGACACGACACATGAAAGAAAACTCCATCAGAGAGAAAGTACACGTCCCCAACCCAAATTCCCTACTAATTTGGCCACGTACGCTTCACCCCTTTTATTTCATACCACTGCCCAACATTACCCATGAAAAATTGGGGGGAGGACGTGATGGATAATATCCCGTCAAAATCCCTCTTATTTCCCCCAACATTTGATACCTCCCCAAAATAAATTGTCCTCGCCATAAATAAAGGAAATACCATCATATTTGAGATAAAAACTTACGTGAACTTTCTCCGTTTGACTCTTCAACCTTTGGATGAAGTCCGTCCCAGATTTGGCTTTCTCCGAAAGTTGCTGGAGCTGTTGTGATAGCTCAGTCTGGAAATAGTAAGTAAAATATCTCTGTAATACATATTCCTCACCAATAATTTATTACATCTCATGATCTAATTTCATACTTTCTTATAAAACAAAATTTATACTTGGAGACCTAGCAACAAGCATTATCATTACATAGGATAACCCAGGGATAACCTTGAATTAAATCACATCCTTCAGTCAGCTCCCACATTCATAAGCCCTAAAATTGTCTCACATTAACCTCATTCCAGAAATGAAAGAGTCAAATCAATTCTCTGGCCAATTCCCCGAAATCCCTTAATGTGTCCATTAATTAGAGAAGACACAGAGAAAAAATGGGTGGTCCCCTCACATGAATTCTGATCAGACCACTTGATTAATAATGGATGGGGACCCGCAAAAAAAAAACCTGGGAAATTAATGCTTCACGAATGCTGTAAATCTACAGGAAAGGAAATGCCTCCACTGTACTGCAATAGAGATCCCAAAGACGGAAGTTTTCACAACTTGATAGTTATTAGCATTTCGTGCAACAATTTCTCATTAAGAAAAACCAAGAATTTAATTAGTTCTCGCTATAAAATCCAACTTTGGGTTATTTACTCGGTCGTAATCATAGGATCATGTGTGTACGAGCGTAATAAAATTCTAATGTTATTTGTGTATTGATACAACATTTATATCTATATGTACATACGTAGGTTAGAGTGCCAAAATTCAAACGTACATATTTACTTAAAATCATTGGAATGAATGGTTACAAGAGGTAGTAATTCACCTTGTATATATGTATATGTATGTATGTACAATCGTAAATATTATTATTATCGTATTATACATATAAATATATAAAATATCGCCAGATAGGCATCCACTCTGCATAATTATGTAAGTTCATATTTACAACTGTATGCCTTACACATGTATATGTCACAACGTATCATATATCTTGGAGCTAGAACATACTCACAAGTACAAACTACATGAAGGATGTAACACTACACTGGCTCATGTATGTACATTTAAAATTTACAGGAGCGGAAAGTAAAGGCATGAAGAAATCTGAGATAAATTATTCCACCAAATGAGAGCCAACGTAAAGTACTGCAAAGAGTGGGGCTAATTTCACAAAAGGAGCGCGTGTGTAAGATATCACGCGAATTTCAACTTATATTATAATTTATTGTAACTTCTCATAAAATGTTCCTCCTCTTCTGTCTCTCCCTCTCTCTCACCATAACTAACATTACGTCTTATGACTGAAACCCTGAGTACAAAGAATTGTTCCAAACTTGTTTGTAATACAATACAAAGGAATGTAAATTAGCATGTTGAACATAACATGAGTAATGTGGAGAAAGCTCACACTTTCCATACATACTCTGCTCTGACTAGTAAATGGGCCATTTCCATTATGCAACTGGCTACACAGCACACTACACCACAACAGTACAAAGTCCACAGTAGTATGTTCTAACAAAAAGCCCTGCAATATTAATTCAATGAGTACAAAGGGTGTGGAAAAATGATAATGTTATGCATAGGGAAGGGAAGCCAGCTGTTAGTAATATTACCTACAGAAAGTTGTGTCCTGTAGTTGTAGCATAGACGTATACATATCTCCCAATGTCATCACATTGTGTCAAAAGAGTCTCATCATGGAACATTCCAGCTTTGAGTGCTCCTAATTAAAAAACAATGCAGCGAGAGTGATGACAATTATCATTTCACAAGGAAATCCTTCCTTGTACTTTCCACGCTTAAAAATATAGTTATAACTATCTATATATACAAGCAGAGTTTCGTTTTAATTCTTTACACACAACTTTCATTCAATGCGTGTCCCCTGCATTTGAAACTTGTGCTCCACGTAATGAGAAACAACAATCCATCTACATACGTAAGGTTCCGAGATATGAGATCCACTTTCTCTCTCTCTCTCTCTCTCACTGAAAATCTCTGCTATAATTTAATTGCATTATAAAAGGGCATCAAGTTACTCGAAACTTCCCTAATGAGATTACTCTCTCGCGCGCTCATCATACAGCTGGTTGTTCGGGTGAGAGGAGTATCCAGGGTCACAAAGAATCCCTCCGCTTATCAAACAGGATACGGATCCCGTTTCGGATAAATACAAAAACAGCAAGTTATAATTAAGAAGAAAGCAGCAGGGGGAAATTGAATCGCGAGGACACGGAGGTGGGGAAGAAAAAAATCCACACGTGAGTCCAGATTTAATGAAGGACTAGAGAAGTGGCGGGCTGGGAGAGAGTGGAGACTTTGCGGAAAGTAATTGTGAGCTAAATGAGCTCTGGACATGTAATGTTGTTACACTTTCATCAGCACTTCCAAACACAATAACGGGTCTTAGGAGTCTGGGATGGTGCCGTTTGGAACGATTTTTCTCCTTAGGCAGTTACCATTCCATTTGACAAAAATTACCAGCGCTTTCTAAACGTCTGCCTCCATTTGAGCACTTCCGCCAATTCCCAATGTAAAAATGTGCTTTGTAGAACAAAATCCAGGAGCTAGTTTAAATTTCACCAAAAGTTTTTTTTTACAGGTAGATTTATCCCAACGAGGGTAACTGTGAACGCAGGCTTATTTCCATTTAAATAATTACATGCCAATAAACGAAACGAGGCAAAATTTTGATTGAGCACGTAGATATGTATAAGTGAATAAAAGGAAAATGTTGTTTATTTAGAAATGATTGCTGCCTGCGTTTACATTTGTTCGCGGGAAAAAGGGAAAAATTTGCATGGATCTATAGATAGAAACTCTAGTCGTAAGATATATACATAGTAGGCCATATAAATGCATGTGAATCACAAGTTTCATGAATTGAGTGAAAGCTGTATGCATGCTTTTGGAAGTAGATGAATGACAAATTTGTGTAATTTATACAAGTATGATTTAGTACGTGTGACCAAACGAGTGTAAATAGCCTGCCCATAGATTTCAGTCAAAGAGAGAAGGGAAATGTACACAAGTGCAAATACACGAGTGAAAGTACGGTATGTACGTTAATGGATAGATATAAATAGAGTAAAACTGCAATGATAGTAAATTATAAAACCCAGCAATTGCAAGGATTGTGCAATGTAGGATTTATCCAACTGGAGAAAGTCCCACATGTACGGATCCAATTGGAGAAAGTCCCACATGAACAGATTCATAAATATAGCACTCTCACATGAACAGCACGTACATACCTCAATGTCTAGAACTACCGGGGAACAAGTCCTTCTCACAAAGGATCCCGAAAAAATGAACCCAGACATGAGGAGCCCTGACTTGCCAAAACTTTACGATGACATGAGAGGACTACTTTGAGGATCCGAACAACACCCAAAGAGCTGTACCTGATTATCCTGAATTGTTGTTTATAGCGGGGGAAGGAGGTAAACTGAGCGAGAACGGAGGAGAAAAGGGAAGTGGAATTGAAAAGGGTTACGTACAAGGAATAAAATGATATTTTATGCCTAAACTACCTTCCTCTCACTAGGCCTTTACACGGACTCCAACATCCAGATTACAGACATCCTTTCCCATCCAGAGAATAACCATGAAGCTGTAGTAGCTTCAAAAAAAAAGGAAAACTCTTCATTGTGAAAGGCGTTAAAGCGACGTAAAATCCTCACACGATGAAATGAAAGGGAAATTGAATCGACGGTCGCTAAATTTCCGAATCGCTCTTTGAATTTTATTCAATAAAAGACGAGGAAAAAGGAAAAAGGAGGGAGACATGCAAGAGAGAGAGAGAGAGAGAGAGAGAGAGAAAGAGGATCATACATTACAAACTGCAGGAGATGGAAAAAAGATGGTTGTGTATAGGTTTACAATTCTATTTTCTCCTTAGATCCAAAACCTGCACTTTCCTCCAATCCCCCTCTCCTTTTTGCAAAATTTTTCCCTGGCAACTCAGGTAAGTGAGAATTACTTTATTGTGTATAACTTTCCCTTTCGGAGAAAAAGGAACGAAAAAAAAAAGAATAAAGGCGGTGAGACTGAAGAAGGACAGAATGGAAGAAACTCAGCAGCTCTTTTCCAGGAATTCCTCTTCGAATCCCTTTTCGCCGTATATCCCAGAGCCTGAGTCCCTTTTGCAAAACTGCTCACAATTTATACGCCCATTTAAACTATTTATGAATTTCTCGGCGTGTAGTCCCAATTTTACAGCCCTAGAAAGGAATAAAGTATGATAAAAAGACAATTGTAAAGTATGTATGTATAATCCGAAACTTACAAAAAGGAACCAATTCTTTCCCTATTACACATGTCGACTATTTTTAGCCCTATGGTAAAAGTAGGAAAGAAAGTCCTCACCAGGAATTGTCAAGTTACGTGAAGCAAAATGGGAAGCTTAAGGTGTTCATAATTCAAGTGAAAGGGAGAGAGAGAGAGAGAGAGAGAGAAAAGAGAGTGCTGGAGCGGTCTTAAGTTACGAGAAATAAAGATAGAAGAGGAAGTCTATGGTTGAAAGAGTCTAGACACAAGTTTTAATTCAATTAAAACCAATGTGATTATAATTTCTCGTAAAGCACACACTTGTCACAACGTGTCAATGATACTTTCCTTCCTCAAAGGGAGCGAGCAAGAGTCCTCATAAAATATTATGGGTCGATTATTCAGGGCAGTCAGGAGGAGGTGGGAAGAAAAAGTAGATATAGGAGAATGACTATACACATTAACTTGGAAATCAACCCCAGCTGCTTCAACTAGGCTCATTAGCAGCAATGGTATTAACCAGAGTTTTAATTCCGGTGAAAGTTAGCCCAAAGTCTGACAAACAACGAGGGATTTCCAAGTCACGGGAAAATATGACAGTCCCAGACGACATCAAGTTCAGAAATGCTCAGATTTCTATGAACACTCGTCGAAACAAAGTAGGTAGTTGTCAAACATGGGATTGTTCAGGTCCTTCTAATAAAATTTTGAATAAATACATGTACCTACATGCATACGCTCTCGTATGTAATTGCATACAGTCCCAGACGAAATGAATACAAACAATGGGACACATACAAGGGAGGTATACAATTGTCACTTACTCAATCGTCCGTCAGGACGTGAAGTTGAAATAGTACGACTCCATTAGATTAAATGTGCTTTCCTTAATGAAGAAGCTGTGTGGAAGGGAAACGGACTTGATGAACTTGCATTGATTTTCATTTGCTTAATGTATAGAGGACTTCCTCAGCCCATGAGGATTAATGGGACGTGTACAAATATCTATACATATGTACTTACATGAGAGAATACTATATTAAATGCAGCTACTTCTACAGACTTAATACTGGCTGGAATACCTTTCATGTAATAGAAACCTTTCCTTGTCCTGTACGTGTTTTGAAGCTACTAAAACGAAGTAGCCTCCGAAAGAATCATCACCATGACTACCATGGGGAAAGTCAACTCTCCCCATCTGGCCTGACATGAGAAGCTAGGACTTGTGGGCACAGGAGGTTAGACACAAGTAGAAAGAATGGCAAGGGCTTATAGATTTTCGAGGCTTCAGTCATGCTTTCGCTAATAATACAAGTTGCGAGGATCACCAAGGAATTAAGAGATTGTCCGGTAGCGGGAGAGGAGATGGGAGAATTGAGGCGAATGTGAGAACTCCCCGCTCCAAAGAGTGAGAGTCAACTGGCGTGTGTATTGACAACATATGGTAACAGACCATTTGATAATATTTACACCACAACGAGTCGCGATCCACACCGCCAGCAACACATGTAAGCCCACTGATTCAGCGTTCATTGTCCTTGTCAATCTCCTAAGCTCGGGCGTATACTATTCACAAGATAAAACTCCAAGGCTGGGCAGTGGGACGACTGGAACGTGCAGAAGGTAACTTTTGTATGAACTATTGTTAAGAAATTAAGTCGCTGCAACGTAGTGTCCCTGCTGATACTTCACCTGACTCTTTATACTGTAAGTACATCCCTAGCATGTGACATGCCTCAATCGTATTTATAACGTTCGCTCTTCCTCTACCGTCCCTCGTAGTTCAAGTGTAGATATATCTACATATGTACGTGTGTATATTAATGTGGGAGTTGTTAAAAGGAGAGGATAAATGCTGAAGGTAGTCCTGGTCCTATTTAGGGATAAACACATGGGCAGAGTAGGAAGCTGGAGACAATGGGACGGGGGGACTTGATCCTTGGGACAATATGTGAGGCACAGTCAGGGGTACGTGACAGAAGGACGAACAATACATTTATTTACAGAGCTTGAGTAGAATTTAGACTGTCAGGCACTTCTTTCCCTGAAATACACATATATTTACTTATACTGCCACTACAGATGCGTACGTATAGATACTTATAGAATACATACAATGTACGCACACAAATCTCCAGTATATACCGGAGCAATCCCTTCCAACAACAAGATGAATGATGCTGGGGAGGAGAAGCCTTCTCCACGATCCAGCTCAACAAATCCAATTCCATGATATTCCAAACCCACTAACTGTAGTATGTATTTTATAAATGCAGAGTAACGCAATGGAAGCGAGCTGAATCCCAAAACAGTAGTTGAGGATACAGTGTGTCTAGAGTCTCAAGTGGTAACAAAGAATAGTGAACAACGCCATGCTAACTTCTCCAAATCCTATGGCAACAAAATACCATGTGTGGAGAGAGCTCTTTTACAATTCAGAGTATGCACCATAGCCCAGTCCTGGGAGTAAACATGGATGCTCCCCAATATTAAATCGGTTTTCACACTCCAAGCTCATTTCCAAAGGGCCCCGTTCTCTCTCTCCCTTGAGCAAGCACCCCATCCGACCAAGTCATCCATTAGGTTATTGTATCGTGGACAACAAACTCTGAGTAATTGCAATCCGTTCATTCATGCATTCATCCCACACAAGGGCCTTCTCAAGAGGACGCATGTCGGACACGTGCTTCATTCCTTTGTCATCCACTCCTCAATTATTTCCCCATTTCCGTCACTCTCCCGCACATATGTATGTAATTATATACACTGACACACATGTATTTACATGGTAGCCCAATTCCATACGTCCCTACCGTCGTAATACTTTTCTATAGCCAGCGAATAAGTCAAACTCCCCAAAATAAAAATTGCCTTGCGGTCCTTCCGCTATATGTCGAGTCAAAATCTCTTACACACTAATTTAATCATCTCCCTCCCTCCAAAAATTACACTTGAGAAGTTCCAGACCGGAATTTATGTTTGTACGAAAACTGTCCGTTTTTTGTTTTCAAATAACCCTCCTATTAACATGTTATCCAAGGATATTCCTGCAGGGAAGAAGCCTTGTGGGAAGGACCTAATTAAATCTGAAATAACACGTCTATTTCGTCCCGGAGAGATGAATTTCCCGAAGCAGAGCCCACACTGTCAGGGGAGGTGGAAGACATGATAATAAAAATTGCCATTGAACTGGATTTACAAGATGATCGGGTCATTAAATGTGACAAAGGAGGTAATTTATGCCAGAACAGTAGAATTGATCCAAATGGGCTCAATTGATAGGCAAAAGCTATTGAATAGTAAAAATTGGGCAGAGACACATCACATTGTCAGGGCGTATGTATGCACGCCTTTGCATACCAACGCGGGAAGACACTCTCGAAGACGCGCTCCTATAAGAAAGAATAAAAGACGATGCAAGGGCGCTATTGTAACTGGGCTACAAAGAAAGGGCGACAAGAGTGAAAATCAATACTATGGAAACAGCGGATTTAGAAAAACGAGCAGCTAAAGAAAGCATATTAGCCCCGGCACATCATGATTTGTTGGTATTCTTTATGAGGTTTACTTGGCAGCGTCTACACTTTTAATGGCACCTGAAACCCATAAGATTCACTTATCGTCCTCCCTCACCACCACCACCAACCACCCGCACTCTGTGTCTACCAACTACTCTGGGAATTCTGGAAATATGTACAAGCCGAAGATTACATGCTGTCAGAGCTCCTCAGCTGTGACTCCAGAAGTACGTACATAGCTAGAGATACATATATCCATATGTGTACATATGTAATTTTCCGGGGGGAAAAGTAGGGAAAAGTGTTGAAAGTGAGGAAATAAAAGTGAATCTTGTATCTCTTCCAACATTCCTCCCATGCATGGTAATAAGGAAGATGCATAAACTTTGGCTCGGAACCGTTTACGTGCATTATGAGCACACTGGTAGGGCCATAGATTCTTCGTAAAATATGATTTCTCATAAAAGCCCGATGAATTTTCTAAATCAAAGAGTTTACGAGGTGTGAACAACATGCGTAAGTCAACTGCTTCGCTGGGCTTGGCTCTCGTCCCTTTTTACTGGGCCTCCACGCACTATCTACAAGTTACACTTGGACTCATTACATTTACTGGTACGCACTCTGTTTACATAATAATAGCAGCCTGGGATTACCTACATGTTCTAAGGTTAAGGAGCAAATCATCTACAAGCATTTGGGAAGAAGGCAAAAAATTATTGTCAAGCTTTTTGTAAGAAGCCAAAATGAATTCATGAAAAAATAGTTTGAAAGTAAAATAATTCGTTTGTGAATTTACTATGAGTTGTAAGGGCAGCTGTGTCAACTTGAAACCAATTAAAATATCAGTTTAGCATCTTTATCCAATGTGTCTTAAGATTTAGATTTAATTTAGCTTCTTCCCTGTATCCACTCCAGACATGTATTCCAGACTGTATTCTCGAAATTCGTATGTATGTATATCTGTTGCATCTCCCTGACATTGCTCCAGATGTTCACTTCTACTTCTTAACGCACTACAAAAATGTGTACGCATTTGTCCGTGCGTAACTACACATGCATCTATTTATTAACACAAGTTCATCCATCATACATGCAAACGTATCTATATTTATTACCCCCATGTACTATGGTACAGGTTGTGCATGGATGAACTTACATTACATAGATACATACATATGTGCACACATTATTTTACGCTTTCACTGACACACTGTATCCTTTGTACGGAGGCTTGACAGGTCAGGAAAATCTGGAAGGCTAGTTTCATCTCCTTGTTCCTCCTCACCCAAACATTCAGTAGTTTATGACATATTTCATATGTTCCCCATTCATTCCCAAAATTCAAACTTGCTTACATAACTCCTAGAAAAGTTGAGTTCCGAGACAGGACAGAATTATTATCGTTACTATAAAATACGGAGTTTATCTCCCTCCCTCACTCACTTACCCCGACTTCTTCTCTCTACATAGTAAACATCTCTCCAAAACAAATTACTGTGCTTCCCCTGCATTAAAGTATACTGACCAGCCACGTGCATGGAATTTTCCCCAGAAAACCCTCCACGTGCAGTAATTATGTGTATCCATAAGCTTTCAAGGTTTACTAAATTTCCGGAAGGATTTGGTAGAGAAAAATCTGAGGGCTTAAAGCCCCGCACTTCCTTAGGCCTTGAAATAGATAAACCTCCAGAGTGCGTACTACTACATAAGTGAGGGAGATAACAACATTGAAAAATTGTTCCAGTAAATTGTGTGCTTTTAGATTAGAATCTTTGTATCTGTATTTTCCTTACGGGAGATTGT
Organism: Allacma fusca; assembly: GCA_947179485.1. NCBI lineage: Eukaryota > Metazoa > Arthropoda > Collembola > Symphypleona > Sminthuridae > Allacma > Allacma fusca. The sequence continues at coordinate 31,633,751 of OX359247.1, read as the reverse complement.
ACAGAAATATACTCTTGGAATAGGTCGACTACTATGGTATTACAGATACGTCTCTCGGAGAGAGAGAGAGAGAGAGAGGGAGAGAGAGAGTCAGCTTTCGGAAAAACGAAAGGATTGAGATGTGCGTGGAATTGATGTAGTAAAAGTGAGCCAGTAATAGATTACAAGGATGGATGAAGATTCGCCTTTACAGTGGATACAGGGCGCAATAAAACTCAGCAATAGACAATCCAAGCGTGCCTTCCCTCTTTCTCTTGTGCCTCTCTCCATTATAATGCAGACAGCCAACCGGTGTCTGAGAATCCTTTGGCGCACATTTGGACTCATTAAGTAACAACTGCTTATGGTTTTTCCCATACAAAAGCTTTCTCCGCCATACAGCCGCAAAGAGAATCGTTCCATTCAAGGAGGAGAAAGCATTGGAGACAAGAAGCTACAGAGGAGCTACACTTTTCTCCTTCCATCACAGCACCAGTGTAGCTATTATTCCTCCGTTCGGTGAAGATGAGGCAGAGCGTATGCAAAGAGGGAAACGAGAGTCAATTTAGTTATGAAATGCTCTTTTTTATCCTCCCACAGTTTCCCTTTCATCCCAGTTCAGCTAACTACTTTCTCCAAATCATCCTCTCCTCCCCATACATTTCCATTAACCCACAGGATTTTTCATTGCACTTTCTCTCCCTCTACTTTCTATCATCTTGCTCTCCATAAGACTCTCATTTCCCCCTCTCTATCTCTCTCTCTCTCTCGTCATAGTGAGCAGCAATACATATGCATATAAAAGAAAATACAAACGGTACCCTCTCACGCACACGTCCAATATAAACGCATGTAGAAGCATTCACTTTCCCTATTTAGCTCACCCGCATATGCATTTACCACAGAGGGGCTTTAAGGATCGTGCTCTTAGCACTGAAACTCCTTAAAATATCAAATTGTACGGGAATTGCTCTTGCTCCTTACTTTCTCTCCCTCTAAAGAAATATATAACTGAATGGCCTGGAGGGAAGGGAGAGGAGTCTCTGTTTGCTCAAGATAGGCAAAATGTGGACAAATCTTAGACTCCACACAAACTGCAACCTTCGGGATGAGCAGGGATATTTGCATTTGCGGAGGAAAGGAACTAACGTTATTATTACGGGAGAAATGAAACTCAAAGATTAAAATGTCAGGGGGAGATAGCAACTGTACTTTCACCACCACATTTCCCTCCCCAACTGTGTCCCCCTCACCACAGCATACAGGAGTGAGGTATTTACACTGAACAGAGTAAAAGTAAATGTATAGGAAAATCCAGGCGAGAGTTGGGGACAGTGAAAGCAAGAGGAACCTTAAACTTGGGGAAATAAAACTAACTGCACACAATAAATTAAACACAGGTACTTTACTTGTGACCATAAGACATATCTCCATGATTATATATATCTTTGTATGGGGAAAGTACTGGATCTTATGAGGATTTTACAATTGTGCAGATTATGCGTGTGCGTGAGAGCTATGTATTTCTATATACATGCAAGTATTAACAATGTAATTGCATGAATGTAGCTTGTAGGAGCAAATGTATGATTTCTCAGGCGTCATATTCTTTGAAATGGGGCTGTTACGGTGAAAGGGGGTTCTTAAGATATCTGTTTAACGAGGACGAGCCTCATCTTTGAGGCACTTCAGTTTATGCTCTTACATTTCACGGCCGAGCTTTCTTTACCGCAGTCTATCTTTTTTGTATGTAAATAGATAGATACAAGTGTAATAAATATAGTACAAACTGTCATGGTCATTTTGCTACTCTCTGCAAGACTGGCTGCCTTTCATGTTCCTGTTTACGTTTTTATTGTGCCGTAGTGACAACTTCAGTTCCAGGGTGGTTTTCACATCCGATTACATACTCATATTTGTGTACCTTTGATGCTCCCTAACATTTGTCCCGACAAATAAGGAAGGAGGCTGTTGGGAAAGTAGCAATAATTCATATCAACAGATTGTGAGCAGAGCGGACAAAATACACGGAGGTTTCTCCTTCCGAGAGATTTAGTGAGGAAGAGTGAAGAGAATCTGAGGATTTTTTGGAAGAATTGTAGAGCATTGGTTTCGGGTTTCTTATGATATGAGGGATGTCACCGAACGTAAAATAACTTGATAGGAATGCCAAAAAGAGGAAAAGTTGCTTCCTTGGTACTCTTAAGCCAGTGCTGATGTGTCTATAGCTTTCTTATGCATATGGACATGGGGGTGTATTTTTCCTGTTTTTCCCGTATTCATGGAGAGAATTTTAAGAATAAAATCCAACTTGCGACATTCTGCTCCTGGCAGGCTATAAAATCTCGAGAAAACAAACTTTCACTGAAGAGAAGAAAAATCTCGGAGATATTTATGAGGAGTCGTAAATTTAACACAATAAAATAAGTGGGTAGAAATGTCAGCCCTGCATATGTTTAGTAGATCTTGGTTCCTAGGCTCGGCATTAAATCACAAGTACGTACATACATAATTACATGCAGCAGTTGGATATATAACCTTACTCCCTTATAACTCTTCCTTTGCAAACTTCAAAATCCTGTCTCAAAGAGAGATGTATCTAAGGATTCACTATAGTTCATTTATTTAGAATTTGCGCATTTAAATATTAGAGTACTAAAATTACATTTACATCTCTTTAAGTAGAAGACGGTATTCAAGAGAAAGTGGGGGAAAGGACCCGTCTTCAAGCCACCGACGCAGATAAAAAAGCTGTACAAAGTTTTCCTCCAAAGTTGCGAACTAATTGCGGAAGAATTAGAAAAGTGGTGAAATCCTTTGGACAGACAAATGGGTTGGCACGTGACAAGAGATCTCACCTCCTTGAAAACTCCAACTTTCCCTATCTCTCGAGTTTTAAGGAGTACCTTTGTGCGTCCGTTCCATCCGGGTGACTTCCCTTTCATCTCCTTCCTGGCAACTTCCAAGGTCCGTACATATATTCACCTTTTTATACCTCATTTCCGCACGTAAAAAATCACACGGATATTAGAAAGCTACCTCAAAGGGATAGTATTTAAGAAAAAATTTTGCGGGTCTAGTGTGACTTTGACCATGAGAGGAGCCTCTACCAGAGATTTAGGGAAAGTTGCATCTCTTCCCTTTCCCTACTTCTTTTATTCATTCCATCACTCCACTCAAGGACATTCGCTCATTTTCTCTATGGGAACATTCATCCCATTAATTAAAGGTTATGAAATCCTCTGGAAAGAAGTTTCTCTCGCTCTCACTCTTTCGTGCTAGAAATCCCTTTCTCCTTGAATTTTCTCTGGAATTTCTCTCACTGAAAATTCTCTTATCCACCGCTTGCTTTCTCTACTTTCCCTCTGTATTTCATCTCTCTACATTTCCTCTCTCTCTCTCTCTCTCCCTCTCTATCACACACACTTTCTCTCTATTTTCTCCCTGCCCATACAATTGTGAGCCAGGAAGTTTACTTACAGCCCTCAAACCAGTTCTCATTCCTTGCTCCACTACTAATCGAGAGAGATTGAATGAGAGTGAATAATCATTAGTTGCCAGGCTTGGTTCTCTCTAGCAGTGAAATCAAAGCTCAAGTTATAATCAGAGGGAAATCAATTCTATGAACATTGGGTTGCCAATTAACTCCCATGAATTGCCAGGATGCTCCCATACATATATATCTATATATCCATACACACCTCTCCATTCCTTAGCATTACAAGGAATCGTGTCTCTGTGTGGATCCATCTGCTAAAGCTCCTGATCCGAATTAGAAAGACCGAGGCATTTGTAATCATAATAGTCATCAAGGAGAGAGAGAGTTCCAAAGCAACTCCAACAAATTTCATCTGCTTTGACGGTTTTTAATAAATCCTCTCATAATTTCCATGCATACAAATGTATTTACCAATAACGTCCTTTAATACAAAAACACGTCATACATAGATATCTACCTACGTATATCTATATGTAGGAATAAGTTTGATGTGTACTGGCGCAGAAGCCCTAAGACTCATCAGCACTTTCCCCTCATATTACTCTCCTCATGGTCACATCATTCATTACCATGTTTAACACATTGGGTCTCCAAGTGTGTCTATACTTGGTGTAGGGAGAAAGTACCTATGGCCCCTGCCCTCCTACTCCATCCCATTACGGCTCTCATCCGAGGGGAGCGGAAGTGCATATCAAAGAATTTTTCATACGTAGAAATTCTGTGGGAAAGAGGAGGCCGGAGGAGGGGAAGAGATTAAAAGTTGGGAGATAGCAATAATCATATAACAAGGAGGGAGAGAGAGGAGAGACGGACATAATTCTAAATTCATAAATAAAACACTGCACTACAGAGTCCCGAGGAATTACTCATTTTTTCTGGATGGCTGCTCCAGAATTTAATTTTTCAACCTCTGCTTTCATAATTATTCCATAACTTCCTCTCTCTCTCTCTCTCTCTCTCTCTCTCTCTCACTCTCGTTCTCACTCATTCCTCTTACCATGAGTATCCAAAATTCTACATAACCATCACATTTCCTTCAGTAACTTACATACTTATCCTCTGCCTCCAGCCAACCGTGTGAGATAGATATGGGAAAGAGTGGAGAGGAATATGCATTTGGTTTATTAGGGGACGTTGGAGGAGTGAGACAGGAAAAGAAAAATATTGTCGGACGTGCACAAGTATGAAGTGGATAAATACTAGAGTTATATACGTAGGCCTAACTCTTGTGCTGAGGAGCTTGCTTCCCTCTCTCTCTCTCTACCAATGCTTCAATGAGTGTAAACATGGGTGGAACATCTTATTTGATTAATGGTAACGGTTCACTTGCGAATGTTTACAAAAGCATCATGCCTCTTCCAAGTTAATTATTTCTAGTCCCTCTCCTTCTCCTCCAAATGCGAGGAGATTCCTTCGCTAAACTTGAGAGAGAAACGCTCATCGTAACGTAATTTCCTCCATGACATGCATGTTAGAATGTATGTACATACAATGGCCCGTCCTCCTATATAAAAACCACTAGTGGCAGTTGCTGTGCTCAGATGATCTACTAGAGGAACTCATACAAGTATACTATTTACGGTTCTTAGTATGTCTCGACGTCAAAACAACGTTTGGAATTTCGCAAATAAAAAAATGGTGCAGGCAACCGCAAGTAAATCATTTAATTGGATTAATCCTTGACAACAATCCCCACGCTTCCGCTTCCTCCATAAATGTATAAAGTTACATGTGAACAAATTATATATGCTTATTTACTATGTACTAAATGTGTTTTTTTGTACGTAGATGTCAACCTCAAATTCCACCGCGGGCTTGAGACTCGTACCGGAATCAACAGATATCCGCTTTCCATGCTCACTTGAATTCTCGCCAAAAAAATATTAAAAAATAATTATGAAACTTCCGACAACTCATCACTCATTTCCCGCTCCCTAGAATCATTATTTTTTAAGCTGTTCCACATATGTATAGAATACACACACACTCACCCATGTATGCTCACTCTGACACAAGCCCAGTCTCCCAACAAGATTTCTCCTTAGCCTGAATTTTCTCTCTATTTTTCCCACAGCATCTTTTGTTCCTACGATTTCTCTATTTCGTCTTATCCCTCTCCTGACTCCTCACTTAATCTCTGACAAAGGCAAAAGTTTTGTAGTTTCTCTTACATTCGGAGGTACTCCATGGGAAAGGCATCGAATACTGACATGGGATGACATAGGCAGATACATTTCCATGTGTGTATCATATGTCGGTAGTAAAGAGCACAAGAGCAGATTTTTTTCTCCCGTGTCTATTTTTATGACAATTGTCCCGGAATTATTTTGTGCTTTGAGAGTGACTCCAATTTCAAAACTTGAATCATATTATGTTTCCCAGTAGGACTGAATTACTTCCTCACGGGTAGGGAATCTAAATGGGAAAAACTTTGAAGATGTGGGAAAAAACTGGAAATATCACCTTGGAGACCCCTTGTTTTGACCTTATGCAAAATGGGAAAATCCGATTTTTTTACTGCTCCCTACCCACTCCATACGCATGAATATATTTTTCGGAATTTATGGGACTATACAAGCTTTGTCGTAAACATGGGAAGGATTTCATGTGTGTTAGTATAAGTAGAGTGAGAAAAAAACAGAGAGAGAGAGAGAGAGAGAGAAGAAAAAATCCTTCGTTCCACTCACGTTTCTTCTGATATTAGGTTTAGGTATGCGGGTGTCAAGTGAATCCTGCCTATTGAGGAGCATGGCTATTAGAATGTAGCCAAAAATAAGCAAGTCCATAGAATTCCTACCATACATCCATACAGATAGATACATATCTATGTATACACAAACCCTTAAAAACAAAAGTACGGGACCTCAGCATGTTATACCTACATATAAGCTATGTGTTCACACAAGACAGGACACAAACCAGATATAAATTGTACTTTTTTGTTCCTACACTCAAACGCAGCAAGTTGTGCATATACCAATGAAAAAGCTTGTGTACATAGCAAAGATTACACACACAAATGCCTACTTGCCTATAGTCACTGAATAAAAAATTAGACGGCGGTATTTGTAAAAGTGCGTGTGTGTACGTCTATGTGAGAGTATGTGAGCGTAAGGGCGCATGTATCACAATGCATATAAAATGTATGAGGATAATATGCGGACCTGATGTATTTTGTATGTACCTGTCTATTGACTCCAGTGCGGCAGTAGGGATACCCGATACCATAGGCGTAAATACGGGTGAGAGTATCAAAGTCGGTGGGGAAATTAATGGAGAAGTTGCACGCATGTTGTTACTAAAATTACTTCATTCATTTGAGAAAAAATCCGATCAGGTTTCCAAAAGTTAAATCAATTTTTTTTCTCTCTTTCTCTCTCTCTCTCTCTCTCTCTTCTACCATCACTAATAAAATTCCAATCGCTCGGAAAATTAACTCTTCTCCAAATCCTACGCAAAGCCTCCATGTGTACTCTGCCTACATTTATATATTTAATTGCACATGGAAATACATAGGAAATAAGTGGTGCATATATGGAGGTAACCAAATCCAACCTATGTATGAGCTTAGATCGCTGTCTGTAGTCTCAAAGCGGGGCTGTCACCCGGATTGAAATTAGAATACCCATTATTTATTGCAATTGCTCCCAGCTTAGCATAATATAATAGGAGGGGACGGGTGCATGACCAAATGTTGTAATTGTGTATGTACAGAGATTAAAATATTTTTCTGGCCGAATCCAGCAGTTGGGGAACATTTGAGGAGGGCTGCTGCTATTACTATTACTGCGAGACTATTGCTGCTCCGGCTCCTTCTGCCGTTGTTGTGTTTAGGCCATCTGCTCCGTTCTTTTTTGTAAAACGCATAAAGAGTAAATAATATAACATTGCAGACAAAAGTAAAAGTTGACAATTTACAGTGGAAGGAGCTGAAAGGGCCGAATGGGACAACTTGCCCTATCAAATCTGATTAGAGGCATCAAATCCATATGGCCATGAACACTTCTCCTCCGTCAAGCACATACTTGTACGCACATGCACGCACTCTCAAGCGGAGTTGTAGTAGTACCTTATTGGATTTGAATTCTATTTATTTTATATGAGAGTGCAAAAGCACTACTAAAGTTCTCTCTCTCTCTCTCTCTTGTGTGTGTGTGTGTGTGTGTTTACATGAGCCCTCTTATAAAGCATATAGGAAAAACGCATTTGTTCAAGTCACTATTTGTTCAAAGTTAAATGCCCTTATAACCCCTCATAAATTAATATGTCCCTACGTATAGATATAAATGTACCATCATATTTGCATTGATTACAATGTAACTTTCACAAATCAAATGTTGGAGCGAGGATCTTTTAAAAATCATTTTTTTCCTCCCTCACGCCTCCCGCTCCATTATCGAAGAACAAAAGCTGCTGCAAGTGACGCAAAGCAATTTAAACCCTTCAGCCTCTAAGAAATTACATATATCTATAGTTGAGTACAAGTTTCTCCGTACATATGTATATGTACAAGCCTATAAAATAAATTGCAACATTTGCCAATATATACGAAACCTTTGATTCCTGATCTATTATTATACACATACATACATATGTACACATCTACACCAACATCCTCTAAGATAAGATGTATCCATGTTTTTATATAAATTTTATATATAGATACAACAGTAGTAAAAAAGGGATATGGCCCATAAGCCAAAATCTCACTTGTGATCATTTCGAAAAAAGAAACGGGAAAAAAGATTCTGATTTATCCTAATATTGGGAATGACAGGATTTCAAAAGAAATATTCAGTTGCAAATGACAAGGAAAAAGTTGCCAATATAAGGCTTTCCCATAGTAATCATCCGTCTGGGTTTTGTAAGTGAAAATCCTTCCACTCATCACATTCCCATCTATAATCTATCAAATCTATCCCACAGCTGGCTACACTTTATGTATACATACTTTAAAAATTGTCCCGGAATTTCCTAGGCACACTTGATAACAAGGAAATTCACTTCTAAAAATAGGCTTTTACATTTCCTCCTTTCGTCGCGTGTCCTAAAGCCTTGTTCCGTCGAGGAGAGAAATCCCTCCTTTTCCGTGTCATGTACTGAATGCATATAAAACATAAAAAAATTCTTTCGTATGGGGGCTAGTAACACAAAAGGTGTAGGATAAAAGGAACTACTATATAAAAATCCCGAGTCCCGTTACATCAAATTATATATGGAGAGACTGGAGAAAAGAAAACTGAACGTACTGAAGGGTAATCAACCACTATTTACTCCACAGCCTAATGTAATATTCAAGAATGTCATAATGGAAATAGCGTGACACTTGAAGACATTTGACTTTTAAGCGATGGTCAAGGCGGACTGTGCCAGTCCTGGGCTCGGATTATTGGAGACAAAGGAGTTTTTTAAGAGCCGTTTTTTCCCCAAGTTTCTCTCGAGGCACTTAATAACAGCGGAAGACAATTCCGTCACATCTGCTTCCTCCTTTTGGGTAACTGTAATAAATATATACATTGGCTAATAACAGTTGCCTGTCACAGTGTGGATGGGTCGGAAATTCATGTGCGGTTTCTTCCGCACAGCCCAGCAGCATACGGTGAGTGCCTACTCTCTGGAATCTAGTACACAGGGCGGGAAAACTTGAATTAATACTGGGACATAAATCAAAAGCACAAGAGTGGTGATATTATGTATTGCTTTCCTTGTAGGCCCTGTCTTACAATGACAGCATGTTGTGCTCTCTTTGCAGAATATATATGTGTCACTATGTATGTACATGCTCACAATTACTAGGCAATAACTATTTTATACTAGAGTATAAACCAGAGTGAGAAATTTAGTTAGCCGTAGTTCTTGAGGAAAAAGTTGGATACAGGCTCAGGTTGTGGAGGGAGTCAGGCCTATAGACACATTACTTTTAGATTTATATCTGTAAGTTCAACAAAATAAATTATTGCCCCAAAGTGGAGGAAAGCACAGCTGTCACTTTTGGCAAATTTGCAAATTACAGTGTAAACATATGGGATGAGCCCAGTCCCACTCCTTCCTACTTTGGCTGACTCCCTGAGAAGTGTGAGAGCAAACGTAATAGGATTACAAGGACTTTCCCGAAAGAAATTAAATCACGCTCCGTCACACCTATCAATAAGGCTTAGAGTACACGAAAGGAGCCACCTACTTATAAATGCTTCCAGGACGGAAAGAAAATATCGGGGGAAATTAGACTACTCCTAAAGTCCCTCCTTACTCGAGATGAAAAAAAGGAGATAATGGAAGTTTACGGAATGTAAAGCAAGTGGTAATTTAAAATTGAACAGGGTAGGGGAAAGAGTCCGGGAGAAAGTTCCCTGAGACTCTCTCACGGTTGTTTACATATAGATACGGGTCTACTATACAAAGTCAAGGGATGGGAGTGTAACTTGAATTGAAATTAAATCCTGAAGGGGATCCTATTTCAACGGAGAAGATCCTATCGAGAGGATGAGGGCCCAGGAGAAAGCAGTTTTCTCCTTCTCTTCCCTGTAACGACTTTGGAAGAGAAGTTGGCTTTCTTCAGGAGACTCCAATCATTTCCAGCATTGTCTCCTGTTTGACTTGAGTGTCCGGGTGAGTTGAGCGGGTGCGTGTGTTTGTACACGGAGGTGATGGAGGGGACGGAGGAGGACAAGGGGGAAGTGGGATAGAGAGAAAGAGAGAAAGAGGAGCTGACACTATGCTTTTGACTCACGTAGTGTCAACAAAATCTAAGTTGTTGGAGAAAGTACAGAAGACTTCCCAGACTCTCATCACTCTTGAAAATGATTCTCTCGTGTGTGCTCAACTCCCTCACATGAGTCCTATTTGTCCCCTCACTTCCCTCCCATTTCTAAACGAATTATCTTGATTTTTAACGCACTTGTAAACTCCTTGAAAGTAGCTCTTGTCATTGTCTCACTCCTCGTTCTTTCCATGTCTCCTCTCACTTTTACTTTTCAGGTGGAACTGTCAGTATGAGTTTTAATCCTTTACTTTCACATTCCCTGGGAAATCCATTCCGCCTGAGAAACTCTCGCGTATTCTATTTCAAAGGGATTTTGGTCCTATGTGCTCCTTGGAGCAAGTGTGCCCGTGGAAGTTATAATGCAATTCTATCATGTGTGTATATATGTATATACCTATGTATATAGTGCATGTGCACAAAATCTCATACTACAGCTCCTTTCCTTTGTATACAATGTATAGAGTGAGAGTTTGTGTATGTGTGTGTAAGAGAGAGAGAGAGAGAGAAAGAGAGAGAGAGAGAGGAAGAGAAAAGAGATGAGAAAGAAGAATTTAAAGAGGACACTTCTCCTCACAAGTTGTTTGCCTGAATTCGTATGTCACATCGGTAATATCCCCACCCCAACTAGTTTTCCACGCTTCATCAACACAAACTTTACAATCCCATCTCATCAGGATATCATTTTCATTTGAGAGCTTACAAATGTTCTCACGTTCCTCTCTCTCTCTCTCTCTCCCTTTTCACTCAACATCTCCTTTCTCCCTGCTTTCTCCTCCCTACCACCTCCTTTCATATGATTGGAAAGCTCCTTCATGGGAGCTTACAGAGCTGGGACGACAGGCAGGGTATAATAAGCAATCTTTTCTCAGAAGATTTGCCTCGCTGAAATAATTCGGTGGCGAGAAATCGAATTAATTTCCCTCAAGTTTTGCTAAAGTTGAAAAACTTGGCAAAGGCTTTACTCCTTCCCCTGACTGAGTCGGGAGTCTCAAGTCCGTGCAAACTAATAACGCCCGGCTCAATAGATAAAACAAGTGAGAATGTTCCCGGGTGTATCTTTATTAGTCCCACTAATGAGTCATCTCCAGCCCGGACATGTGTACACGGACTCCACTGATTGTAGTTTTAGCACCGCTCCCATATCCATCCCTTTTGACAGCCTTTTTCCTCATAAAATTTGGGGAACGTGTAAATTTAATGAGACTGTGTCGACACACTCTCAGAGGCCAAGATCAATAGGATTTTGGATTTTGTCCCTCAAAATCCTGTTAGCAGTAGACACGTAACTATAAGTATATTACTCATATGAAATATCCACTCCATGGATCCAGTACAAATTTAGCTTTGAGTAATGTACTAAATAGTAGTAGCAGTACAAATACTAGGAGTGCTTTATGGGTGGAGTGTAGGCTTGCAATTTAAAGTAACAGCTACTAGTTTGACATCTACATATAGTACATAAGTGGATGCACGCACTATAAATATATTTCTTTGTACCTCTTGAAACCTGGTAACTCGAACACACACACGACTTGAGGATACAGCTGAGTGAACCACGTATTTATTTGTGTGGTGAAGGATAGTGAGCATAACCGGTCATGTGTGCTGGCGTGTGTGAGCAGTTTGAGTGCAGAATAATGTAGAAACCACGAAAATTCCCCAAATGTGAGAAAGGGTCCGACTTTTGGGAGAAATGACGCCACTTATACGACTCTCCTCAGACACATCATAAAATAAAAGGAATAAATGTATATCTGTACTCAGTGCCTCTCTCTCTCTCTCTCTCTCTCTCTCTCCCTGGGTACAAGTACCAGGGCAAGTATTCAGTAGGGCTGTAACTACTCGCTCTAAAGACTTTGGGAGGACCGGAGAACACATTCAAAATAGGACTAAAGAGAACATTCAACATTGAACCAAATGGCTCTACAAATATTCTCAAACAGAGAGCAACAATCTCTTCCAGCTGGAAACTACAACCATTTCTAGTGTTCACAGGGGTGTCTTCTCCATGGTTAATATTTCTCAGTAATATGTTCCTCTTGTCCTTATGCTTCTCTTATTTGTCGAAAATTTCTGCACCTATGTATGTAGATACATCTATGCACGTCAGCTGGTATTTATATTTCCGTTCCACTACAGACAAGATTGTATCTCCTCAGCTCGAGAGACATTTCCATGTATTTGTTCTCTAAAGCACTGGTAGGAGCTGTGTGGGTGAGATTTGAGAGACTTTAAAATGTGAAAGTGAAACCATGGGCAATTCAAGTAGGGAAATTGCAGAGGCTCATGATAATGATCCCATGCAGAGAACATACGTTTCATCATCAGGTCCCGGTTCCTCCTTCCCTTCTCAAGGAACACGAGGGAAGATGAAGGCAACCGTGGAGAAGGAGAATAAGAAACATGGAGAGACGGAGACAGAGAGAGAGAGAGCAAAGAAGAGGGAGGAAAAGAGAACCGAACTTGTTAACTCGGAAAATTATTACTTCAGCCTGCACTATGTTGTTCACACGTAGCACAAAAGCATCTACACATAAAGAGACATTTTAATGCAAGACCTTCCCTTGCACAACTTTTCCTTGAATAAATAAAGGCAGAAATTTAAGTATACGCCATGTGTACCTATGCATATTTGCATGTAATGTACATAATCAGTGCTATTTGTAAACCAGAGATGCGCATCAAGTTACATAGTTGAATAGCATAAAGGGACATACAGTTTTAGGAAAGCGACTAGAGAAAGGCAAGTTTGACGTTTGGACTGCAATATTTATTATGCATTGCACAACAATGCACTGCAGCACGCACTTTAATCTCGTTAAAACTTTCGCGTCCCTGCTAAGTCGAATAAAACTGGTCGTAAATTATCAACTCTCATCTCACTAGGGACTCTTGCATAGGTTCAAACTGTGTGTGTGTTCCTCCAAATAGGAGAATTTCCCTGGAATATTATGCACTTGTAAATATATGTATCTACATACATCCTTACACACTTTATGTTTCAAAGTGCATACGAGCATGTTAAGCAAACAACCCCTTTATTATCCTGGGCTGAGGGAAAAACGCATCTGTGCAATTACAAGGGAATTTGCATTTCATAATGAATGAGGAAGGACTCCCTTTTACATATAATTACGTATGCATGGAAAAAATAAATTTTGGGAGTTTTTCCGAAACTTTGTTTCTCAAGAAATAAAGAGGTTTACAGGAGAGGGAAACAAGAGGCTTTTTCTAGGTACATGGCTAGTAACAGGCAGGAAGAACCTCGGGACAAATGTCAATGAGAACTTCCGATCCAGGTTGGGCTTCCTCGCTCGCTACAGCTCTCTGCACCCTTCAAATTCAGCCAAGAGCTCAGCAGGGAATGAAAGAGATGAGCATCGAATGGTTTTGATAGGGGAGAGCAAGGCAATAAAGCAGAATCTGATAAGTAAAAGCGGAATAGGAGAGAACAGACGTAGACTCTCAGAGGGATATGTGGACGGAGGGATAATCCACCAAAAGGTACATACATTGAGACGAGAGTTGAAAGAGCAGGGAAAAATAAATGGCAGGAACACATGCTAAGACTCCAATAATGCAGAAAATAAGTTTACGAGAGCCAACTACCGGCATCGTATGTACCTTATGTGAGAGGAGGTCCCGACATGGAAAAATTACTTGCCATTCCTTAAAAAGCAACTTGAATTATCACATTCTATCCTTTACAATTGTATTATAAGGGCATGCAAAGGTATTTGTAAAAGCTGATCGTTATTCTTCAACGGAACATCAATATCTTCGCTTCTCACTTTCTCACTCTCTTCTGTCCCTTTCAAATTGACTGCTCTGTGGAGATAAGCTCCAAGGCATTCTCTTCGAATTGAGCACTGTCAATGGAGCCTATTCATTTGAGGACGAAGGCGTCCATGGATCGTCAGGGATAAAATCCGTACTTTTTTCATCAAAACTTTATATATTTGATCCCCGCTTGCAATATATCTATATTGCGAATATTTAAGCAAGCTTTAGTCCGAAAGATTTTACAGTCTATTGTGTAAGGGAAAACTGTAAAATCCGGTTCGTCATGCATAATGAATGTAATTGTCCCAAGTACGAACAAAAGAGTTTGTTTTCCTCCAACCAACCGGAGAATTTTATCTTTTTCACAGGGAGTAAACAAGAATGCAGAGTAACGCAGTGGAAGCGAGCTAATTCAGTCAGGAGTATTTTCTGAGTCAACATATTTATGTACTCGTTGGAGCTCCGAGATAATCAGTGAAAACCAGAGCCTAAACTTAATCAGCACCAGCTTAGGAATTGTATATCTTTAATAAATGCAGAGTAATGCAATGAAAGCGAGCAAAGCTGTTCAATCACCACCACCACCGACCTTGATGCCTGCAACTGGGAACACTGTAAGTCCATAAAAATCTGTCAGGAATAATAAAGCTTTTTGAATTGAACAAAGGCTCCAGAGATCCAGGGGAAAAAATCAAATACATTTAACACGTACGTACTTTATGAACAAACAAGCAGCAGCTGCTTGATTTTTGTTCCGAGCTTGCTTACAGAACCACAATCCATTATGTACATCTGTGGAGTGTGTGCTACCTCCTTCGGTGCACTCCGTACTTAAGTATGAATATCTATCTCCAAACCCATGTAATACAATAATACACTGTTGACAATGCCACAGATATCAGAATGGGAAGTACTGTATAAAGGTAAATAGCATAAGTTTCAGCACCTGCTGCTAACTCTGACAACCGATCCTGCAGCCCTCTCCTAACAAATCAGTCCACTGTCGATTAAGAAGTAAATCCAACCGTGCTGAAAACTTTAGAGCATCCAGTCAAACAACGGATTTCCCCGCGAAAATAACACCACGCCTGCTGTCACATTAAATTACATTCCCGATTCGTCGTACTAACAATAAGTTTCACCTCAGACGCTAATAAAACGTTCGCATTTTGAAACATCCCAGCCCGTTTGCATTTCTGACACCTTAAGCGCCAAGTATTGGACTGCATACCAGGAACCATCTAGCCGTTGGATATATCTCTCATCCGTGATTTGCTATTTATAAAAGTAAGTGTGAAACTTGCCGAGTAATTTATTCGATATTTTAGTTGAGTGTGCGTGAGTGTGTGGATCTGCTCAGCATCTTCCTCTCTCTCTGAAGATAAACAGAATTTTTTTTGGTTCGACCATCAAGGGTCCGACCTCTCCTCCATATACATACGTCCAATCCTCACACAGACCCTTGAACCAGCTCTTGTGAAGGGAAGATCCGTCGGGGTTTAACCCCAGGGCTCATTCCTGTCACAGAGAGGTAGTCTGGCTTTACGATGGATGGACTCGTTGGCGCCACGGAAAAATACGCATAGGTACATTCCAAATCAAATCACAGGAGTACATATGTAGGAGCAACGCACCATACACATAAATACAACCCCAAAAGACATTTACAATTACCAACTACAAGCAAGTACACATCCCAGAAAGAACAAGATTTCAATGGTTACCATCCCTGGACCTGGATCATACTGCCTAAACGTACATATAGATATCTACCCACGGGTAAGTACACACTAGAAAAACTTATTACCAGTAACCTCAAAATATTTCCAACTACATTATGTATAAATACATATGGACACAAGTACATACATATAATTAAATAGAAACACTGACAATGAGCATCCCCCATACATACAATTACATTCTAAAATAGCTACAAGGCTGCCTATAACCCACTACTCCTCCGTATGTAATTACATTGAAAAATACAATAACACACGCATGCCTGCCCTAGCCCATACACAGTCTTACACACTGAAATAACTGGAGAAATTAGTAGAGCACAGCCTTCCTCGAAACGATTACTACCCCTTCTTAACAGATAGTCATTTACTGGGGGAACAATTTATTACAAGAAAACTCACACATGAATTATCTTGGAACATGGCAGCTCCTCAACACTTTCCATATCACACAAGTTACACTCGTACTTCTTGGAGGCAGGCCGAGCTATACAGCAAGGAGACCAGAGCCGAAATATCATTACCCACTACACATCCTCCTACAAACTACATGCAACTAATCCTGTCATTATTGATTCAATCACACGCTTACTTATCATCATTGCTCATGTTTGTACACCAAATACTAATCTTGAGCCCTGCCAACATCTCAAATCTCTCTTCCTCATTGCTCTTCCTTCCTTAATTCGCTCCCTCTATTTGCTCCTATACTTACACCTGAGCACACACAATCACCCAATACATTTCAATACACTCCCAAGCATATTTAACTTAGACTCTATACTCTCCTGAACACAGCATACTTAATACTTCCAGATCCCATATATCCAAGTTAAATGCGTCGGAATATCTCCACCAAGTACCAACTCCTAAACACAGACTCCGAGCAAAAGTTAAATCCGAAGGTTTGTTAAATGCTAAGCCGGCTTACAAATTGAAAGGGAAAACTTGCAGAGACATATGCACGCACAGTACTACTACATACATATATTAACTGCCACCAATATCCTCTGGATATAAGGTTAAGACTCCATGTATATGTAGAAGGAAGAAGGGCGAGGAAAAAGAAAATCTCGCCTTGCCAAAAGACTTGAAGTATTCTGCTCACGTTTGACTTGTGTGGCATAATCCGCAACGTGGAGGGAATTCCAGCTGGAAATTCTCTCCTTGCTCTCAAAGCCAGCAGCTACTACAGATACTACTCCTAGTGTGCCAGTCTTGAGAAGTCTCAGGAAGAAATACACCTCCAGTGTACATAGTCACTATTCACTCGGAATAGTATCATTAACTCCAATGTTTACCCGGCTTGTGGTATTTACACATAATGGATACGTTTAACTCCCTCATGAATCCCAGAGCACCAGAAAAAGAGATCCTGAGCCGTGAGTTTACAGGGAAGGAAGTATGGACGAGAGAGAAAAAAAAATCCAACTAATCGAATCTCAGGCTTTTTTCCCAAACAAAATATCGAATTTTCAACCAAACACACATATATTCTCAGCCTCTCCCTCCCAACAGAAATCAATTGGGAGAGGAGAGGAAGCCAAGAAGAAACCCCACAAGTTCTCATTGTCCGTCCGTGGGTAAATATCAAAGCAGGGAGAAATTGGGAAGAAAATATTTTTCTCCAGCCAACCGCAACTCAAAAGGAGCCACTTCTTCCCAAAATTTCCCCCCTCCGGAAACAATTTTCAAATTCTATAAAGAAAATAAGATGAGAATGTAATAAAAAAAATCCTAAGAATCTATTTATGTCAGAAATTTTCCAGTTTTTTCTTTCTCCCTTTCCCTTCCTTGTACAGAAACGGGCGAAACTCTCTCAGTAGCTGAGATACTAAGAGAGAGAGAGAGAGAGAGGCAGGGTTGAGGAAAGAAATGCGAAGAGTATTGGGAAAACTTTCGACAAAGTTTTGGCGCGTGTTCAAAACAAGGCAAAAGAAGAGTAGTGTTTGTGTGTGTGGTGCAGTGGAAAGAAAGGGATCTCAAGAGCATGTGAGATTATACCAAGTCCAACGTCAATGTCAACGGAGTTGCAGTTACACTCGAATAAAGTGTCACTGACATGGATAGCGAATACATTCCAAATAGTTCCGATACACAGAGATAGCCTCCCCTGATACATAGACTGGTCTTCTCATGTGTGTTCCCTACAAACAAATACCATTGAGGAATGGCTTTCTGTCTGTACACACAAAACACACACATACAGTACACACACCAAACAACTCCGGATCTTGGCATATAAAAATGCATGTGCATGCAAATAAATTTTCTACGCAAATGCTTGCATACAAAACAAGCCTAAGAGGAAAGTTTCCAACCACAAAATGTGATTTGTTCACAAGTTTTGCGTCAGCCCTGAGCTGTTTTCCAGTCAATACAAACGTCTCTACAGGACCCACACAACAACAACAAATACCTCCTCACTTGACAAACTTTACAAGAAGAGCTAGCTAACAAATTCTAAAATCCCCTTTGAAAAACTCCTCTGATTAAAAGTCAAGCGGGAAACACATCCAGTCCGTCGATTGTCAGGAGCAACCCCGTCCGCTTTTGTAATCCTCTCGCAGGTAGTCGAGCCATCATCCGAAAATGAGTCCATGGCTAATTACTCCTTTACTATGAAAATTTAAAGTTGAGTTGTAAACTAATAAGCTTCCGGAACTCCCGCTGTTGACTTTCACAAAGGAAATGATAAGTCAGGGGCAGATAGGAAAAGTTGTTTTCATATTATGCTCCTGACATGAGTAATTTCATACAGTAGGAGAAGAAAAAACTTTGGGATTTTCAGATTCTAAGAAGATGCTGGGAGCTTCATAATTACATGCATGTGTCTCTATGTATGTATCTACATATATCTACATATGTTTATATAAGTATATACTGTATAAGTAACTATATCCAATTATTTTTGTAGAATGAGGAGTCGGAGGTGCACGGTTGGATTGGAAATCCAAAATCTTTTGTAGTCCTCAAAACTTGTTGAGGAGAATGGTGTAATGTCTGTAATTAAATAGGATTTGCTGCTTCTGCACATTTTTCCGAGAGGCCTTGGTGCAGCAATTAATTAGCGTGACCTTGCCCTTAAAAACACGTCCGTTATTATTATTCAAGGGGATGGTGGAGTAATTGCATTGTGTAGGCAGAATGTAAAAATCAGAGGAGGGAAGGAGTTGGAGCCCAAGTCCATTCCGAACCCAAAGCTTACCATATAATGTTACACTTTCTGAGCAAACTACGCTCCGAGGCTCATCATCCTCCTGGACGTGAGTTGTAATTTGAGTTGGTGTTTCCTTCCCAAAAGACTTTTCCATACAAGTGTCTTGTGGCTTTGAACATTCACAAGAGAGAGAGAGAGAGAGAGAGAGAGAGAGACGGAGAGAGAGAGATACATCCTCGTAAATAACTCCTACTCAAGGCAGGGCCCTGTACAATAAGGACCGAAGACTTGAGATTTCCAAGCCCTCCAGGTCCATCCGATTCCATTATATAATGTTTAGCAAGCGTGTAAGTAAAAAAAACTAAGGCCGGAGAAATTCACCTGTTTTTTTTATCCCTTCACTATTACACACTATATGTTGTACATTAAGCCCTGTTACCATTAACTGCTACTCTATACCACTTGGGGTAATATACACAGAGCACATACAATTATTAGAGGGTACTTGAAAAAAAAAAGTAGCTAATACTTTAATCCACCATTCTTCCCTTTGTACCTTTCCCTATAGACAGACACTCCATTGCATACACACAAACTCAACTTGAAGACAAAGAGGTGTACAAAAAAATACTTGGAGGTAGTTTTCACTTGAAAACACATCCATTCAAATGAATTCTCAAAGTCTCAAAGTAATAGTACAGTAATATTACATGGAGCCCAGAAATTGAGTGAGACTCTCTGAGACCTGTCATATCTATATCCGCATCTTAAATACAAAGACCCATGAATTTCTATGGGTAATATTAGATGCTAAAGTTACTGTCTGGTTTTATGTCTCTTCTGTTGGTTATAATAAGATTCTCATTATAACATTCAATTCGTTTTGTATGTATATTCTTAGGAGGGAGGTATAGAGAGTCAGATTCTATTTCCCTTGAGTTCCCATATATAATCTACACTGGTATCTCCCTCCATAAGTACTTAACAAGATACTGAAGATACGGAATCCTTTGTATGTTTCCATCTCCTTCCATCGATATGGGGCTTGTGTGGAAAGGATCCCGTAATACCTATCCCTCCGTCCGTGAGGGAAGAAGACTCCTTTAAATCGTATGCTTTTTGTATACTGTACTTGTTTATTCCTAAGACGGATTCTTAGTATGCAGGGACTGGCTCAGTGTACATATGTATATGTACTATCTGTATTAAGTAAACGTTCGATTGCCGTGAGCAAGGTTACTTCCCCAGAGAACTGCCTCACGGAGTGCTCGTATACACTCTCAAGCATGGAAATCCTCTTGACTTTGATCGTATCTCCGAATTAGTTGTTATGGTAAAGGTTCCGGCTTAAATACAATGCACTCTTGGCTTTTTTTTTTCGAATTACAACTTGTCTCTCTTCCTCTCTACCAAATTAAAAGAGACTTTTTAGGAGCTTGCTAGGATTTCCCTCTTCCTTGGAGGGGTACTCCGGTACCTACACCTCTCAGGGAAGGCTGGAGCAGCGTCGGAATGCAACAGTACCAGTCAATTCATTTTATACTGGACTTAAGATTTTTTACGTTGGTCAAGTGTGGCTCGGATTTTTTTTTTCCTTCGGTTCCAAACAATCAACTTGAGTCAAGTGTGGGAACATTTTGAACATTTGGAACTTGAATCTCAATGTCAATTTCCATCATGTCATGTCCTTGCTGGGCTCTTCTCCGAGAGAGTCAGTGGGACTTGACAAGTTTATGAAAAAGCGGATGAGAAATTGATTCTGGAGTCCAGGTGCTATTATGCGACATTAAAGGGACTTTGAGCAAATATAACGGAGCGAGTGCAGACGCTCCTTTATGGAAATGAGGAGGAAATAAGCGCGAGGGAAAGAGTTGTGAGCTTGACGCTGACACGGCTGTTGGGTTTATTTGGATGGTCATGTTTTACATGACAGCCTCATGGAGGTTGTGGATGAGTTACAAGTGGATTAATGGACAAGTAATACGGCGGAGACACACGAGGCCAAATGATTAAGCCATTAGTTTATCGAAGAGTGAGAGAGAGAGAGAGAGAGCGAGAGAGAGAGAGAGAGAGAGCAACGTCAATGTCACTGACATCTGTCAACTTGATCTCCATCCATACTTCTATAAATCTTTGATCACAAAAACTCTTGTAACTCTCCTTGTCAACGTGTACCTAGAATATACCATAGGAACTAAGTAGATGTGCTGAGAAACGAGGAAATAAATAGGGGAAAAAGTCAAGGCGAAAAAAAAACATCCATCCAATTTTGAACATGGATTTTATTTCCAATTTATTACCCAATGAATCAATAAACTGACTCATGGAGAAAGGACAAAAGGGTTAATCACGCCTCGATAAAAACTATCAACTCCACCATAAATGTAAACATGCTGGAGGGGATGAGGAGATCCTATAATGAACAGGCTATAAAGAATGGCCGTTATCTTCTCACTACTAATTTATTCATCTCTTTGGAAACAACAAAAAATCCACATTCACAGCTCTCAATAGCAAAACCATCACTTTTACAATCTCAGTCTCACTTGGCCTGGCAAAGGTTAAGTAATTTCTCTCAATTTCCTTCTCAAAACTCTAAATCCAAAAAGGCATGCATGTACCCATAGATAGCTTCACAGGCGCAAAGCTCGTACAATAAGTGTATATAATTCAAATTTGAGAATAAATACATGTCTACATACATACATACATACATACATACATGGAAATGATGCTACGAAAATTCCTGCTGAAGGGCTGAGGAAATGTAAATGAAGGGGAGAAGACACTACTTCAAAGATGAGGAGTCAAGGATCAATCCTTTGTTCTGTTTTTCTAAATGGATGTGAAGAGACTCATCTACATATGTGCCAGTCAGTGTTATTTGAATTACGAAGCACATACATATACTTATAGAATGTACATACATGGATGGATATTATAATTGTACACGTATCATATGTCTATATATCTATACCCAGATTTCGTAGTGTAAAGGAGACGGAAAATTCCCGAGAACTAACATTGTTTCGCTTTTGGCATTAAATCCGTATCGGCCAAGCTCACACGTGCGTTTCACTCTGAACTTGAGCCTAATTGAAAATAAACATTTATTTCACGCTTATTTTTTTCCTCCCAAAAATATATACCAAAGACAGGAGTCTATATTGGAAACTTGGAAACTGTAAAGATCCTTTTTCTCACTAAAAAAAAAATCCCATCCCTTCCCCTGGAATATACACGCCTTTGGTTTATTTTTGTAATTAGCAATGTAAACGGACGTCTCCGTAGAATAACCCTTCTGTGAGGGATCTGTCGTTGGAGGGTGGATCCCTCAAAATCCCATTTATACAATAACTACTATTATAATTCCATAGCTCGTTCCCTCAATCAGACGACAAATCAATCAAACACTAGTGCATAGTCGTAAATCTGTCCTCAGTGCAGTTCCACACCTACAAGAACTCCTGAAATGGTGCAATAAACAATAAAAACGGCGCCGTATTAATTCCTAGCTGTCGGTCCACAGTATTGAATTGCAGAGAAGAAAGTTGCAAATTTACACCCATCCTCCCCCAACCGCTCACATTTTGGGCATGTACATATACATATGAAGAGGGAAATGGAGAGGAGGATATTATAATTTCCTCAACCTAAACAAAGCTACATTAGCAGCTCAAGTAGCGGAACAGTCAAGTTGACTTAAGAGAAAAAGGATATCTTGGCCGACAACAAGA
Source organism: Allacma fusca (assembly GCA_947179485.1). NCBI lineage: Eukaryota > Metazoa > Arthropoda > Collembola > Symphypleona > Sminthuridae > Allacma > Allacma fusca. The sequence goes on along the minus strand of OX359247.1, from coordinate 31,611,088 downwards.
CTGTAATTGAAAATAGATTTGTTTTTGTGAAAGATAATTGCTCCGGAGAATCGTTTACTTCTGACTGCTCACTGCTGGATTTAAGTTACGCCTGTGATGTGTGTGAATGTGTGTGTGTGTGAGTTTGTGTGTTTGTGTGTGGAAGTTACGTACATAATTTAATGCATGTCCATATAATAATACATGTGTCGAAACTTTATGTCCATTTACAGACAGATATATACAGAAGTCCAAGGTATATAGGAGACCCTACTTATATAGAATTAGTCCTCGAATTAAAATACATTGGGGGGAGGGGGTTACGTTTCCAAGGAAGAGAATTCCAAGGATAATCTCCTTCTTTCCTATCAAGTTGCAGGAGAGGAGATAAGAATTGTCAATGCTCTCTGCACTATTCCCTTCCACAGGGGATTTCTTACACGTAACTACTATTTCTTCCATGCAAGGAAGAAAGAGAGAGAGAGCTAGAGAGAGAGAGGCGACATGGAGAGTCACAAGTCGGTTCTGGAATGATTATCATTGTATTCTCGTTACTTTTACGACTCTTGCCTTCCAGACCCTGCTGGGGGCTTCCATGTAGTGCTCAAGTGTTGGAGGATGTAGGAATCCTATGTATTTACACACTTTTGCATTTCCGCGAGTCTCTCCACACTATAACCAGGAGTTGACATACATAGATACATTAGAAATAGTATGTACCTACATTATATATTCAAATATGTACGTACGTATGTACATATAAGTCCACAAATGATATCTGGGGAAACAGAGGTTCGTTTCCAATTGTTTGTTCTTCACTTAAGCCCAGGTTTTGATATTTCAAGCCAAGTGTGTATATAGGGTAACAATGCCATGTATAAGTAACTGTATATTATAGTTGTCTCTTGCTAACTTTAACATCCGTGAAATTATTGCAGAGATCTTTCCTTGAGTGAGTGAATGATTGTATGGCCTCTCTTTCTTCCCTGCCTCTCTGACTTCCCTGACTCTCCGTTCTAAAGGAAGGTAAATACTCATGTGTACATACGCAAGTGTGAAAAAATAGAGGGGACGAGGAGAATAGTAAAATCCAAAAAGAGACAGATCCAAATGCCATAAAATCAACTGATCCGAATCTCTCGCCTGACTCCCAGCTGCATTTCCATATTCGTCACGTATGACAATGTCAATTCCCTCCGCTCGAATTCCGACTGACAAGGTTAGCCCTGAAACTATTCATAAACCTAGGACTCTTGTATGTAGGGATGAGGGACCCATTGGAGTCTCGGAACACAACACTCCTGTCTACTACATATGCTGGGACAAATGAGTGCTATAGATACACGCTGAACTTGAACTTGTATGTGGTTGAGAGGGGAGCTGGAGAGAGAGAGAGACAGTATTGCAAAAACATCCAAACATGTCCACCCTCTTATTGTTTGGGCAAACCAAATGACTCCAGTCTGTCCTACGTTACTTTACGGCTCTCAAACTGACGAACCAAGTACTTGAGATGCGGCACGCGTGCAGGAATAAATTATGTTATTATTGTGGGTGTCCGCGTTTTGGACTCAAATAAAATTGCTCCCAATAAAAATCCAATGCTAAAATCCCTTGCTACTAGTTTTCCTTGTAGTTCAGGAATTTGAAGCTGTACAAGGTCTTGATTTTTAGAAACAGTGGAGATGAATGATAAGTTGACATGTAATTCCTTAGAGAGAATTTGTCTCATCCGTAGCCATAAATTATTGTCCAAATATATCTAATTAATTATATAACTAAATTACAAAATATAAAAATAATTCCATAATAGAATGTGGGTATGTACGTAGATTCTAATTAAATTCTATGCAAATAATTTACATAAGAAAAAGTCTGTCACGACAAAACCAGAAGTTTCCCTTGAAAATAATTCTTGACACTTTGACAAACCAAAGTTTTTGGTTGTGCCAAGGCTTGGCAAGCCAAAGTAATATTAAGGGGTTGTACTGAATCTCAGCCAATATTATTTTTCAAGCATTAAAAAAAATTAAATGTCAAGATCAGTCCCGCACTTGAAGCGGTTCACTTGTGAGTGTACAAGTTACCAGTTATAATACATATACGCTATTTGTCGCTGATCCCAACTCCCGGAAATTTCTTCAGCCTCCAATCCATAGACATTAAAATCTACAGGATTGGCTCCAATAAGTTACGCTCTATGGGACCTGTCCGTATTTTAATTTCAAGTCTCTCCCTCCCTCTCTGTCCTAACAAGGGCCAAAATGAGAGCAGACAAATTTTTCTAAAGTGGTTCTCAATCGGAACGACTCCATTGTTTTGTAAGGACGAGCTCCGCACGGGAACTGTATCATTACCGTAGTACTTGCCTATGAAATAGCACTCCCAGCCCTATTAATTTAGCGGGCTTAATTAAGGGAAGGATAATAGCCGGATTTGATACATAAAATGATACAGTACTTTGTAAATAAATACAAGCAACTGGCACAACGTATGTATGTAGATCAACAACTTATAATGTCAACTACAGACCTATACTACAAAAAGGCACAAGCTCTGCATCTCCCTCGTATTTAGCCTATAAGTATCTATTTAATAAATATTAAATCATACAATAATTACAAGTTGTCCCGTCCATGTCTATCATACATCACCGTGATTACATGTACCCAAACATTTATTGTACTGTCATCCACGGCATACTCTATCTACGTAGATATGTGCACCCAAATAAATGTGACAATATGAGCCAGTTCGAAAATACTAGTACAAGCGTAGATACTCGTACCTTATCCCCTATCTTCCTCCCGCAGTCCCCACGCCCTATTTAATTGTGACCAAGGAAGGCGGGGGAAGGTAACTAAGAAGGTACTTTATGAGGAGTATTGTGAAACATTCCTGGCTTTAATTTGACAGGAATGGTGGGACAGCAGAAAATGTGGGAATCAACGAGTCCCTCCACCCATGAAGCAATCTAGAGAAAAGCCACGGAAGACTTGTGCACAAGAGGAGGAATGAATTGGCAGGGCTTATCTCCCATCCCAGACATTATTGTCATGATTATTGGCGTAGAAGTGGTTCCCTGTAAGTAAGTACTAGTACATAGAGTTAAGCTCACATCTTGACTCGTCAAATTCTGCACCAGACCGGCTTCCGCATTTACTATGCTAATTTCTGGAGACAGCCTAATCGGCAACTGGCAGCAACTCTTGTGGACTATTTAGTGTCATCGTCATCTTAATGCCCCTTTTTTACCCACCAACAACCCAACATTTACCGCACCAGCGAGCGAAACAGTCACCAGGGAACGCACTTCAAAGATGAAGAGACAGCAAGGGTGGGAGATAGCTATCCTCCAAAGAAGCTCCAGAAGAACTGAGGAAATGAAATGCATGGAATTTTTACCGTAGACGATGAGAAAGGAAATGCTACGAGGCATGTTCATGTTCCTCCTCAACCCTTCGGAGGACGCAGGAAGAATGAACCGTCTGATAACAAAACTTATGATATAAAACTTGTGAGAAATTCTCCTCAAACTTCCTTACAATGCATTATTTCCTCTTCGTAGATATTATGCACGTATGACAATTCCCTCATACTGTATAGTCATAAGGACCCTACACACCTGCCTCGGAAGGGCAGGCATGCATCCAGTTCTGTCAGTCCACTTTATGTACATACATAGTAAGTAAGCTCACAGAGGCTGACAAAATGAAATAAACTTGTTCAGCCGGGGTGAGTTTGTGTAAGACCCAAATTTCAGTTAAGATTCAGGGCGGAGATACAACGGTTTGTTACCAATTTGATTGTGGCTTATTCTGTTATGAAAGCACAGAATAGAAAAAAGCACGGAGTGTATAGTATCTACATATGTACATACGTAGTAGTGAAGGTAGGAATTGTGGATGCATCCTCCCTCTGCTCTTTCCCTCTCTGTCCTTCCCTTTCCTTAAGTATGTACATATTTCTATATGGTAAAGTAAAACTGAGTGAGCATGCAGCATGAACTAAGTGACTACGTTCCAGGGACGGATGAATCGTCTTGACAGACAGATGATTCTTTTGTGGAGTTGATCCGGACTATTTTTTCCTTCCACCTCGATTTCCGCTTCTTCTCACGTGCTCCAAGCTCAACCGGGCACAATCTTTGTCCGTAATAACACCAAATGCACACACACATGCAGAGGCTCTAGGGAATCTTTCCCACTCTCCTAGCCACCATTAGAATACCAAAAAACCAACAAAACTCCGCATGAAATGCTAATGTGAACTTCCACGAACGGCCCGTAAACCTAACACACCCAGCTTAGACTTAAGGTAGATATGTTCCTTCACTTACTCTATTGTCAAAATATATGCGTAAATAGTTTCCTGTTATACATACACACACACACACACATATAGATATATATATATATATATCTACATATTTACACACACAAAAATACCTCAGATTTTTATACACACACCAAAATTCTGTACATAGTAGGAGCACATATGACGGCTCTATTTAGAATAGATATTACACCTTAGTTCTATAGATATACGGAACATACCACATACACATGAACTTACGTGAACACAAACACACTGTAGTAAATATTGTTACGATCTAACTGTACCACATTCAGAGAGGATCTCCAAGACCACTTTTACCATCCGTTTTATTGCATGTACCTTATTGCATCTTGGCATGACAGCTTATACATGCTCAAGGCCCTACTTGTTCCTGACTTATCCTCCCTAAGCCTTCATCCACTTGAACTTCCCTCTATGTAATGCATGAACATGAAGTCAGAGTAGAGAAAGAATGCAGTTTGTGACACCAGTCCAAAGATAACAGAAACTTGCATTCAAAATGTAGTGAACATACCAGACGACAACACGCATCTGTGGTTAAGAGATAGGGCTCGTTTCACTCATTTCACTTTTTTCCCTGAACGAGCTTGCAAAATACAATTGAATTGGTGGGAAATTCCCAAAGGAGGGGATTCCGAAGAGAGGGAATCTAGGATGGCTAATGAATTTGTCCCCCTGAAATTTCTTTCAAAAAGGAGTTCTTGGAAAATTATTTCTTTGCTCGGTCTTGTTTTCTCAAAAATTTGGTGGGATTTAATTACATGAGATGGGGAAACCTCTCTTGTTTGTTTTTACTTCTCATCGTAAAGCGCATCTGTGGGCTGGTGCACATGTATCTCTTTGATCTATGTACAAATACACATTTATTTACTAATCCTGGCAGGGTTGGATGACAACATGACATTGTGCCTTGAACTTGCTCTCTTGCAAGTTGTATTTGAGAAATGTTGAAATAAGTTCCAAGAAGCTTAATAAACTGGCTCAACCCCAATAGAAAGTGTATATGAACTCTTTGAAATTAACTCCGTTGAAAAATTAGGTTGGTGTGAAAAATCAGGGAACATGCGAACACTTTTGTCAGGCACAAATGAGTCCTAGTAGCCTAAAGTATATAGTAATTATAAGGAAAAAGTAAAAGTAAGTGAAACCACAGGAAAACAATTTGCTAACAAAAACATACTACACTAACATTTCAGCCTACACTTGTTGTACTGTTGCTTTCTCATTAAAATTTCTCGGAACTGTGCTGCTTGGAAGTTGGGTAGGAGTCTGGGACTCTCGAGGATTAGGAAGGTTCCTTTATAAAACTTAGAGTATTGTGTTGTTCTCTTGGAATAACAATTGTACAAGATAAGGTTTCAAGTATGGAGTCAACGCAAATAGGAACAACAACAAGAGAGCTATGTTTACTGTATGCATTTGCCAATTTGGCATTCCTCCATGAAGGAAATGCTGGAGAATTTTTTAAGGAAATAGGTGCAGAACATGCAATGAAATTCCAATGGAATCTTTTCCCCTCGTGGTTCCCATTACCAGTTGTAATACACAGTTTGAGTCCTATCCCCTATTACTATTAGAGATAGGTCTGTTATATTTAAATATTATGCAGGATCCATAGGGATCTTTACACTCCCGATTTTCATACATACACGCCTTCAACACCACACTGTTCCAGCCAGGAACAGTTTTGAGTGGAAATTCCTCCGGAGGTTAATTACTTCTCATTTACATGGCCCCCATATACATACACATGCTACACATTTGAAATTAGCCCTCAACTTTTCCTTCCCATTGCTTCCCAGTAATGGTTGCGGGGAGAAGTGTGGCAGGAATGGAATGAGGTCGCGGGCTCAATTCCGGCTCATTCCAACGGAAATGTAAATGGAGAAAAAATTGTGCTTGAATATTTATTTAGGAAGTGACTGGCGGAAATTAAAAAGTAAGATTTTGGAAATTCCCCGTCGTTTTCCCTCCCATAAACTATGCAAGAGCATTTAAAGTTTCCCAGAACCCAGTACGGGCCTCTACTCCCTGGAAATTCATCCCAGATCCCAGCGCATTAAATTCCTAAGCTACTTTACAATTCCAGGAAGGTTTTTAAAAATCTAGTGCCAAAGTGGGTCCCAGAGACGGTTAAATGTTGAAACATGGAATTCAAAGCTAAAGGTAATTTGTATTAAATTGAGAGAAATTTACCTTCTGAGCCTTGCTCATAGTTTGGATGGGCTGAACATCATGATCAAAATGTTTCCTTTCCTGTAAGCACCCCATGCAGACAGGGAATTTGCAAAGCATACAGTACATGCTCAATGACTCGGCCGGATGATCCGGGCATTTGTACTCAAGGGGTCCAGCACGGAGTTTCAAGCATGCCTTCCCCTGCTGAGGCCCTACCAGAGCGTGCTTGGCCAAGGGCCCACGGGCCGGATGACAATTCTCACGACATTTGTCACAATAGAAGATCTCACACTGCTCACACATCACCGTCGCATTCCGCGGATTCTTCTCACACAGCTGACATTTCGTGCCCAGATTCCGAGTCTCGACATATTTATCCACGATATTTTGCATGACTCGGAATTTGGGCAAATTATGAGCTCCGTGCTCATCAAAGTACACCATTTTGTGACAGACGGGACAGGAGAGGCAGAAGACAGTGGACTGGATGGGGGGGAACAGGAGTCCATGGATGTTCGGAGTGCCCACGTAACTATTGGGCCGACTACTGTAAACTACAACTCCACTGTCGGTCTCACTGAGGATGGAGACCTTGTCCGAGCTATCCTCACTGCTACTGGTCTCACCTGTCCCGGAACTCGCACTACTGTCACTGTGACTCGAGGTATGATGGACCGTGGCCGTGGTCACTAGGATGTGATGGGAATGACCATGGAAGTTGGCACTATGACTGTGACTGTGCGGTTGACCGTTCACATTGGACAGGGGCTGCTGTTGGACGGCTTGCTGCAACTGCACCGCACAATTTAGACAGAGCGTGTGGTAACATGGGAGGAGGACCGGGTTGCTGAACAACTGCTTGCACAATGAACACTTGAGCTCTTCTTCCATTTTGAAGCACTATTTTCCCATTTGGTAATTTTTTATTAAATTGTTCTTGTATTTTTGTATTTTTGTATTTTTGTAATTATTTTTCCCCCAGAGTGGGGGGGGGGGTGTGGAGAAGGGATTATTATTTCCTAGGATTTAATAACCCTTTCTCTCCAGTCAACCCTTTCTGTTAAAATGTTCTTTCACCAGTTATTTTGAGAGTCGAATATTTTCTACAATTGATTTAAAATTTGTAAAACCCTTGTTATTGTAACTATGGGATGGATCCGAGTAAATATTATTCTAGGAGTAATTGTGTTGATACAGGAAATGTTATTGTAGTCATTAATCGTTGAGTTAGAATTATAGCGTTTGTTTACACTTTAGAAGATAATACATGGAGTGGGATCTGGGATGAGAAAGAAGGGGAGAAGTGAAATTCACTAACACGTGGAGGACCGTCTGAGGACCGACATCATGCTTCCTGCACGACTAGCTAGTAACTGAGGATTGGAAGGGAATTTCAGCGGCTTAGAGAGGGGCAGGAAGTAAAGTGTATGCTCCAAGCGGTCTTCGTCTCCTGAGTTGATTCCCCCTCATTTGAGCACATTGCATCCACATAACTATTATGTACAGTCCGTAAGGGGGGCATATCAACTGGAAACAGGATTTTCTAAAGGATTTCTCTGAGTAGAGGAAACGGCTCTGATTTTTTCCTAAATAGTGTATCGTACATATACTTACTTACCTGTGTACGTACCTTTCATATAACAACCCTGAAGGAAGGAGGGTACCCTCCTTATGTAATTATACATATATTTGTGAAGGTCCTAATAGGATTTCTTGTATCGTTTGTACTTACGTACTTTACTATGACATTTGGTGTTATGTACATCCTCCCATGCCTGAACTAACTGAAAGAAACCAGGTTTAGGTTATGGAGCCTGGGTTGGATATCCAGGTAGAATATTTAATTATTTTCAGTGATTACTCTCAACCTGGCAATTTTTCTGGATTTTGAACATTATAAGGAACGGTAATGATCCTTGGAGATTATATGACAGGTCGAATTTATGAGAATGGAACTTTCAAGGTAGGACATGGATAGGGCGGGGAAAATAACTTAACTAATCCCAAGGAACATTTCGGCCTTATGGATCTACAGTACTATGGAATATGTTATGACATGTGCCTTGTTGGATTTATGAATTTCTTAATATTTGGATTTCTACTCAAATATGAGAGGGATAGAGGGACTGAGATAATAGCGAGGCGCTTGGTTTAAGAAATTCTGGGGCGTCACGTTGATGTCGAGAAAGTTGAGGAATTACTGTTGCTATTTAATTTGATTGCAGGTTATCACATTGAAATAAAAGTTCGAAGGAGGTTGAAAAATTGCAAGGTATCTGATGTACTGAATTTAAATGTTTGGAGTTTAAGGGAAATTACATACCTCCAAAATGTTTCATTGCCACAATTGAGAAAGTTTCTTCAAAGAATGCTTCTGCTGAAGTTCGTTCTACTTAAGAATGTAAATGGGAAATTTTGATGGGGGAGATAAAATTGGGATTTTTGCTGATGGTAGTTCAAATTAGTTTAAGCACTTGTTTGATGAAGAGTTTGGATAACACTTTTTTTTTCCACGTAAATATGATTAATATCTTTGCATGTCAATATCTTATGGCTCCTACTCTGTAGGCTTAAAATGGTCGGGTGAACTGGAAGGAATTCTGTAGCAAACAAAAAGTAATTTAGTAGTTTTTCTATATCTGTAGTATTTTTTGTGTTGTTGTTTTGCTAATTAGCACCTGAGAAGTAATTAACACAGGCAGGAAATCCCGAGCTTGAAATACTAAGCTCAGATTTTTTACTAGTGCTTGACTGACTCAAAATCCCCTACCAAATCCTCGGCTTGAGGTAGCGAAAACACTTTTAAATCTAACATTAATGATTAAGATAGAATTCTAAAGACAAAATAAATTTAAATGTCGAAAAAAAACTAACTGAAACGTGCCTTTTTAAAGTATGAGGTCTGATTATCCTGAAATTTCCTAATTGGAATTCAATATTTTGGTTTTATTTTTAGCATTACTATAATATCAACGTTTGAAAAGGTAAAGTAAATTATACTGTACGTGACTATTTTGTAGTTAAATTAAAACCTTACTGCAAAAGTCGGAAAATATTATCTTAACCTAATCACGAATGCCCGAGTTGGAAAATTGCTCAAGCTTGAATGAGGAACGAACTTTGCATGTATTCTTAACTCACGTTCTTTTTCATTTTTTACTGAGGAAATAGACAAAATGTTACTATGATGTTATCCTTATGGAGTAACATAGCAAAGTATAAACGAAGCAAATTTTTCACATTTTGGTTCTCACGTTAATTTTCTTATTCTTTCGCCTGTGTTTAACGAAAAGAAACCCACCGAAGGAGAAAAAATGGCAATAAGAGACAACCAGGTATAAAAGCTTCCGGTAGCATGTAACAGTAAAAATTCTTGGGATGGCTCCTTACAGAGCAGCTCTACCTTAGAAAAATCCTTACTTATTCAGTATTTAAATAGATATGTTAAACATATTCTCAACGGAACGTCTCATGTGAAAAATGTCAGCGGACTCTTCGTGCTCAACTTATTATTTCACAGAGTATTCCCCTGGGTCTGGTTACAATCAGTAATTATTATTTGTTCCACATTTGTGAATTTTAGGATGGATGCTGATGGCTTGCTATGTCTGTAATTTTGCCCTCTAAGAAAAACAGAATTTTTACTGCGTACTTTCTTGCATTTCTGGATTTACCATTACAAAATACTGAAGAAGGCAAATAACTAAAATATTATCCATATCTTTGGACTACGTGGGAGATAAATTGACAAGCTTTATTAATTTGCGAGCTTTCTACATCTAACAGACTGTCATCTTCAGGCGCAAAACAGCAAGTGGTAACAAATAGCTAATACATCTTAAAAATTAATTAATTTCCTTCATTTTCCAATAATTAAGTTTTTAGTTTAAAAAACATAATAACTACAAATCGTCACATGCAATGGTACTAATTTTACCATAAAATCTGTTTTGCAAAAACAACTTGTATTTCGGAAAAGTTTAGCCACAATAATTCACAACAGCATAGCAAACATGCTTTGCACGCGCCAGCACCATCTGTCGACTGGGAAAATATTTATCAGAGGTCTACAAGAATTTTACCCGTTTTCGGGATACTTACAGTTTATAGACTTTTAAAAGTAAGTTCTGAAAATTATTCCGTCACATCCAGTTAATTAAATCGTCGTAAAAAATACAATAATAATTGTTACAATAGTGTCTATCGTTTTTGCTTTGTTGTGGAATGGGGATAATTTCGTCAACATCCTGCAATCCTTTACAATGTCATCCTGCACCTGAAACAATAATGGGCTCACAAATAACAACATGAGAACGCAGCGTTTTCATGCTGTAATAAATTTATTTCTTAAATTCGACTTCATGACGTTGATCGGTTGATCTCTATCCACTTCCCATTTAATTGTTGTAATTATGTAACCCTTTTTACTAGTTTGGTTACAGCACAGAGTATCAACTTTTCTGTAGAGACGTTCGATAGTGCAACATGTGCCTCTTCTGCAACCGTCCAATTCTTATCTTTGTTGAAGTATGTAATTCGTAATACTTGAGAGAATTTCGTTATGCCTGTTATTTCTAAGAAGGAACCCTTTTAAGTAGGAACCCAAAAAACATGAAAAGTTTCTATCCTGTAATATCTTTGAAATCTTTGGATTCATACTGAATTCTACCAAGAAAGCCTTTAACTGGAAATTATATTTGGAGACATCTTACATTCAGGAACCCATTTGGAACAAGTGAGATTTTATTTAACACAGGCTTATTCCCAGAAATACTTTCTTGGTACATCTTTAAGCCAGCTCCACGATGCGGCGGGTATGGAAAAAGTTCCAAATGGTCAACGATCCTGACAACAGTAAATGGTCAACTAGCCCGCTGGGGTAAGATGGCCAACAACCCGCCGAAAATTTTTGGCCAACTACCTGGGTATCGAAAAAAAATTTTTGCCAACTACCAAAAATTTTTGGTCAACTACCTGGGTATCGAAAACAAATTTTGGTCAACTACCAACAATTTTTGGCCAACTATCTGGGTAGCGACAAAATTGTTTGCCCAACTAACTGGGTAGCGAAAAAATAATTTGCCTAACTACCAAAAATGCAGAGGTGTGAAAAATACATAAAATTTACTATTTAAATACAAAATAAAAATACATTTCCAGAAAAGTTAAACTACGAACACAAAATACAAATACCAGGTGTATCTTCGTTAAGATAAAAAATGGAATACAAATATCCGGAGTCATCTGGGCGTACAAAATAAAATACTTTCCTTCCAGCAAAAAGGGAAAATATGAAATGAGAATATCGTATTTGAAATACGAAATACACGTTGCAAATACTCTCAAATTTCTCTCAAAGTACATATCTGAGATGTATCTAAAATTTCTTCTCTCAAAGTATTTTGTATAATTTGGCCAAATAATACTATATTTAAAAATTAATCAGCAAACGTAAGGTAACAGGCACGTTACAGTATTAGACTTTGAGTTGTGCATCTGCGTGTATTAAAGTAAATTAACATGGCCCCAGGTACAGAATATTTTTCCTTAAAACAAATAATCTTATAACTCCTGGGTTATATTCGTCACTAATTTTGCTAACTGTGTATAGTTCTCAGATACGTTGAATTTGATGTATTTATCCAGTAAGTTCTTCAAACCCGCCAAAAAAGGTTCAAAACATGGTTTCAAAATGTTTTAAATTAGTGCTTTTACCTTTAAAATATTTATATGAACATGCGTTAGAGACGACTTTAACAACTGCAAGTCATATATTTTAAACCTATATTTTGTATTTGAAATACGGGGTGGGTAAATTTTACAAGATAAATAAATACAAAATACTATTATCGCGTTCGTAATCTTCAAAATACGAAATACAAAATATAGTAGAGATGTTGGTGTTGGGAAAATACGAAATACAAAATGCCTTAAACAATTTATGGCTAAGAAAATACCAAATACAAAATACTAAATGTATTTCAAATACTATTTCAAATACAATACTTCAAAATATTCCACACCTCTGCAAAAATGTTTGGCCAACTACCTGAGTAACCAAAAATTGTTTGGCCAACTACCTGAGTAACCAAAAATTGTTTGGCCAACTACCTGGGTATCGAACAAATTTTTTGGCCAACTACCTGGGTAGCGAAAAATTTTTGGTCAAATAACCCGCCAGTGTTTTTCAAAATGGCCAACTATCCGGCCGTTCAATGCTGCCCAACTAGTTGGGCCCATTTTGTCAACGATCCCGGATCGCAGGATCGGGAACTTTTTCCACACCCGCGATGCGGCTTACTGCACCGTCCTTCATGTCGTTGATTATGTTCTCTCGCGCTTTAATTTAGTAAGCTTGGTTTTCTTTTGAGTCAAAGACTATTACATGACTTTATCTGCAGTAAATCCCAAAGCATTTTTGCAATCAACTCTGAGAATGCACGGGTTTTCATGCGGCCATTTAAGCTCTGTAACTGCCTCAATTTACAGAATTTAAGCTTAAATTAAAAGTAATTACTTCATTGGCTAAGATCATTATTTACGGTCACGGTATTTGAATCATGAAGTACAGGAGGTAATATTTAAGGATGTCAAAAGTAAACCTGTTTTTTGTCCCACAAAATAAATTTAAAGTTTGATTTTGACATTTGTTTGTTGAAAACTGTATGTACATGGTGTTAACTGTCCTTTTTCTTCCCTATAGCACATGTAAGTTATGACGTAACATATTCGTTGGCTAAATTCTAAAAAGTACCATCTTTGATGAAGATCCCATATTAAAAAGCATGGGTTAAGAAATGAAAATGGTACCTTTTAAAATCTAACCAACGATATCTGATTCACCCATTTGAAGCAAATTCTTTTCCAGACTTTTCAAAAATTGTTTCGTTGACGTAGTTCAAGAATGATTACAGTCACAGTGGTCAAAAACGAAGTAATGTCGAGATTTGTTGAATTACATATCACTACAAATTAGTATTCCCTGGAAGAATGTTTAGATCTAGAATGGACCCAACATCGGCAAACGGACCACTGTGTGGCAAGATTATAGGAAAGAAAATTTTTTTATTTTCATTGCAACTCAGTAAACAATTCACAAACTTTGACTCAAATTCCTGGCTCCTAGTGACTGTCCATCGCCGGGTCATCGTTGACAAAATTGCAATAACCAAAGTACCTCATTTCACATCTCTTTCTCATCTTCGCTCGTAAAGGTGAATTCTCCCCAGTCTTTCCCCCTCATCCTGAGCCTCATGTCCACAATTTGCAACCAAGGACCTGCTAGCTAACTCTCTGGAAAGTCCGCAAATTTTACGTCAAAATATCTCCGAGAAAATTTTTCACCGAGAACAAATATCTGTAGTCTAAAATCCTCAAAAATTCCCCAATTCGCTTCACATGCTTGAAGGCTACGACCCCTATCCCTGATCAACATATCTCAACGAAACAGCACACAAAAATAGTAGAAACACAATAATGAACATACATAACATAATAATTAAAATAAAACACAATTTCCAAGCCCATTCCTGTCGCTTTATTTTCTCTCCCACACATTATTTTACAAAGAAAGCCCGGTTTCCCTTCTCCCGGCAAAACGATTTAAATCCCACATAGGAAACAACCCATGATCTCATTTCGCCCCAATTTAATTACCAAGTCACAAACTCCGATTTTAAACTTTAACCGGCTTGAATTTCCACGTTTATTTCCCTGAAAATTAAAACTAAACTGTAGGCAAAATTTAAAATCTCAACATTTTCAAGTATCCCATTGATTCTCCCTGAATTCACAACCCCATTATCTGACGGACGAAATCCCAAGTATTCATCCCCAGGCTTGGGTAATGCAACGCTAGGACGCGCTTGCAGTACCTCCGAGCGTCACTCTTGCTTTGGAGCTCCATTGATTTTCCCTTCACGTAATAGATACTACAGGTCTTACACATGTACGTACATATATACTCGCACACACACATACACATACAATACACACACACACACACACACACACACACATACACACATGGACTCCACGTACGACGTCAGTTCTGGAAGACCACGGACCACCACATTTGTTTCTCGCCGTCATCATCCTTGTAAATTGTGATAAAAAAGTTGTAAACTTCTCCAAATCTCGTGGTATTTACATCCGTGTGAATTTGTGGGATAAGATTTCCTCAAGGATTTTAAATTACAATGGAATTCCTCCTAAAAAAGACCATTTTTGAAAAAGTGATTGTGGGAGTTGGTCGAGGCCTTTGTTCCTATTCGACATCATCAAGCCGGGTGGGTCTCCCGGTTCATGGATTAAACCGGACAAATAACCCAGAGAAACAGTCAAGGTAACATCCTCAGGTTAGAAAAGTATTATTAATAATTAAAGGAAATTATAGAGAGTACCCAATTAAAGGGATTTGGAATGAGGGAGTAGTAAATGTGATTAGAAAAAAAAATCGTTAAATAGCCAATGTATGAAAGATGATTTGAGTTCTTGGGAGAGGATTTCGGCAACGAGACTTTTTTTTTAAATGGGATTATTATGGAGAATAAAAAATTAAATGGAATCTGGAATGAATGAGTGTTAAATACTATGATAAGGGGAAATGATTTGAGTATATAGAAAGAATTTGTGTAGGAGACTTGTTGTATTTACAAAAAAAATTTAATGAGAATTCCTTATTTGTAAAACTCATTGGCTCTTGGTACGTCTATCGGTAATTCAGATCTGACTTGACAATTATGAAAGTAATTTGGTGAGGGAGACTGTTATGTGTGTGTGTGTGTTTTTTTTTTGATGAGGGGAAAAATTCCTGATTGCATTCTACGTTCCATAAATTTTTATGACATCTCTCGGTTTTTCATTCCGGTTTTTACTCTGCTCTACTTTTAATCAACCATCTGGCCTTCCTTCATTTCCAAATAGTATTCTGGTCTTCTATTTAATATTCATTGGATTCAAAGCAGGTTCATTCACAAGAACATATACTCAGGACAGGAAAAGGCCTTTGCTTTGTGGAGCCTCATTATTGGATTGGGCCATGTCTTGACTTTTATTGAAATGTTGACTCTTTGGAGGTAGGATTTTTTTTTGTGTGTGGCGAAAATGATTTTGAAGGAGTACAAAAAAATTTTTTTGGAGAGGGGGGGGGGTTTGTTTTTGAATTTATTTTGAATTATGTATTTATGCGTGGTTGAGTTTTGTGGGAGTGTTTGTATATATGTATTTTGTGATTTTAGGAGGGTATATTCTGTTCATATTTGGGAAATTGGAGGTGTCTGAAATGGTATTGTTTGTAAATTGTTGGGAGGAATTTTGGTTGAATTTTTGAAAGTATTTTGTATGGTTGGTGTTAGAGTGGGGTTCTTGATATTGTGATGTAGTTGCAGGGGTTGGAGGAGGTTTATGTAATGGTAAAGGCTGGACGGTATAGAGTTTAAGTGAGATTCTTGTTGGAAGTGAGTTAGTATGTGTGTTCTGAAGGAGGTTTGGGGATGAGTATGTAGTTTAATAGTGCTAGTAGGATAGTTATGTGATGTAAGCTGGTCCAGCAAAAAGGAACTGCCACGCCTAGTAGTGATCACGTTCAAGTCAAGGATAAAAGGTAGTCTTAACGTCCCTATAAGATTCACATGATAATTGTTGCTTATATATTTATAATGGTCTTTTACTTCTCTCCCATAGCTAGTCTCAAAGCTATCAGAGTTGTGCCAAGAGGCAGTCTTATTACTACATGATGAGGCTCTGTAGGAAACCTACTGGAAACTACAACAATTCCAAGTAGTAGTTGTACTACTGCACTGGTGCTATTTCCAACATGTGAGCAAATGGATCTTGCTTTAACGAGAGTGAGAGAGAGAGAGAGAGAGAGATAGAAACGGAATGAATAGGTTGGGGATGTTATGTAATGTTAGTCAAACGGGACTCAGCTCTTTGGGACTGAGCGAAAACATAGGGAGTGGAGTGGGATTGGAGTGAGAGTGGGACTGATATGTATGAAAACGGTTGGGACTGAGACTGAGTGGGACTGACGGATTGAACTGATTCAAGTGCATGGACTGAGCGGGACTGATGCGCGTACAATATTAGGCAATTTTTAAATTTTCGCGCCATATATTAAAGCCCAAGGATGAAAGTGAGCGCCATTTTGTATCCTTGGGGACTGACTGGGAGTTTGACCACAGAGTCTCATTGGGACTGAGACTGAGTTGGACTCACACTGTAGATAGCATAGGAGTGAGTGGAGTGAGTGTATCACAGCGCTTCTGGGACTGATCGGGAGTGGGACTGACGAACTGGGAGTTTGACTAACATTAATGTTATGTATGATTTAGGATTTTTAAGTACATGTAGACATGCATGTTACATGTAACATTGTTAAGTAATAGAAATGTTGCATGTAATTCTGGTCGGAGTGTAGGAATTTTTCAAGCAAGAGTTGTTGAAGTATATGTATACTTTCAGAGAAATGTTCCGCCTATAATTTTTGGTAAGGAGAGAAATGTATTGGGGTTTGTAGAAGTATTGGTTGTACACAATTCAATTGTTAAGTATAGAAGTGTTGAACATAAAACATAGTTACATAAAAAAAATGTTGCACTTGGAATAGTTGATTGTGAGGGTATAGAAGGGCTATGTAGGGAAAGAAAACATCTCTTGTTGTACAAATATATAGTGAGGACTGGAAGGAACAGTTGAGAGAGTGAGTTAGCTCGAGATAGAGTCTTGGAACAGTCCGTATGCAGATGCATGATCGGCCTCACTTGGACTGTGAGAGCAGTAATGTTGGTCTCTGGGAAAACAAAAGAGACTTTTGAGTAGCCTCGAGTCATGGAAATACTGTATCCTCCTTCAACTTTCGGACCCTTCCTGTAGGTAAGATCCTGTTTGTGGTTGAGGGATCCCATCCTCCCGAATATACGTATGTATATAAAAGAACAGCTTCAGGATAGAACCTTTACTATTCCGAACGGACTACATTCTAGTAACTTCACCAGAATACTTTGTCTTTGTGGAGCCTAATATGGAAGTATGTGTGTAGTATTTTTTGATGGTATGTAAATCCGTAAATCCTATGTATGAAAGAATCCTATTACAAGGAATCCGTTAGGAAACCTGTGCTTGAAGTCATATCCTGAATTACTAATGCACATCGGGTACTTCTCCGCTCCCCCTCAGAACCTACACACACTGTATTAAGGTTCTCGGCGGAGTCCGATCTCTTAAGAAATATTTCAGTTGGTGTACAAGTATGCCATTGGTTTTTATCATTGCCTATTACTTTACTCTGTGTAGGCAGGCATACCTTCCTGGAAATAATAAGTGTTATCTATAGGTTTTTTTTTTACCAATAGTGCTCGCGGACGACTTGACTTGCTTTTGACGAGTGGGGTTTAGCGTAAAGATGACCATGTATTATTATGTCATTACTGTAGAGCACAAGTTCTGATACTATAGAGATTCTTGTGCGTGCTCTACTATGCTTGTCCTCCTATCACAACCACTACTACTCTTGTACTCCTGACAACCACGATGATATACATAGAAAGGGAAATTGAAATGAAGGGAGGTGCAGGAGGGCTTTGTATTTTATTCCTACAGCAGAGTAACCCTGGCTTGACGGACGTCTCTGCCTATATGATTGTCATTATTATTATTATTAAGCACAGTGTATAACTGAATCTGTTATTGTAGATAGTTTGTATTAGTAGGAGCAGTCTGTCTAGAGTCTCCGAATAACTGTTGGAGTTTTGCAGCGAGTTGCTAGCTAGAGAGAGAGAGAGAGAGAGGGAGAGAGAGAAGACCATTAGTCAATTGTGGCATTCCAGTGATCATCATTCATTCTCATTTCATATCTTTTCATCTGAAGACAGTCAATGCAGTTTTTTCTCTCTTCTTCTTCTGCTTCTCCTCTCGCTCTCTTATTGTCTCCCGGTCATGTACATAGTTTGATATGCTTTATTCATGTCTGTTCAGACGAAAATCTATGCATGGAGTCTCGTACTTATATCTCCCCGTGACGTTTATACATGCGTTTTTTTTAATACAAAGAGAAAGACCTTTACCTTTAGTAATAATAATCATCAACTTTTTCTATCCACATTCTCTCGTCTTCTTATGTTGTACACTTTTTTTTCCCCCTGTATTGTGTTTTTTTCCCTTCTTCTTTTTCTCTTCATTTCGTCTCTATAATATTCCCAGTTTTTTTCCACTACTCTCTTTTCTTCTTGAAATAGTTTTACTCTGATTTTTCTCTCACAAGTGTAACAGCCCGGGTTTCTATAGGGTAGTGATTTCTCCCTGGTTCAATGTCTTCCGGAGTCCTAGAGGTTTCGGAATGATTAATTCTACGGAATTGTGTCTACATTCAATGAGGATTTTCCTCCTTTGTTCATTCACGTTTGTAGTATGTGGTATTGTTAAAGTTGGTTTTCATGGAAATGACTCCAGACTGCAGAGACTGTATAGGGACTGTATCAAATGATTACATTTTTTTGAAAATTATTAAATGATTTCGGGGCAGATCAGCTTAGTGGGGTGAGAAGCTTGAGTTGGATAATTAGTTGGGGGTTTTTAGTAATGCATCCGGTATGCTCCAGTCCCTCCTCGCTCCATGATGTATTAATGGTATCATGTTGGGTCTGCATTAATGGTATGCATATTTGATATAGTGTCGGAATATGATGAGGGTGGTAGTTTGGGAGTATATGAATGTTTGGACGAAGATAATTTTTGGGATATACTACTGTCAGATCCATTACTTTTGGAATAAGATATAATATCGTTTTCTGACAATGTGTTTGTTACTAAAAGTAGGAAAGTGAAGGTACTACCGTGTATGTGTGTTATAATGTTCGCACGTGATGTTGATGATGATGATGATGATGATGATTTTTTTCCGGTATTTCCTTTTCGACTCGTTTCTGTTGGGGCTGGTGACTGGTGGGTGCGCAGTAGTACTGGTGGGGGTGGTGGTGGAAGTGGAGGAAGGAGCAGTGAAAAGAAATGTTACGATATCACGATCGTCGGTGGAGGAATAGTTGGGACGGCCACGGCACTGGAATTATCAAAAAAATACCCTTGGTTGAAATTGGCCGTAGTGGAGAAGGAGGATGCTCTTGGTATGTCATTCTCTCTGCAAGAGTACAATTTATCATTTTTATTGTACTGCATTAAAAAAACCTTTTTTTCCTTGACTGTAGCTCCTAGCGGTATACCTATCCCTTGAACATATAGTGGAACATGTAACTATTTTAGATAAGGCGACGGCAGTAATGTATCCCCTCCTTCCCCTCTCTGCATACGCTTTGTAATGTAGTATCTGTGAGTTTTTAGGTGTAGTACCTCTACACGCATCAGAGTCCGTGTGTGTACTTTTGAACAAGTACTGTACACTGTCTGGAAAAGACTGTTGAGTTGAGCTTGAAGGAAAAAGAATAAAAAAAAAGTATCTCTTCTCTGCTCTCTCTCACTCATAGTCTATAGAAGTTTCACGGAGATTTACATATAAAGCGAAATGTTGTTGTAGTGTGATATTCTACGTTTGATATAAGAAAAAATATATGTACATATATACGGACAGAGATTACATGTATATACTTAATTATATATAGATATAATTATGTAGAATATATACTTATATATATGTATCTACAAATTATGTAGAATATATACGTATATATATATGTATCTACAAATCTACACATACACTTATATACGGTTACAGAAAGTATTTGGAGAGGACTGACTTTTGAGACTGCGAGACGAACGACGACGGGCTGACTGTTGTACACAGGAGAAAAATTTTCTGCGTATAATATTTCCATGTGTTAGTACGTGTTTTTAATGGACTTGTTTAATTACTTGACATTTTCAAGTGGGTGTGGCATCACAGGTTCATGAAATGTTTCCCAATCTCGGCGAATTTCAATGAGCTCTCTTCTTTGGTCGCCTTACTTAACTTGAACTGTTCCCAGTTCCCACTCTGTAATATTGTTCCTGGCCCAGTCCTATATAATATATTATATGCGGACGTATCTATGTATTTACGTAGTTACACATGGAATTACATAGTGATTAGATATGCAGGAACTTATTATGCACACACCGACTCCTTCCTCTCTCGAACTACTTTATAATGTATACATACCCATTTTGATGCCTAGTATCCAGTGCATATACTTACTTACAGAGTAATAAATGAATGTGATACTTTTTTTTCTATTCTGTTTAAATCCTTTTTGTAAAATACTGTCCCGGCATCCGAAGCATGCTCGTATTATTTTGGTGTGTGTGTGTGTGTGTGTGTGCTTATAGGCTATGCTTGTATACTTATATGTCTGTATATCTAAATCTATACACATCTAAATGCTCCCAGTTCTGAAAGGTAACCTTATACGATTCCGCATAATTGTGCTCCTCCACACTTATTACTCAGCACAACAAGGCCTGCCTGCCTGCATGCATGGTGGGTCGTGGTAGTAATTATATTATTCATATAAGAGGAATGAGAACGGTTCGGATATTACGCCTTTAAATAGTTACACTGTAATCGCTCTATGGTTTCTTGTCAGAGCCCCTTGTTGTTTTCCTTAAGTATGGGAGTAGAGACGGTATAAGCATACTCTCACTCAGTTTTAGTAAAAGGAGTTAAGTAGCAAGTATGTATCTACATGGAATGGGAAGGAGTTTTCGTTTTATTCTTATTACTCCTTGATGCCACAGTTTGTGTGTATAGAGATGTGTAGAGGTATGCGTGTATGTAAGTTTGTGTGTATGTGAGTAATTATATATGTATGTATGTATGTCTCTCACATTGTGTGTGTATGTATACCTGCGGATGCTTTTACACATTACGAGAGTATACTTATTTCTATACAGACTACCCCCGTGAAACTACTCTCTCGACTTTACCGTGGCGTGTGTATTAAATTTTCAAGTGAACCAAAGCCCAAGAAAAGAAGAAGGGACTCATAAAATGCAAACCATGTAATTATGGACTTGTACTTGGGAATGCAACTTATTATTGAACCGGCCACTACTACCTACCTCTTTTACCCGCAAACTTCTGCATAGCTTTAGTTACTGGAACGAAACACATTCCGGTAAATTGTAAGTGAGAGAGAGAGAGTGAGAGAGAGAGAGAGAGAGAGAGAGAGAGAGAGAGAGAGTAAAAAAAGAAAAGAAAAAGGAAACCAATGAGCGGTAGTGAGAGAGGAGACATTATCGTATAAACGGCATGACATCCAAAAGCGCTTGCATTGGGATATGGCGTAAGTTACACAATTGTGGAAAAGTCCGGCTTCTATTGCAATATCAATGGGAAAGTATCCCTATACACTACTACATACCAATCCATAGAGAATGTACGTGTCTATATGCTCATGTAACTCACAGATGGAAATCCAATACATTACAATACTTTCCACATTAGAAGTAAGGACCGTGCCATGTTAAATAGTCCCGTGCCCAACCTTCCTCTTGTTAGTCGTACTATAGTAAAGGAGGAATAATAGGAGACATGTGTGTATGTAAACTCTCCCAGTGGAAACACACGCCGGCTCTTTCCTTCTCTCGTATGGTTCTGTAGAGCATGCACTTAATCCGTGTATATTTTTGTATGGGATAGATTTTAGTCACATAGGATGTTGCGTAAAGGAACGTAATGTCCTGTAAATTGGAAAAATGAAAGGACAAGCCAAAACTTTAGAGGTCTTATGATTATTACTAGCTGGCTGCTACTACTATTACTACTACTACGACGACGACGACTACTACGACTACTACTGCTACTATTATTTGTACTATTACTACTACTACTACTACTACTAACTCTTTTGCTCTCTCATTCTCATACGGTACACACACACGTAAAATATACGTACACACACACACACACACACATATATATATATATATAAGCATATATCTACTTTAGATTATTTTCTAGTTTTGAAACTTGCATGTGTTATTCTCACTATATACAGAGAGAACGTAATGCTCCTTACAAGTCCACACTGAACATACAGGTTTTTGAAAGTTCCTGCGTTAGCTCATTATCTCTGTTGTGTGTGAGTCTAGAACTTGGAAGGTTTAAGTGTGCAATGTATGTACCTTTTCAAAAATAGGGGAAAAAGTTACCTTCGGCTTGAGCCGGGTTTTCTCCCGTGGTTCCGTACATGCTTAAAAGTAACTTCTACTTCTTTTCCTATGCTTTTTAGCTTAGATAGAGATACATACATCCACTATGTTGTACGAAAGTCTAGCGTTATTCCTTTCCTCTTCACTATTATATACTGTGTACTTTTGCTCTGTGCATAATAGTAGTACTTCTTGTATGCTCTTTGCTAGTTTGCTAGCACCATGGGTATATTATATATCTAGCTTAGACTAAGGTTGCAATAATGGGTGTGTGTGTGTATATTCTTATGTGTGTATGTAATTATGTATGTATGTATGTATGTGCTCTGCGCTGTGCTACTACAGTGGTGATGTATACAAAGTAGGAGTTTAGCGTTGTATCAAATGTAACGTCCCAATTTCCAGCGGACGTGTGTTTCGGGAAAGAATGGAGAGCGATGTGGGTACGTATGTACGCACGTGTAGGTAAATATGTGAGTATAAGGAAGGAGTTGGGCTCCCAGCTGTGTGTGTGTGTTTGTGCGAGAAGTGTTCATATGTGTATGTACATATTTTAGCTCCATATATAAGTATGCACAGAATCTACATTGTAGATAAAGGTTGGAAGGGATAGGCTCCTACAACTTTCCATGCATGCTCCAGCTCAGCTCGTCTAGCTGCCTTATACATTTTGAGTATATTTTTATTTGGAAAGTCGTGAGGGAAGAATGTAAAGAGTTTTCCACAATCGATTGACTCAGTTTTTAGTCGGAAATGTTGTTTTGTATGTGTATATATATGTATATATATCTGTGTGGATGTGTATGTTTAAGTGTGTATGTGTGAGTGTACTCACTCACAGTGTTAAGTTCCCTATATCCCTAACCAAGAGCACGTATCCACGCTACTGACTCAGACCATTATGGATTTTATGGGGAAATCTGGAAAACTATGGGATTCTTTGGCCTCTAGTCTCTCACCTTCTCTCTCTCTCTCTCTTTCGTCTTTCTACTACCTTTCCCTCTAATACATAATATAAGAAGAAAGAATCCATTCGCGAAGAAAATTCAGTAACATTCGATGAAGATCGTCAGCATAAGTTGTTTCATTTTATTACTTCTTTTCCTCTCTCTCCCTCTCTCTCTCTCTTTCTCCTTTTTCCCTCTCTCTCTCTCTCTCTCTCTCTCTCTCTCTTTACATGAGTATACTTGAGATGGAGAATCAGAAGAGAAAAGGATAGATCTGATATGACCTGTAGCTCCATGCGCTCCACAAGCGCAATGAGTTTCCTTGGATGGTTGCTTTTTGGACTAACAAAGAATTTGATTTGAAGGAGCAGAATGTGATCGAATGTATTGAAAAATAAGAGAAAAAAGGAGGAATTCAGGTGGAGGGCCGGAGAAAAAAAAAGAGTGAGTTGGAGAAAAGCGAGTGAGCTTGAAATAGAAAATATAATGAATGGTTGAGTAGTACTAGTGTAAAGGGAACTGACTCACTGAGGGAGAGAAGGAGAGAGCGAGAGAGAGAGAATCGATCTGACTCACTCTGCCAGACTTGACAACAACAAGAGCAGATTCAGTGACTATAAGCAAGGAATTTCCAATGCGATCGAGAGGAAAGCAACAGTTCCTGTCATAACTAATGGAAATTGCCTACCATCAACTACATACAGAGACAGAGGAGTCAAGGTAACATTTCCTTGGTCATTGCTTTTCTTTCCCCGCTCTCTGTCTCGGTCGTCTCTCTTTCACTCACTCTCTCACCGTCCCTATAGTACATTTCCTTCCAGGTTTTGAGACTATGAATTACTTGAAGTAACAAGAGTATCCTATGGGTCGCTGGAGTAGCTCCATTCCATATGTATTGTATTACAACTATTATTACTATCTACTGATCGTGAGCTACTTGGTTTTTAGTACCAGGTGAATTATTGTAGTCTCTAGGCTTCCAGTACTATGTATAGAAATAGAATTGAACTCACCAAATATGTATCTATTTAGTGCATGAGCACTATCTGTACTTACCATAATATGTACTATTCATACTATATTCTATTACTATACATATGTATCTACATATTGCAGTACTAAGTGTATACATAGTTCCGTCATTCCTCCTCCTAGTAGGTACAAGCGGACACCATACTTTTGATAGGTTGAAATTTGTAGGAAACTAATATCATTCGAGACTTACGCACATACCAATAAAATGCCGTACAAGATATATGTAAGAGTGAGCAAGGAAGCACCATGGGATTTTCTAATGGAGTCTTTCTAAGAACCGGAGAAAAGTGAGGCTGGGGTTGTAACAACAGCATTGGTAGTGAAGGGTCTTCTAGAACTTCTTTTTCACAGTTAAAGTATACATTACATACACATAGGTAATGCAATGCAGGAGAGGGACTTGTATTTGTGTATCCACTGATTAAAACAGGAGTCTTCTTGGCTTGACTTGGCTGACCCTGTGAGTAACTCGGGTATGTATGAATTTATGCTGGAATGACTGTAATATGTGCCCGTTATTATGGGAGTGGAGTGGTAGCTACATATAGGAAAAGTAAATTGGAAATGCATTCTGGACTTGCCGTCTCCTGCTTATTATTATTACTCATTGGTTAGGATGGTAATTGTGACAAGGTTGCAATCGAGATGGGTTTTGGCAAGAACAAATTATTTGGCCGTTGTCGTCATCTCTCTCGCTCTCTGTCTGTCTCTCTCTCTCCCTCTTTCTTGCTTCCTATTGCTCACTCTCGATCTCTCGTGTATACTTTGTAGAGAATATTGACGTTGTCTATAATTCTATGCATGTAGTATGAGTAGTTTTGTATATACATATATGTATCTAATTGAAGTATATTTTTATGTAGAAGGGTAGCAGTTGCTGAAGATATGTACATGTACTGCAGAGGCGTAGTTAGCCACAACAGAAGGGTTTTGCTATAGTATGCATGTATGCCTGGAGTTAAGTAAATATGTATGTTTGTATTTTACGTAGTATATAAGGACTATGGTTGTCAGTACTGTGAGTGTACGTACATGACTTCGATACTAAATGAATAGTGAAGCTTATGGCATGTGGCACACGTTGATTGATCGACCGAAACTCGGAATTAATTAAAGCCCAAAGTTGAGAAATTATAATCTGTCTGCTTTACCATTTATCCATCCTTGGCTTCCTCCTGGTTCGCTCTCGTCCTCGTCCTTCTCTCTCTCTCTCTCTCTCTCTCTCTCACTCAGCTAGCTTCATATGGACTCTTACATGGAAGTATTTATACCCGTGATATAATAATAATAATAATATGCTAAAGGGAATAATCAGTCGTATTTCTTGTGTGTCAGCCATCTATCTAAACAATGCTAGTGCTCACTTTCAACTGGAAATTAATCTATTTTCACTTGACGGCGGCATGGTCCCTTTGGAAAAAGTTTCCCATAACCACATCACATCTACTTTGATTATATTCTAATCATCCCATTATATTTCATAACTTTTACCCATACACCTCACCTTTTACTGCTCACTTTTACCGCCTCCTCCCTTCCCCTCACACTCCGCTCTCCTAATTTCTGTCCTATGTAGTATTTACAAGTACATAGACTGTATACTACTAGTGTATTCCTATATACATTTGTATTAGCACTTATTTATTTGAGTTTTGAGTTCACCGGGAAACTATATATGGGCATTACTGGAACGTAATGCATACATAAGTACAAGTACTGTATACCCTCATTGCCCTCGTACTGTAATTATATCTAGATATCTATGTATATCCTTTTAAAAATATGTACAGTTTGCTATCATGCATTCTTTTTGGTCTTTTGGTTGGCTTCCAGTTGCTCTCTTTCCCAATTCCCAGAGACCATCTTGCTCCTTTTCCTTTGAATTGGTCTATCTTAGCCTCTTTTATTATTTGTCTGAGGCATTCTCTCCTTGCTTTTACTTTCTCTTTGGTCTCTATAATTGTGTAAGTAGTCGTAGTCGTCTCCTAATTGTACTCTGTATGTATGTAATTTCGTATGTATCCACTGTATGTTTGATGGTTGGGGATGCTAATAAACTGATTATATATATACATACTTTAGTTATATATTGGGTGTGTGTGTGTGTGTGTTTGCAGTTCCCTGACTAACGGTATCAAATCACCGGCTCGCTACACACTTGTTCTCACTCACGCTCCTTTCTCATGATCATAAACAAAGTTGGGCTTTAGCTCTCTGTAGCTGTAGATTTTGCTCTAATAACATTTCATCCATTTGTACTGTATAATATATGTATGTGCAGGGATGATGAGATATCTCTATATGTATACTATGTTTGTGTTGGAGTGAGTTTTCACTGGTTTCTGGTTATGATTTTCTATTATACGTGGGACTTGATGTAGGGTACCATATGGTATCCTATTGTTTTGCATGCTAACGGTCAGTAGTGTTTTTGTAGGGAAGAAACAGAATGAACATTGTGTTTGTGTAGGTTTTAATTCGGGTTGATTAAGAGTAGTAGCTCTCTTTTTGAGACCACTTCGAAAAGCTAATGGGCTATTGGGATTAATTAATATTCCGTGTGTGTGAGAGGGAAAGGGAGAGCTTTCCTCAGGTATGTTGTATGCTATGACTGCGTACGTATTTGGATGGGATGATGTGAGAGGGGTTGTAAAATTCCTAGTTATTATTGAATGTTGGCAGTTTGCAAGGTAGTGATGGATATGGCTAGTGATGGCTCGTATGTATGTATGTATAGTATTCTTGGAACTATGTATGCATGGGATATTGTACTCAGTGTGTGTATGGTAATATTTTGTGACCATGTTCCTTCGGATGGATTTTTGAAAGCATTTGTTTGTTGTGACTGGGTTTTGTTCGGGAGCGAGAGCTACATACTTGTAGGTACATGATTCTGGATGCCTATGTTTTTTTTTGTTGTTGTTATGTTCCTGCCTATGTAGAGATACCTAAGTTACCTACAGAAATACATATGTGGAGGACTGTGTGGAGGCTTGTTTATGAGCCCGTAAAAATGTTGTTATAATTTAATGAGCAAGTATTTCCGAAACAAGTGGTCAAGTGATAAGGAGCATACATTGGCAAGAGAACATTGTGATACGATCGAGGATTCAAGCACTTCTAAATGTGTATGTACAAACAAGAAACAAGCTAACAACATTACAACAACAACAGCAGGGGCAGTCGAAACAACAACAACAATAACCATCTAAGCTTTTATTAGTCCTGACTGCTTCTCTTTTGTGGAGGTGTATTAATTTATATTTATGTAATCTAATGCAAAAGCATTGAAATAATGCGATAAGACTTTTATCTGGAGCTGGTTTGTACTAACATTATTGGTTCCGAGAGAACATACACACAGTTACTTGTCTATAGCTTCATATGTGTGAATACATATATTATTATAGGGATAGAAAATAGTATGCATGTCTACACACATTTGTATGTACGCATGCTAAAAAGTAGCATGGCTCCTGTTTGTGCAGTCCCTAGCTTGGTACTGGTATGGTATGGTCCGACCTTTATATTCTATATAGTAGTGGTAAGAGTAATTAGCTCTTGAAGGGAGATACCACAGGATGATAATATTTAAGTACTTTTTAAAGAGTTTTATACCAAGAACACTGGTTCTAACAAACAATCTAGATTATTTTCAGGCGCTTGGTCATTGTCTGCTTGTTATGTGGGCAATGGATCCTGTACTTATACCATCTAGATACTTACAGACGTACATACGTAAGTAGATATGGGATCAGGGATAAGGGATTGTATTGTGGACAAGGTGAAAAAAATTGGGTGTAAAGCCTTGTTGAACAAGTTGTTTGGCCGTAAAAGTTGCATTTCCGGCCTCAAATCATACATATCACGTGTGGGTGTGATAGAGCACTCCTAGGGCATGCTCTTGCATGGGATTAAATGGAGATGAGGAGATTTCCATGAATTATATTTGATTCCTATTGCTACTCCTTGTAAACTTACAATTTTTCGAGTGTGTGTGTGTGTTTGTGTGTGTGCTGCTTGAATCCAGGGAGTATAAAATAATTCTTTTATGTTTAATTTTTTTTATCTATATATCCTATCGAAAATCTTTGTTTCTAATTTTGTGCTTTTGTTACTTTTTTTTTCATATCCTTTCGGACCTGATACGTATATGTGCACGTACATAATGTGTGGGAACATCTACCTACTCCTATATGGTGGTTGTAAATATAGCCAAACATCAGAGTGGACATAATAGCGGAGTGGTTCATTGCGGTATATACTACAAGCCGGGCTCTCTGAAAGCTCAACTTTGTGTACAAGGGTTACACTTAAGTAAGTTTTTAATTCGTGGCTTCTGTTACATATAAATACATACATATATCTATTCGACTTATTTGTGTATATTTTCTGATTGCATCTCTTATTTAATGAAGTACATGAATTATTTACACTTGAATTTTTTAATTTAATTTTAATTACAAAATTTGAACAAAAAACCTTAATGGGTAATTATTAAAACGATTGTTTGATTATGAATATAGTTTTTGAAAAATATGAAATCTTGAATTATTTGACATGATTTTGAATGTACATACATACATATACACTTAATTAATAAGTCTGTGAGCTGTTGGTAATGTACTGCGTTTCATTTCATTTGAAATGTAATGTCCTTGGGGGTTTCTTCTTTCCTGTTTTTGTCAATGTGCCTCTACCCGTGTCTCAATGTGATTGTACCACAAGGCTACAAATATTTTGAGGAGAATCAGATACCTTACAAGAAGGTTGGGAAGTTAATTGGTGAGGAAATATTAATAATTATGATTTATTTGGATATTTTTGATCCCTCATACTATTGTAGATTTTAATTGGAAATTTACCCGACTATAGATATAGAAATTCGATTTTTGGAGTGTTTACAAAATCAAGTGGATAACGTCAAGGGAATGGAATTGAACATAGAGTTTTCTATACGTCTTTTTAGAAATCGTTCTTTTTCTTGAGTGTATGTGAGTTGGTGTGTGTGTGTGTGCGAGGGAGAGAGTGCATGTTTATTTTTTTTTGGAAAAGGAATAAATTGGAATAGAAATAAGTGAAGTGAGGAGTATTCTGAAGAGTATTTTTGAGTGTGCAAGGATGAGGAAAAAATGAGGAGTAGGGAGATAAAAATAGGATTTTTTCTACATACACATTCAAGTGACGCTCGTGTGCTGTAATAATTTAGTGGCTGTCAGTGAAGATGAAATCCCAAGATTGAAGGATTTATACGAGCGAGGCTTGCAAAACAATGTGCCAAATCTGAAGCTAGTCGATGCGCCACAAATCAAAGACTACGAGCCGTACTGCAAAGTTTGTCCTTTACATCTGCCTCTTTCTTTCTCTTTCTCTCTCTCTCTCTCTCTCTTTCTCCTGCTCTCACTAGAATATTTCGAGTATACTTGTACTTTAGGATTTTTTGTGCACTGGTTTTTTCCTATTCTCTGTCATTTTCTTCCTGTGGATTAAACCCTAAATGGACTTGTGTGTGTGTAGCATCAATTTTTTTTATAAGGCTATGCTTTTAATACATTCGGAATAATTTTTGTAGTCGCGTCCTCTTTCTAACTCTATCTCTCTCACTGTTTCTCTGGTCTCTGAGTTTGGTCTCTCTCTCTCTCTCTCTCTCTCTCTCTCTCTTGAGAGTTGTTTTTCCTCGCGTATTATTATGGTGGTGGGAGAGTCGGAGGGGAGGGAAAGAGGAGAAAGAAGAAGCATCTGTGGTGGACAGTAATTTGGCCGGGTGTAGTTTCTCATTTCCTGGAGATTCTTATCATGCTGTATCTATTTTAACAAGACCGATGCATTGCAATAAGATAGAAATCACTACAATAATATAATAATCAGTTTTTATATTGTCGTCCTTCCTTTTCTATACTTGTGTTGTGTAGTATATACATATATCCTCTCTCTCTCTCTCTCTTGCTCGCTCACTCTTTCCTATCTCTCTGTCTATTTGATTTTATATTGCTGTTATGGGGATGTGGCCTCTTGTAAGTAAATCTAGATATGTATGTATCTATGCATGTGAAAATATATGGCTACTTGATATTAATAGGACTTGACTTTACTTTTGTTTTTTTTTTTGTATGTATGTATAGGGTCTAATGGCCGTCTGGTCCCCTGAAACCGGAATCGTCGATTGGGGTCGTGTTACTCAGAGTTATGGGGATAATTTCGAAAAGGCTGGCGGACGGATTTTTTTGAATTTTGCGGTCAAAAAATTGTCCCATGGGACCAACCCGGACTACCCAGTTGTGGTTATTAATGAGGAAGGAAAAGTAAGATCTGTTTTCCTCAAGTAACTCCTAGAATGTGTATAGTTGTGTGCTTTTACATTTATGTATCAGCGTTCCTAGAATGTTGTTCATTCGTCTTGTCTCTACTTTACTATATCTACTCCTTGTCGGAGTGAGAGTGCCAGGACTTTGCATTAGTGTGTTCGTAGGACTGTCAATTTAGGTTGGCGCGAATTCCCCTTGTTTTCCTTGAATTGGGAAAACATTTCCCTTGAATGAAGAAAACATTTTCCTTGGAATTTTGGATCATGTTGGCTCAAATTGTGATGGGATTTCTAGAATTTAAAAGCAAGAGAAAGCCTACAGTGTATTTATCAAATGAGAATGGGACCCAGAAATCCAGTTGTACTTTAATGTTTTCTTATGGAACGTGAAAATTCTGTATGACACTAAAATATGCAAAGAATGTCCAGAAACCCTGAGAAATTCCTGGTACAATTTTTTTCATTCCTGTTCAATCCATTGTGAAGATTTGCTAAAACAATACCTTACTTCAAAACAAATTATAATGCATTCACTCACTTTTGAGAAAGTGTTGTAATTGAAAGGGCAGTGTTATACTCACTCAACCATGCACATTTAAAATCCAAGTTGTCATTAGGATTGTTGTTGTTGTTGTCATCAACCCTTTAGCATGGAGGGCACATATTTGGAAGTTGGAACCTCGTGTTTATTTCATATGTACATATAATTGCCTTCATATATAAATCTATGTACATATAAGTAAACATACATAAACACACACACATGAAAGTAGGATTCGTGGTCAAGTGAAAAAAATAAACTCCTCTCAAGTACACAAGAGGAAGAACAAGAAGAAGAAGAAGCAAGGGGAAGACTCAGTGGAAAAAAAACCTTGAGAAAAGATTACTTTGTAAAAAAATCTTGCCTTTGAGGATAATTTCCTTTGACTCTAATGACAATATATTGTAGCAGCTAAATTGGCTATTCACTATAATACCCACTCAGTTTTTTTCAAGAGAGAGGGAGAGAGAGAGAGCAAGTGAGTGAGAGTACTCAAGTCATCTTTCTCAGACTTTTTCGTCTTCTACTTCTCTCTCTCCCTCCTTCCCTCTCTCTCTCTCTCACTCTATTTCTCTCTCTCTCTCTCTCTCTCTCTCTCTCTGATATACATGCTTGGATTTTTTCGTTTTTGTCCAACCGACCATTCCCTCTCTCTCTTTCTACATCTCATCCTCAATCAATTCAAGTAGAGACTTAGTCTTGTTCACATGTACAAGTGTTTGTGTATATAAAAATATACGAAAGAGAATGGAGTACTGCACTCAGTTTGAACGAGTTGTAAAAAAGCTACAAAATTAACCATTCCAAATTCAAACCTTTTTTTACTGCATTGCGAATCTGACCGCGTTTTTTTGTTCTTGTGAGGCAAGACTATTCTCTATGTTGCCTTATTGCCTGGGTCTCTTTATCTCACTTTCTGTCTCTCTGTCTCTCTTTCTCTCCGTGGGTAAGAGTGAGAGGGACATGACTGTAGAGTCAGTGTACATGATAAAAGGAAATAGCATAGAGTAGTTAAGGAATTAACGGTTATTTCGTTATGAAATGATTTTCTTGTACTGGCTAATGTGTGCCTTGGTTGGAATAAGTGCTTAATGCGATTCCCCATGTAATTTTTTCCCCTTTGTGAGTGCGCCTTACATAAATGATCATGAATGTATGTATCACTGTGTAGGGACTTATTGTTACCACAAAGGCAAGTAGGACGGGGTTGTACTTAGTATAAGTATATCAAGCATATAGGAGTGTACTGATTGTGATATGACTTGAGCTCTTCTTTTGTTTCCACAGAGCCTGGAATCCAAGTACGTCCTGACTTGTGGTGGGCTCCAATCTGATCGTTTGGCTGAAATGTCTGGCGGGAGTCCGGACCCAAGAATTATTCCTTTTCGGGGAGAGTATCTTCTACTCAATCCTGACAAATGCCATTTGATCCGTGGTAACATTTACCCTGTAAATTTATTTTATTATTACTACCTCCACTGACTATATAGCTACTATTATTACTAGCTTTCAGCGTTAGTGTTATTTTGGTATATGTTTTCCTGTATTTTTTTTATCTTGTTGGTTTCTTTCTCTTGAACTTCCCTCCCTAATATGCTCAGTGTAGTCTGGGTGCTTTGATATGTCTGAACTTATGGATGTAGTTTACTTATTTAGATAGACAGTGTATAGAACTTAATTTTTTTTATATATACATAGATACGGATAGATACCTACGCACAGCATGGAGCCCTGTCTATATCGAATGTAATTTCATCTCATTTTTAGTAGCCCATAGTTTTGATTGGAATTTTAATTTGAATTTCCCACCAACTTCTCTCAAATAGTTGAAGTTTACAGGAATAGCTAGTGCTTATCTAACCATATTATAATATATGTTCTAGAAGCATTGAGCTTCCCCGGGTAGTCGGATGCATGCCTAGCCAAAGGCCCTTGTAGAGACAAATAGCTTTCACATTTTAGGAATGGAGAGTAAAGAAATGTTGCGTACGAGGGAATGCATATACACATTATATATAATTATATATACACACACAATTATGTATGTATAAACCTGTACTTCCTGAGATTTTATATGAAATTCCAATTTTGTGCCAGAAAAATTCCAGTAAGATTTTTCCATTGATATATACCCTTACGTATATTTTTATATACATATAATTTCGTGTAATAATAGGTTTCTCTCTTATTTCATTGCACCCTATTGGACCCTACTATACATTTTTTGAATGGATTTGAATGGAGCTAGGAACCTGTGAAATCTTCCAAGATTAAATAAGTATTAGAAGCTGTTAATAAAAAGGGATATAAATAAGAATCAATGGGGGAAAGAAGAAGGTGGAAATTCCTTGAGAGGATTCTGCCTTCTTTTTTCCTTCCCTTTTTTTCAATACATTTCCTTTTACTGTTAACTGTGCAGGGAATGTAGGTATGTATAGTGTAGGTACATATGCATGTATCTGTGGCTCTGTTTGTATCAGATGCCTTGATGAAGTTGATGAGTATGACTTTAGAGAAAGGTGTGCAATTTTTTTCGGCTCCCTTCTTTTCTCTCTCTCTCTCTCTCTCTCTCTCTCTCTCTCTCTCTCTCGCTTCCCTATCCTTCTGTCTTTCTCACTCTCTCTATCTTAGGCTAGTATTTCCTTTTCTGGCTCGTCTCTTGGATTCAGTGCAGTTTCATTGGATTTTTTTTTCTCACGGGTTGTCTCCTTGTACAAATGCCTGGAAGACGCTGAAGACAGCTTTTTTTGCACATGCTGTTATTGGTATCTGTTTGGGAAACGTATGTATGTAAGGTTTGCTGGCTGTTGGTTAGGGAAATGTAATAGTAAGGGGTAGTGATCGGTATGTAAACAGATGGTACCTATAGGTATAGTTATGGTTATATGTATAATTGTATTATATAGGTATAATTATGGTTATATGCATGTTTGTATGTATGTGAGGGTTACTACTTTGACTTACTTAGGTGCCAGATCCAAGATTTCCATTTCTGGGAGTTCATTTCACTCCACGAATGGATGGGAGCGTCTGGCTTGGACCCAATGCCATCCTAGCTTTGAAGAGGGAAGGCTATTCGTGGAAAGATTTCTCCATGAAGGATTTCACAGACTCAATCAGATACAAAGGCTTTCAAAAACTAGCAGTCAAGTACGCCGTCTTTGGCACGTCTGAAATGATCCGATCCGCTTTCATCAATCTTCAATTGAAAGAACTTTGCAAGTATATTCCGAACATTGGACCAACTGATATTACTCGGTATGACAAACTGCTTCTCTTTTCTTCTCTCTCTCTCTCTCTCTCGCTCTCTATCCCTCTCTCTCAGTCTCTCACTCTCGCACTCACTTCTTCTCATTCTCTATATATAGAGCTCATTCTGTTCATTCTAGGTTTTAATTTTTAATTCCGTCCTTTTTTATCCATCATTTATTTACCACCGTAATGCTCCTCTCTCACTTCTCTTTCTTCCCGTAAATTAATCCTACTATTATTCTCTCTCTCCTCCTCACGACATATTCCTTTTCTATTTAGGAGATTAAGTCTCCTTTCTCCGCATCTCTGGAAGAACCCTATAGCTCCTATTTATGTGTTGTTGTAAGGATTTTTTTACACTGAAAGGATACCTCCTCAGCGTAGACACATATATGTATATTCTTGTTATTTCCAAGAAATGACTTTTGTAATTGCGAGGCTTACTGTGTACACGTACATGTACATACGTGTGTAACCAGATATGTATCTATAACTTTATACATTTTTATGTATCTTTGTATAGATGAGCACATACGTACTGGATATGTATTCTTGAACTTATTGCATGTACAAAGGCTGAGAGTTAGATTGCAAACTTACGGCAAACCCCATGATAAATAGGATAAAAGGAGTGAGAATATTATGGAGAGGAAGGACGAAGGACTTGACTCACTCACTCACTCCGACGACCCAGACGATGAGCAGGGAAATGATGATGATGAAGTTGATGATAACATCAGCCTCTCGCAAAGCTTTAGCTCTTTAGAATTAAAAATGAGGCATGTGAACCATGAATAATAAGGGAGCTCTCTCAGGTATTCCCGCATGTTGTAAGATAGGTATGTACATATGTTCATTTATTTTAAGTGAGGGTTCCACTATATCTATAGAGATGCTTGTATTTATTTATCTATGCATATAAGTACGGTTTGTGCATAGGAACGTGCAAGGTTAATAATAAGAAAGGTCCGTTTTGGATCAAGTCAAACATACAGTAAGAAAGAGTGGTACAATGGAGAAGAGACGAAATTGAGTACATATAAAATGAATAGGAGCTTGCTTTGTATGAACAAGTTTGTACAGACTGTGAGTTACTACTCTCAGATGTTTTTATCTCCGCTGATGTGCACACTGAATAGAGTCCATATGCAGAGCATGTAACATTTGTGGTTTCAGAATTTTTTCCCCGAAGTTTTACATATACAAATGCAGAGCAAAATAATGATAATGGTAATACATAGGTATTTGTGCCTAGATATGCTTTACCTCTGTTTGTATTTAAGGAAATTTGCTCTAAAACTATGTATGTAGTCGATACCTCCTGCTATTACTACCACTGGATATTCACATGCAAGAAGATTTATGTAAGAATCCCGGATCACTGTATTTTATATTATTGTCTCAGTTATGTTGTTCGGAATTTTTAAGCCTCAAATGAATGCACAAGTGTATAGTTAATGTAGCTGTAATGCATAAATGCATGTGTATAGTTGTAGGTTGCAAGTAGGTAGAATAAAAATGCATTTATGCATACTTACGTTCATACATGTTTTTGAGAGTTACAATTATTGCGGATGAGGAAGCAATGTGCAGGTTAGAAGCTATGTCATTTGAGTACGTAAATTGTGAGTATTGGTTTAGAGCTAAAGCTGTATGCTTTTATTTTAATTTTTTTTACCTTTATTCTTTTCTGTTCTGGGGATTTTTCAAGTTTTTACGAATACAAGAGGAAAAGGGCCGAGAGTGGAAATGAGCCATCGATGGGGCCCCAAATTGCACGCATCCATGATTCAGAAACTTTCTGCTGAGTTTCGTTCCCTCTTGATGAGGAGAGTAATGAGGAATTTCTGGCGTAATGTTACATTACAAAATAAGTAAAGCAGTTGCCTTCTGACAACTGAATAGGAAAAGTTGTATGTATATATTTGACTATATCTATATATTGAGTTGTAAGGTCTTGTCTAGGTAGTCCCTTTTGTACGAATCCAGTTGTTTAACCTTTGTTAGGACGTGCCAGTACATGCAGTAGGGAGGTTATCTGGGCGGATTTATTTGTATGTGTGTATGTGTGAAAAAAAAGTGGAGAAACACTTGTCTTAATAGTTTCATTTAAGTTTGACTCCACTTCCTCCGTAATCTTGACTTTCCAATCAGGCTGATTACCATGGAAGAGGGCTCGTACTAGAATAGTAATAATTGTACTCAAGGCACGGAGTTATACATAGCAATATTTGAAAGTATTTAAAACGTAACATTCCTATAATATGTATAGTTATTGCTCATGGAGACAGCATAAGAATAGGTTTGTTGTCTATTTATGTTGTAGCGTATTTTTTGTGTATAGGGAGATGGAGATGGGAGATTCCTGCATATCACAGTACTTTGTATCTGTAGGGATAGTACATTATGTTAGGTTTTTGTATGAATATGTATATACAGGAAAAGTCGTTAAGTATTTAGTCAGCAGACCAAGACGGACACGTACACAAATTACAAGAACGAGACTGACTGTCAGAAGCTCTCCGACATTTCTGCATATGTACATTATGCGTACGTGCCTGATGTGTGTGTTCAAAAGTAGTATCGGCAAAGCAACGTTCGTATGTGCCTGCCCACACAAAAGCATTTCTTGTTTCATCATCCTTCGTTCTAATTCAAAAACCCTCGCAATTAAGTCAAGCATTAGGTGTGTGTTTATGACGAGGAGGGAATTATTAAAGCTTTTCACTAAATACATGTACATATGAACGATATATACATGTTTACGGAAAGACTGATTGAAAACTTTGATATACCTATGGCCTTTTTCAGCTTGGTGTTTGTTTTCCTTTCCTCGCCAAAAACCTCCCTCTCCTTGTACACATTTTTCTCTCTCCCTCTATCTCTCTCTCTCTTTCACTCTCCCATCCTTAATTTTCTGCTTGAAATTAAATAATTACTAAGCTAATTATCACGTTTCGTCTATTTAATTATGATCCTGTGATTCCACATGGAGTGGAATTACCATTGAAGTTTGCGCTGCAGACATTGTTTTTGGAATTATTCCGACAGAATAGCCCTAAGTATGTATTTAGAAAAAAAAAGTGGAGGTGGGAGGAAGTTTTTACAGTATGATGTCATGTGGATAAAATGTTAACACTTGAAGTCCTCCCTTTTTCAGCGGACCGGCCGGCGTGCGGGCTCAAGCCATGGACCAGGATGGGAACCTTGTGGAAGACTTTATCTTCGACTCTGGATCCGGACCTTTGGCCTCCAGAGTCCTGCACTGTAGAAATGCCCCTTCACCTGGGGCCACATCCTCGCTAGCAATTGCTCACATGATCGTTGACAAAATGCAAAAGCAGTTTTCGCTCTAGT
Source organism: Allacma fusca (assembly GCA_947179485.1). Taxonomy (NCBI): domain Eukaryota; kingdom Metazoa; phylum Arthropoda; class Collembola; order Symphypleona; family Sminthuridae; genus Allacma; species Allacma fusca. The sequence continues at coordinate 31,572,996 of OX359247.1, read as the reverse complement.
GGTCTTTCTGTGTACGTACTTCCTGTGATTATTTGTCCTCAGTTGCGAATCATGAATTGTAGCTATGTAAAATAATTACTTGAGTTTCTGACAATCATTTTGTATGTAGCTCTTGGTAGAAAAATTTTATTTTGAAATCCATACTTTCTTTTTAAAGTCTCAAATTAAATTTAAAATTTTGATTTGGTAATATTGGGATTTTAAAATTTTAAGAGTTTAATTTACTGATTAAATTTGCATTTGTTTTTTCCCTTTGAATCAAATAGTGTTTTGTGTTCAGTGAAAGAAATTGTAATTATATGACGCTGTGATTATTCTTAATGTAAATGATGTAGACATGTAGTTTTCTTAATTTTGAGGAGTTTACAGGGTAAGTTGAGAATGTGTAGATGTTTCCCCTGTAGAAAATTGGAGCATTATTTTCAAATATGATTGTCATACATTAAGTTAGTACTGGAGTACTTGTTCATGCAATGTTTTATTTACATTGATTCTTATATATTATTGACAAAAGAGTATTTTTGTGTTCCAATATTTTCAAGACTCAATACAATCAAGTGATAAGAGTTGTCACGCCTTACAGTTTTGTCCAGCATGGTATTTTTACTTGAGGTTTTTTTTACTTGAGATATTCTATAGTATGGAAATTCCCCGGTAGAAATTTTTCTGCCTATTTTCAAGCGAGTACATGGCCACTGCAGAGCGTAAATATAATAATGTGTTCATACATACATGCGTGCTCCGTCTGAGTTTTGGAAGGGTAATTAATATCGATCTTCCTTAAATACCATCCCTAAGGTATAGTTTTTTGAGTATACATATAAGTATAGAGATACTGTGGTATTTATGTACATGAAGCCTTTACGTGGCTTTACTCGGAATATGTACCTGCCTCCATATGTATCTATGTATGCTAGTTAAACCTGGCAGTAGCTTAAATAATGAAGGGAGATGGAAGAGGAATTTTAATTATTGTGGTGACCACCTTGATGGTAAGACGTTGTGATTATCTAGAGGGAATTCCCTCACGTTGACTTAATGCCATGTTATTGTGTGTTGATCGGGAGCCGGGGTATGCGTATACATACATACATAATTACGTGAGTCGTAGTTATGGAGCTACACGGAGAGGGTTGGTTCCTCTCTCCTGGTTTGTTTTCTTAGGACAAGAGGACAGTTTACTCTGGAGCGGGAGGACAGGACGGGAGGGTAAAATAGTAGTAATATTTATTGTGAGTAACAAGGCCGTGGTGGTTAATATTTCAGGGCATGTATGTATATGTTTTTACATGCTTGCGTGTAATTTATGTGTCAGCCTTTATGTTGTATATGTATATACCCAATTGTATACATACATACGTAGATGTGCTCAGCTACAATTAAGTAGAAATAATGACCATAACAATCCTATATATCCAGTTGTAGTTGTTTCCCCGGGGTTAAGGATAGGTAGGAGTTGACAGTGTATACATGTATGCGAGTAGATATCCGTAATGGTAGGGAATTACACGGAATTGAACGCCACACTACTGGCTTGCTCCTTAAGAGTAAGCATCAGTCTAATCATTGTAATATCAATAGGCACTGGCACTGTCATGAATAATCATACTCACGCACTCCTCTCTCTCTCTCTCTCTCTCCTCCACAAAACTTACCCTCTCTTTCACTCGAACTGTCTGTTTTTAGCAATGTGATGTAATGGACATTTTTGTAATGGTACCTATGCAAATCTGATTAAACATTGCGTTTATGCTTGTATATGCTCAGACAATGTTAAATATATCCTTGGCCAGCGTGTCATGTGCCTGTGATTATCATTAGATTGGATTACACAGAGTTGCCACCCAGTCTTTTTCCTCTCGGTCTCTCTCTCTCTCTCATTCTCCCTGATTCTGTCTATGGACGGCATCAAAGGAAAATAATATTCCACCATCTTGTTGTTACTTCACGTCATTGGCTGTTTACAAGTAATTCTCAACTTGCAAGCCATGGATTGCCGTGAGTAGTCAAAATAGCTCCACATGTACATACAAAGGACGGGTAAAGGTGAGGATGTGCTCTGCGGTAAAAGAGAGAGAGAGAGAGAGCTATCTCCATAAAATAGGTTTGGAAATGTGCTCCGAAGGTTCAAGCAAACAATGTGTATCAACGTAGAAAATAATATATTGCAGATTACGTAGTAACATATTGTGTATAGTTTGTAGTATCTGTCTGTGATGTTAGGAAGTTTTTGGATTCTTCAGTGTCCTTTAAAATACATGTTAGGACATAATGCTGAGCATTGGAAGGATGATGTAGATGAAAATCCGGAAAGCTGAGGCAGGAACCCAATGAGAGGGAAGTATGGTTCAGATTTGACTACGCCAGCATTTATAGTCCCAGTGGTATATGTGAGATGATTGTTACAAGCGGATGGACATGGCTAAGGACTAGTGACCGAGTCAGATTTATAATCGGCACCATTTGATACGCAAGCTAGTGTCTGCTGTGTAAAACATGTGTTGATGTGTGTTGGTTCCTTTGGTAGTAAGTACACTTCCATAATCTCCACGTACTCTACTCACACACACAAACTCGCTCTCTCTCTCTCTCTCTCTCTCTCTCTCACACACACACACACACACACACACATACACGCAATTGCAAAGTGTAGGTAAATTACCGTTGAGTTATGTGGAAATCAACACAAGTAATAAGACAGGCGCATCCTTTACTCACTTGAACCACACCTCGATCCTTTGGTAAATCCGCACTTTCCTGAACCCCTGCACTCGCTCACACACATTGAACCTTCCAATACCCCATCACAGTACCATTACTGCAGTGTACTTACTGTATATAGATATAATTATATAAGTATACATTTTAACACTTACGCTAATAAAATACATACAATGTAGTACAATACGCATATCATAGTAGTACATACATATACTCACAGCTCCGTAATCATTATCCATGAAAATACATGCATATGCATATGTGAATTCATTTATTCACAATACACAACTCATCATGTATTTACATGCTTAAGATTCGGACTATTCACGTACGTGAAGAGAAGCATTCATTAGACAGCACAACATTGTAAATAAGTGCAGTCAGTATTGTTAATGGGTTGAATCTGTTCATCCATACATGTAAAGGTACATGTATGGAACTGTATTTGTAGATATCTAAATATTGTATGTACATTGTGAGGAGTGACAAGCTCAGAGAAGCTACAAAGGACTGTGAGTGAGAGAGTGCGACGAGGACTTGAAATTTCCATAAAGAAACACGTGGGGTTGGAAGATCCTCTTTGAAGTTGAACCTGGCAGAGAGGAGTTATATAAAGAGAGAGTGAGAGAGAGAAAATTTAATTCGAACATGTTCAAGAGAATTTATTTATTTAACCCTCAGAGCCAACAATTGGCATTTATCTAGATGAAATGGTGTGAAAGGTCCCGGGGCCAGGGCTATTTCTAAAAAAAACTAATCGTCATCGTAAATATTAATGGCCATCATTTTTCAACGCCCAGTCACAATTTACACTCACATGTACAACTCCGGCATTCCTGCTGGCTCAGAGAATTTTTAGGGAAGTAAAGTGAGAGGAGACTAAGCTCTGTCTTTTGTCTTCCTTCCTTCGGTCATGTGTCTTCGATTCTGTTTCCCTGGTCGAATCTAATGGAGAGAGCGGAGCTTCTCCATAATGTATGAAATCTTTGATGCTGTTGCAATTGAGAGGCCAAGAGGAAAAGGTATACTTAGACATATATTGTGTGGCTCTGTATGTCTCACTGTGAGTGAGGGTATTGTTTGAGTTTAGGAAAACGGAGAAACACACTCCTCCAACTAATTATATCTACGCTCTCTCTCTCTCACTCACTCTTCCTCTCTTGCTGTTTTGGAAGCGGAAACTTATAGGAATTTGTAATTGGAAGGAGTGTTGTCGTTGTTGTTGTTGGGTAATGGAAAGGAAGGACGGGAAGAGGGTGAGAGATGGACGGATAATTTCCAACACTAATAAGTGCATGGACATGATAACCTTACTGCACTCTTGCCTATAGGAGCAGGGAGAGGTAGCCTTATAAGGAAGCCAGATATTCCGGTCTTGTTTGCTTATATTCGGGCATCTTGTTGATTTGAATAATTTCACGCATATAACTTTATGGACAAGATTCCACGCACACAAGTAATTTAGGGTTTGTCTCTCTCTCTCCCTGTTTCTGGCTCTATTGCTGAGCTAGCTCTAGTACTTGATACTATGGGTGTTTGAGTGTGTATGTGCCTTTTATTTTTCTTATGGATCTTCTCGTTAAGATTTTTCAGTCCCCATGAGCAAGGCTGGGAAATAGGGAGGACTGTATGGAGTGAACAAGCAAATAGAAACTGGTTAACATGAGAGCGTACACGGTGTAAGTCATTGGCGAGACAAGAGGGAGAAGCCAAACCGGCTTTATGCACTTGATCCAACCGAGCTCGTTGTGATTGTAATTAAACCTTATCGCTCCTCTCCGTCCCAGCAAACAATTATGGTCTTCCCTGATAACTCACCCGTCAGTGTAACGTATACAAACACTCTGCACACCTGTGTGTTCTTGTGTGTCCATCTCGTCTCCTACGAGTGAGAGAGAGAGAGAGAGTCCACGAGGGTCCAAGAAGAGGAGTCGTAAGTAGTTTTGCGTTAGTGTGAGAGAGGCTGACTGTATATTATTCCTTTACACAATATATCTGAATACACTTTGAAGTGTACATTATTATATTTAAGTGGAAATGGATCAGTTGAGGTTTTCTATGGATAGTTTCTTTTAAAGCTACGGTGTTGTGTTGAGAGCAATTGTTAAGATATTTCAAATTAAATTTTATTGGAGGTACCTATATGAGGAAGTGTGTTTCTATTTTTCTGTGTTTGTATATGTACATTTGTCACTAATGCTGATTATTTGTTTAATTTTTAACCTTGCCTTACAAAAAAACAAATCTCACGTATATATATATATATATATACAATATATATATTCTTTCAGCAATTTTATGTAGTATTTGTAGCTACATGTATATTTGTAAACATAGCAGTTGTTTTCTTGCGAAATGTTTGCTAAACATGACTGCAGAAACATTTAAATGCTTTCTAACTTATCTGACGGTATTCCCATTTTGACCTCTTAACCAATCTTTCCTATCTTTGTTTATGCACGCGTTATGTAGTGTGTGTATGTGTATGACTGTGTTATGCATTTAGTATGTATGGCTATGTAGAGGATTCTCTGTAGATTTATTTGTGTGTGTAGTTTCTGGCAAATTGACAATGCCCTGTCATACCCAACTGAAAATGTCCTGAAGATGCCCAGAAGGTTCAAAATGCCAAGGCAGTTTCAAATTTGCCAATATTTACTGTACGTGCATGTATTTAAATGTAAGTGAGATTGTAAAACTCCTAATCTAACGGTGTGTCGTTTAGCTAGGGATTATTATTATTGTAGCGTGATAGTATAACAAGTAGTTGTATCAGTCTACTTGTTACATGCGTATTCAATAATGGTTTAAATTTTTGTATTACTCATTGCTCAAGTAAATTGACCCACGTGTGCGCCAAATATGTGCAATTACATCCGATCTTGTGTGTATGTATGGGGACAGAACAAGCAGAGTCCTTCGTTTTTGGTCTTGCTGTCCGTGTTGAAGTAGTAAGGATGGTGGCAGGATTGAAATCTGTGGAAAATGGAAGAGAGGAACAAGTGCTAATTATTTATCTGCTGTGATTTAATGAGTACTCATCTCTCTCTCTCTCACTCTCTCACTCTGTGTTCAGCTCCCTCGTATAAAATCCCAGAGCACATACTTTGAAGAAAAATCCTAGAGCACATTTTGAAGAGATAAGTTTTGTAGGGGAAGATATCTTTTTTTGCTTTATTGTAAGTACCTCTAGACACAAGTAGAGGCACCTGATATTCCGATAGCCTTATGGGCATTAGTTTATGAGCCTTGGATTTTTTTACGAGGAAGAATTCATTTTCCCCATGTATTGCCCGCTCCGGCCGTATATAGCTTTTTGGGACCGGGTTTGAATGGCGAGAGAGGAGATTGAATTGGAGGGAATCGTGTGTGAGTGGAAGATAAAAGGGAGTAATAAAGTAGGAATGAATATGAGTGGAGAGCATTGAGGAGATAAACAGGTAGTAAGATGAGAATAATGGACCTTCTCTTTTGGCTAAATGGTTGCTGCTGGTGAAGGCGCTTATTTGACATGTTTGATCGCTTCAAAGAGGAAATAAAATAATGATTAATTCCATTACCCGTCCTTTCTTTCTCCTCACTGTATAGTACATTTTGCCTCGTTCCGGAATCGCAGCCAGCCAGCTCATGACTTTATCTCCTACCTCTCACTCAGCACTTTACATACACTCCCTCAACCCAACATTCGACACTATATATATCCAGTCCGAGCAAGGAAGGAAGCCAGGATGGAGAAAGAACCAGATAAAAATTTATTTCTATAGCTTTTCCAAATTACATATCGGCAGTTGCGTCTCTCTCTCTCTCTCTCCCTCTCTTTCTTCTTTCTGCGAGTATGTGTCCCATAGACTGTAAGGGAGAGGAAAAGAATAGCAATAGAGGAAATGTGAGCGAATAATTTATATTGAATTTTGCCAGCTGATTCTCTCTTTCCCCTTGCCTCTCTCTCTCTCTCACTCTACTCCACTCCACTCTGTTCCTCTCCATCTCTCTCTCTCACTCCCCACTCAACCATCCTTTGTACACTCACAATAAACAAATCCTCCAATCTCTCGGATTTCCAGCTTCTATTCCTAACTCAAAAATTCCCGTATTTTCCCTCCCTCCTCTCTCACTCCCTCACTATCTCACAAATCACGGACCATGAAATCTCACCTTCAAAATGTTAAAAATTCCTTCCTCCATCTCCCTTCCCCCTCTCCCGAAAGTCAAAAAAAAAATAACAAGGCAGTACTCTCTCAATATTCAAACCCTTTTGCACAATACATACGATCACTAGTGTAAACCAAAAAAAAACAGTAAAAAATACCAAAAACAATTGAAACCATTAACAAATGACGTAAAAATAATGACCTAGAAAATTAAAAAAAGTTAAAAAAAAATCAAACCAGTCAAACATATCGATATAAACCTTTTTGACAAAAAACAAGACTCGAGTTATATTGTAAAAAAAATATTAATTATTATTATTGGAGCTGTCAGAAGAAAAAACAACGACGTCAATAAAAGAAAAAGAAACAAATTGGTGGATTTCTAAAATCATCCCCACTATATGATACATATGGGATGATCAAGGAAAAATTGAAAAGAAAAAAAAATAAAAGATCCTGGACTTGTGTGTTGAGAGTGTGTTATTTCGCATAATTATACATGTAATTATAAATAATTGTAATTTAAAGGGATTTCCTTATGTACGAAAATATTTCTTCACCAATGCATAATTACACTTCTGAGATATTGCAATTGATTGGCTCTTGCATACGTTCCCTTGGTTGTGCATTTACTGTATGTATGTGTCTATATATGTAGTCATATAATACGTGAGTTTACTGGAGTGAAGCGGAAGAGCTGGAAGACAATTGGGGGATGAGTTATTTTTTTTGGGGGGGGGGAAGGGAGGGGTGAGGTGTGGAAGAGGAAAGAAGATCTAGTGAAAAGGTAAGGTTATAAAGAGTCTACATATACAATATACAAAGGCATATAGAAAATAATAGGATTGGTGTTCAAGTTTAAAGAAGGGGGAATAAAACGTGAATGTGAAGGAGAATGAGAATAGTAGTAGTAGTAGTAATAGTAGTAATAGTAGCAGTAGTAGTGCTCAAGTCCTTGCATAATGACATATGTAACTGTGGGACAGAGAAAAGCTTGAATAACAATCCTATAGACGCACATGTAAAGTCATATAATGAACAAGAAGGGTAGGGATGGGAATTTTAACATGGGAAAAATATATTAGAGTATAATATATCTACCTATACAGTAAAATACTCTGTAGCCCTCGTAGGTTTCACCTAAGCTGCTGCACTTGTTGTTGTTGTTGAGATGAGATGAGCTCAGAGGAGACGAGAAGACGAAAAAGGGAGAGAGAGAGAGAGAGAGAGAGAGAGAGAGAGAGAGAGAGAGAGAACTCTGGAGCAGGGATTGCATGGTGTCTAATGATCATGGTTTTTCATTCACAAGTGGGACAAGGGGATGGTTGGCTCTCCCCTCTAGGACTGCGCAAGGCAGTTGTGAAGCTCCACGAACACTCTTTACTCCACTACGCTCGGTGTGGAAAGGTTCATTGAATCAATGGATCAGGGAAAGTCCTCGCAAGGTCATCTCAAGAATTTCATGAAATTTCTTCGGATTTTGAAATTTTAAAAACTTAGGGATATCCTTACAGGACTAGGATAAGGACTATTTTGGAAATTCCTGGATCCTAGTCCTAGGTCCTGAGGAACGTCCAGGGATGTCAATGGAGCTGGGAGGAGGACTTCCTCCAAATGAAATGAACTCTTCCACTCGGTTGCAGCTGACTGGCGTACTCGTTTACTATTCTTACACGCAACCGTAGTTTCTATAGCAGAGCTTCCAGCCCGGCAAGTGCAGTGTCAAGCAGACGGTTCCCGAGTGAAGACCTCGCTCTCTGTCTCTCTCCCTTAAAACTCTGACTCTCACACATAGACGAAGTCAGTTAGATTTTGAAATCGCATCGTCCACTTTTTTTTTCCTCTCTGCTACTACTACTGCTGCTGCTGCTGCTGCTGCTATTATTATTATTATTATTATTACTACTACTATTACTACTACTACAACTACAACATACGATTCTCACATTACTATCTACTACCATTCCATTTTGATCCGAGACTCTCTCACACTCTCATACAACTGGAGTCTCCTCTCCCTCACCCTCACAGTTCTTCTTCCTCCAACTTCCAAGTGTACAGTAGTACTAATACTCCGCTGGAACCCACTCACCTTTGCAGTACCTCTCCATACTTCGGACGGAGCAGAGCCTCACCAAAGTCACTCCTCAAAATACTACAGTCAACTCTGACAGAGCAAAGTCAAGGATACACTTATTCCGATTCGGCTTTTATCATAACAATTCACAGATTTTTCTCCAAAATTCTCAAGAATCTCCAACTCCTTCTCTAACAGGGTCCGTCCCTTGGGAAGAGGATATCAAAGTGGGATTTTAGGAAAACATTTTTTCATTTCACAAAAGAACCTAACCAAAGTTGAGAGTTTGAGGGAAAGGATTTTTTTTTTCGTTTCGTGAGATTTTGTTTCTTTTTTCTTTTTGGAATGGTCAAAAGTGAAATAAGGATAAGACTACATCCAAGTGTGATTCCATAACTTCCTCCAGATTCGGATATCATTTAATAACACCCGATTGTTCATATTGCCCCTGACATTTCCCTACTTCGGAACAATATCATATACTCTGAACATTTCCGACAGTTTTATACCTTCCGAGGATTGTGCCGCAAAAATTGAAGTGAAGGAACAATTTCTGGAATTTTTCAAAAAATTTCAGAATTTCTCAAATATTTGAAGGGATTTCTACTACTGGGAGGATTTCACGATTGTCCACAGGAGATTCAAAGGATTTCAGCAATTTTTTGTTTTTGAGAATTTCAAAAATTTCTTGGAATTTTGAAAATCCCAGTATTTCCAGAGTTTTGAGGACTCCTTTTGTTTTCGGGAAATTTGAAGGAATTTGTGGGATTGGAATTTTAATCTTTTCCCATCGCTGATCCCACTCCCTGACAATTTAAATGAACATTGATGAAGAGCTGGAAAAGGAACATTGCAGTTTTCCCCTGAAATTGGCAAACGTCAACTGCTATCAAAAAAACCTTGGACTTGGCAATATTTCCCGTGAAATAGTCCCATGTGAGGAAAGGGTTTTCACGTAGGGTTCTAAAATTTGGAAGGAAATTCAAAATAAAAAAAAACAAAAATCTGGAGAAACTTATTTTGAATTTTAACGGGGGGAAAAAATTTTAACGGGAGAAAAGTCCTTTGACAAGGGAAAAGTTGGGAAATTGTGAGTTTAGAATTTGTCTGAAAGGCTGAGAGTATAAACACTTGAAAAATTTTAGGATTTGGAGAAACCAGTCCAGCTCTCTCAAGAGTATAGGAGGAAGGAAAGGAGTAAGTTGCTTTGTGCCAAGTGTGCCTGAGATTTGGACGGTGAAAGGATCGAGAATATGAGGAAATTCCAGGAGCCACTCTGATGGCAAGGGTTTTTATGGAACTTTCCCACTAAAAAAAAGATAATAGAAGAAAAAGAAGCGAGAGAGACAAAAAGGAAAATGGAATGAGAAGCTAAGATCCAAGATGGTTTTCCGCTTGAAATTATCCGCCCTTTCAAGATAAATCAATCCAGTCCAACAGTGTTTTAGTGTAAGGAAAGATATAGAAGGAGGAGAGAGGGAAGATAGAAAGAGAGAGGGAGAAAAGAGCGAAGAATACAGAGAAAAAAAAGGGCAATTTTATTTTTACCAACATTTTCCTTTTAAAAAAAATTATATAACGCAAGAGAAGAAACTGTAAGCTGAAGAAGAGGACGAGAAAGAAGACGATAAACAAGACTTAGAGGAAGCCTAGAGTAGCTTGAGAAAGACAAAAGATTTTGATTTTTTTCTCTCTCTCATCAACTTCCACACGAGAGTTTTGCAATGCAAGTCTTTTTGTAGAAGTCTCTGTGAAATCAATCCGGGTGGCGGTGCTTGAGACAAGAAAAGAGAAGAAATATGCTCAGATTCCTCACAAATAAATTGAGAACACAGTCATTGAACGAAGAGCAACATTTTGAGAAGGTAACTACCCAATTTTTTTTCTCTCTTCATCATTGCTCCTCTCAAGTTATGTATTTTCTGCATATCTTAAAATACCCCGACAGAGAGAGAGAGAGAGTGTGTGTGTTTATTTTTTGCAGGAACATTTTTCTCTCTATTTGTTTGCCTTTTTGGAAGTTGTGTTTGTATGAGTGTGTGTGTGTGTGTGTATGTGTATGTGTGTGTGAATATAATTTTTTCCCCATCTTATTTTGCAAGTTTCTTTTTTGGAGAAATACACATGAGGCTTCCAAGGCTTCACAGCTACACATTTTTACACACAAACAAACACACACACACACACATCCACATATATATACAGACACGCGTGTCTGTCTATTTTTCTAGTATTTTCTGTGAAGGGAAAAAAATCACTTTTATTCCTTTGGCTCTCTGGCTTCATCTTTTTCTCCATGTGGATATTGCTTGTTATTTTTTGGCCAAAGAGATAATATTCTAACCTGAGCTTGTGCAGAAGGTAGGAAGGCTCTCGCACTCTCTCGCTTGTTTATTCTGCTCAAAAACAATTTTTACTATTTGCCTTTTTTTCTCCCGGACTCGATCTCTTTCCTCTCTCTCTTTCTATTTTCTCCCAACAACATTTTTAGCTCGAACATTTTTACTACTCTTTTACACTTTTCTCACCTCATCTGCCACAGAGCACCATTCAATGTATTTACCACAAATTACAACTTTTTCAAATACAGTCGAGTCCTTTCAAAACAAGGAGCATAAATTTGACTCAATTTACTCAAACAAAAAATCCACTGAGGATTTAACTTCCGAAGCTCAAAATCCGTAAGGATATGGGAAAGTCAAGGGAAGGTTTTAAACTGTCAAAAATCCCTCATATATTTCCGGATTTTGGAATTTTGACAAAATATTTCAGAAATTCTACTTCAAATTTACGAGTTTTCAATGGGACTTCCCTTGTCAGGGGAGTATTTCATTTTTTTTTTAGATATTCTTGCAAAACTTCAACTGTCCCGAAAGTTGTCAAGTGCTACTCATACAAACTACTGCACTTGAAAGAGAATTTATCCCTTGGAATATTTCCCATGTGTGCGTTCATTCTGTATGTGAGGAAATGCACTGTAGAGTAAATTTGACAAATTTGACCGGAATTTCCCGGGGTTTTGAACATCAAGACAGAAATTTTGAAATTTCTGGGAAAAATTAGGATCAAGTGAAAAATGTCCTTTATACATATGAACTTAAATGCAAAAAGTGAGTTTTGATATGTTTTACAACACTACAATAAAAAAATTTCAGGGATATGACCATAGTCGTTTTTCGTTCAAAAATTACTAAAATATTAAAATTATATATATTAAATATTAATATATTAAAATTTTTAGAGCTAAAATAGTCTAAACCGGAAAAATAAAAACCCCTTATTTTCATAAAATTGACTTTAAAGAGAAAATGTTTTTTAACCTGAAAACACAAAATTCCACACATACTTTTACTATCCTCTTAATTTTTCCCCTACAAACTTTTTCCAAGACACAATTTCCACCTAAGATCAAAAACTATTTTACATTTTAAAAATTTGCTTAGATTCAAAACTCCGTGTACATAATATTTTTATCTAGAATCTGAAATTTTGGAAAGCCGGAAATAAGTATTTAGTACAAACACAATGTGCTCTCATTTGAAATAATTTTTTAAAATAAATCCACCCTCAAAGATAGTCTCCATAAAAAAAACACGTGAAATTTGTGAGTGCAGTTGAAACCATCGAGAGAAAAAACACAAGAATGGAATAATCTCTGTAGATTTAATTGATAGAGAACAGAGACGTACATAGTTGTATATGAGGGGAGATTAATAATTACAGGAGTATGTACATTACTGTACATAGAGACGGGGCATTGGCTGACTCTGGGTCAATGTGAGACAGAGAAGGCTGATGATGAGTAATCAGAGAAGATGAAAGCCGGGTTGACAGGATGGTTGTGACAGAGGAGAGTACATTGTGTTGGCTACATGACACGCGAGCACATTATGGCTCCTCTTTCATTGATAATAAATCTCACTGAATATAATATAACCATGTGTATGTCTCTATCCATATATATGTACCTCTACGTATCTATCCATACATACACATGTACATTGCTCCTGCTTTACATCCTTACAATCACAGCTTTCCACTGCACTACTCCCTTCACATACACAACCCTCACTCTATATGTACTTCAAGTGTGTGTGTGTATGTGTGTGTGTGTGTGTATGTGTGTGTGTGTGTGCTTGAGAGGGAGCATTACAGTAGGCCCGACTAGATCCTATGTCCCGGACAACATAAAGTTTGCTCATGGATGACGGAACAAAGTTTGCTTACAGGAAGGAGAAATGGCGTGTTTATAGCAAGTTCTTCAAAAGCCAGAGTTCCACAGAGTTCCTAAAGCTTCCCCTTAAAACTCCATGTACTCCTTGTAAATATACCTACAGTCATGTCTGACATAGGCAATGGGTTCAAATACACTTCACATGGACCTACATATGTACATTCAGAATGAGCACTGGGTCTCCTCAATCATAACTGTGCATATACATATGGGAAGAACACACAAGGAGTGAGAAGATAGAGCAAGTCTTGTTGTCTCTGTCCCGTGTGTTGTGATGCCTTCCTTTACTTTGCTTTGCTTTGCCTTGCTTTGCCTTCCTTTGCTTTGCTCTGGTTGAGCCGGCGGAGATTATGGTGGGGCCTTTATATCTATGTAGTGGAGAACGGTTAATTTAATATGACGTGAAACTGTGATGTGCATCTCGTCAAATATTTATGATACACAGATCTACAGTCCATCCATCTTTCAAAGCCATTACCTCCAGGCTCCTTCCCTCTCTCTCTCAGACCCAATCTCTTTTCCAATCTCCAGCCAAATCAAAAATGCCAAATCAAACCTCTTCCTCCAACCAAAAAATGTCAGGCTTATGTGTACATACAGATACTATCCATGTAGCCTCTACAGCATCTTCCTCACTCACACTCCTTCAGACAGGGGTTACGCTCCCATATGCACTACCACTCATAATCATGGAGTATATTGTAAGTGTCTTTAAGGCGGACCAGTTGCTACTGTTATTTACTCTGTTAGTATGTATACACATACATATGTACATATGTAATGTACAACTGTGGATTTCCATCCCGAGATCGTTCCTTCTAGGAGGGCTTCCACGGTGTGGAGTAGATCTTTGAGAGTACACAGGGATTGTTGGAGGGCCATTGGAGGGATATTTTGGCCTGGAGGAGTGAATTATATAGTAGTATAGTAGTATATATTATATAGGAATATAGGATAAAGAGCATGGGGAGGGTGAGGAGGGAAAGAGGGAGAGAGAGAGAGAGAGAGAGAGGAGCGGGATAAGTTGAAATTTCTCAAATAATTCATTCCTTCCTTTGGTTTCTCACTAGTGCCAGTGAGTACTGTTCTGGGTACGTATATGTATGTACATTACAAAATTTTGACCATAAAAAAGACTACTTTCTGTTATTTTTATCTCCCTTGTATAAATAACTACACGCTCCAGTATTTATTACTCTTATTCTTTTTTCCAGGCTATTTTCTTATTCACTCCCTTGTCCTATTTTCGTGTGTATTTCTACTTCTCTTGTCTGACGCAATTTTTCCAGGACTGTATTTTAAATAACTGGATTTACAGCGTGAATGATAATAGTTTAGTATTAGTTAAATAAAAATAAATAGTTAAATAAAATACTGTTATCATTTTCAATCATATTCATTTTTTTTGTTATATTACATTTCGTAATTTTCGCCCTAGAATACTTTAAGGACATTTTTTTCCTTTAGTTGGAGTATTCCCATACATATGTAGTCGTCGACTGTGGCAATTTTGAAGTTCGCTTCTGTCAGTACCTTCCTCCTATTGTCTATTTAATGCAGACGCTATCCTCTTAGAGGTCCCTCTACATCGGAAGTTCATGTGCTCCTTCCCCGTGAACTTCTTGATATGTTTTTCGTGTGTAATTTTTTTGGTACTATTTCTCTTCACCGATCCTGTCTCAGCCTCTCTCTCTCTCTCTCTCTCTCGTTCTCTCTCTCTCTCCTCGCTCTGAAATAGTTGACACATGTATAATTACTTATTGTTGAATTTGTACCATTGTCTGCTCGGGTTTCGACTTGGACTTTTGGAGTGAGAGGATAAATCCCAATGGTAGTTACTCCTGCTGGTGGATTTATTATCCTTGTTATTAGCCTCATTGTGTGTGCTATTAGTGATGCTGAGATTGAAAGATTTGAGCCACTCAGTCCGAGTTGATTTTTTTTTTGAGGTGGAGGGGGGAGGATGAATCTCTCTCTCTCTCTCGCTCTCTCACTCTTTCCCTGTACTCTTTTTTTTCACATGTCCAATGGTTGGGCTTGCTTTTGGTCGTGGAATTTTTTTTCAAAGGGCAGTTATGTATGAAGGAAGGTCCGAGCGACTTGCAATTGTCCACTGGTAAATGCACGAGTCACGAGAGAGGAGAGAGCAAGGCGAAGGACACAATGGAATCCTTGGAGTTGTCTCTCTCTCTCTCTCTCTCTCTCTCTCTCGTTGTTACTCATTGCACGTCAATAATATCGTCCATTAAAGACAAGATATTTCTCACTGACAATGAGCATCTCTGACTTTATTCTGAGACATAGGACTATAACTTACATAAATGTGTGCGGATGTGCGGGGAGCAGAGAGCAGACGATCGAGAGGTGTTTGGACATGTAGAGTGTAAAATAAGGGAGAGAGAGAGAGGCAGCCTCACTCAAAGTCAGCAGAAGCCAGAGGTTTTCGTATATAGCAAAAATCCATTGGTGAGGGAAGGAAAAGGTAGAGCTGGTCTGGATGCAGTGGATGGTAATAGTAGGAGTAGTTGTTGTAGTAGTAGTTGTAGTAGTAGTAGT
This sequence comes from Allacma fusca, assembly GCA_947179485.1. Lineage (NCBI taxonomy): Eukaryota > Metazoa > Arthropoda > Collembola > Symphypleona > Sminthuridae > Allacma > Allacma fusca. Next base: position 31,557,257 of record OX359247.1, on the reverse strand, counting down.
AATAGTAGTAGTAGTAGTAGTAGCGGGAATGGTGCAGACCATTTTCGTATCACAGTGTCAAGGGAAGGAGATACGAGACAGACAATAGCATGCTGAAGAGCATTAGTGCGGATATAGAGTGTAGGTCTCTTATGGAATTTTCATGAGCGGACTGGTGGTTGGTGGGATGGATGGAGTGACTTTGAGAGAGACGTGAGTTGGAGCCATTTAAATTGAATGTAATAATAATGGGATTTTTTAACATGCTTCTGCTTGTATAATTGTTGTCTCTAAAAGTGCTAAGTGCATTAAATGTAGCTTTCCCTCCAATCACATACTCACACATGCACAATCCACACACATGCATACACTCACTCACACACACACTCACACACACACACACACACACTCACACACACACAGCTATACATACATAATTATATAAATCCAACATAGAGGATCATCATCTTCATGAAAGCTTATGGCCTCAAACGGAGAGCCAGGAGCTCTTTTTGAGTGAGCTTTTATCAGCGTGTGTGTGCGTCTGTTTATATTGGAACTTAACTCTGTGTGTGTGTGTGTGTGTGTGTGTGTGTGCTTGGAGCGTGTGTGTGTGAGTGTATGGCTTATGGCTTTTGTATAAGGAACAAACATATAGATAAGACACATAAGGACACCACACGTGTCCCTATAAGTTCCCATGGCCTTTCAAAAGTCAATAAGTAACGTGTATTTAATAATTATTCTAATAATTACATTACATACAATTTTCACCCTCAATTTTTTACCGAGCTTCTGCCAAATAAGAGGTATTTTTTCCCCTTTAGAATCACACATGAGAAGGGCTCTGAAGGAAGAGGATGTTTTTATTTGGGAAAATTATTGAAGCTTGCATCTTATATTGAGACAACAGTATATGTACATAATAGCATTTCCCCCTTGAGACCTTTATACACGTATCTACGGAGCAGTGTGTAATAATAGGGAAGGGAAAAAAACAAAAAAGACGAACTTTCCCGACTCCCGGAATATATTTGTTGGGTGCATATCTTGGGTACGTATGTATTTACACTCGTCTGTTAAAGAACGTCTAAAGAAATATCCTGAACAATTTTTGTCCCAGTAAAATCCAGTGTGTGAGGTATGTAATTAAATGTAAATTATGTTGTAGCAAAAATATGGATTTTTTTTTCATTTATTACAGACAAGCTAAGGCTTGCTGCTTCAAAGATTTGCGTAGATTTTGAAGTTGGAAATGTTCCTTGAATATGACTTTAGTTTTTATTTGTAGTGAGGTTAAATGTATGTATGAAATGTGCAGGGGGTTTGGCTTTTGATGGGAAATTCATTTAGTTTATTTTGCTTCTTCACGGAGGATATGGCGTTAGTTGTGGAACTTGTGTCAGGAGTAGTGGAGTGCTTGCCAGAATGAATGTGAGTCAACAGAGTCAAAACTTTCTGGAAAGGCTTTACTACGCAGGCTACTGATTCAGCTCACACAGAACACACACACACATACACACCGAGAACACACACACACACACACACACATGCACACCCAAAAATGTAATGAATGAAACCATGCCGACGATTCTGTAGGAATAACACAAGTCTTTTATGTGCAGGCTCTCTCTCTCTCTCTCTCTCTCTCTCCCCTGTCTACTATGTACGTGTACTGGAATATATTGACATAGCATTTCTCAAGCATAAAACTCAGACTTTTTGTATATATGTACATATATGATTGTGGGGAAGTACACATAAGGTTTCCATACGGGTGCTTCTGTATGTATGTACGTCACCCCATGGAAATTGTAATGTACAGGTAATTACCCATATAGTAGGTATTTTAGTGTGAGTATGAAATCAGGGTCAAAATCATTACGTGTGTGGAAAGGATGTAGGAAATTATTGTGGAGAAAAAAAAATACATATTTTCTTTGAACAAGTTTTTCTACAAAAATATTTTACTTTTTGTGTCTTTCCGTGCAGGCTCAGGACGATCACGATTCTGGCACAGAGTCTGACGACGAGAGTGGAGAACCGAACGGTTTCCCGGGCGACGATAACGGTAAGATACATTCTTTGTTTTTGGAGTCGAACGTCCAGGTCATTACATACTCAAGTTCAAGTTCAAGTTCAAGTTCATATTCACATCCAACTTAAAAACTACATGTTCATATGATATCTATTCGTATAGGTTCAAAATGTAAGTTTCTGTACTGCATGATTGTTATGGGAGGTTTCAAGTAGATTTTCGTGCATAACTTGAAGGAATCTGACCGGGACTTGAACATTTAAGTTCAAGCTAATGGTCAAGTTCAGGGTCAAGTGGAGGTTTAGTATGTAGGGCCTGTTGAGATAACATTTTTATCTGTTAATTTTTTAGTACGCATGTACTGGAAATATTTAAGGGTTATTTGAAATTTACAAACATAAACTTCAAATTACACAAGTTTAAGTTCAACTTAAAAAAAAAGTGTAGATAATTTCAAGTTCAAGTCCAAAGACCGGGTTGAGTTCATGGTCAGGTTGGCTTTGTATCCTGGTGAGTGTACTGGGAAGAACTTTAAATTGTTAGCTGAACTTGAACTTGAATTTTCAAGTTCAAGTTCAAGTTCTTTGTCCGTGGGTGCCAAGGAGCTTCAATTTCGGATCAGTTGTCAATAAGCAGTGGCTATATTTGTGGGCATAGCAAAAGTGTGAGAATTTGTGGGAATGGGGACGTTTATGCAAATACAGTATTTCGGAAGAAGGAGAGAATTTTGTCCCTATATGGGATATCTTGTGTGAGTATAGAGTATTTCGTCCTGCATACAGGAGATAGGTGCGGAGAAGGCTGAGACTGGAAGCGAGTGTCATTATTCAAGGTCGACGAATAGCTGGATCGATACTAAGCTCTCACTCACTCCATCACTTGCATCGGGAGCGACTCCGTCAGACTCTCTCTCTCTCTCTCTCTCTCTCTCTCATTCCTTTGGGAAGAGGTGGGCCGAGAATTTATCCATCTTCTCCAAGACTTGCTGCCTTTAATGACTCAAGGTGTGCAGACAAGAGAGAGGAAATAGATGAGAAAGAGTGCATGCCAGAGACAGAGAAATTGTAGGGAAGTGAGTGTGCGGGAGAAAGGGCGAGAGAGAAACAGAGCGAGAGAATGGAATTAGTGCGGGAGTGATTTGCTCACGATGCAGGATCCCGACTCGGGCCTATTATCCTCGTCTCATTTGTGTTCTCGAAAAACGCCTGTCATTTAGATACCTGATTCCATCTCAGACTTAAGACCAAGAGCATTGCACAAGTCTAATCTCCGAACCCTTCAGCTCTTAACTCTCTCCCTTCTCTTTTAGCTCCTGTATTTCCCTCCTTATACGTAGACACTCCAGCAGGAGGTGTAGCTCCTCACAAGTACGAGCCCGCACTCCAGCCTGTGTAAGTTTCAAGTTGGGTTGGGAGCACAAGCCTCTACCTTGTAGTTCTTACAGGGGCTTCCAAAAGTCTCAACTTTTGAGGTTCAAGTTTGAGTCCTAATGACAGAAGAAAGGTTTGAGAGGAGAGGTTTGTTTAAACAATGGGCGAGTAGCTATGACAACTAGTGTCATTTATGGAGTACAATATGTACGAACACTTACTTGAACTTCAATTTGATTTGGAAGTACTCCAGTATTCAGCTCTGGTACCATTATCTGGGGAGTGGGGATCGAATTTGATTGGAGATTCTGTAGCAATAATTTAAATTGTAAGTTGAATTTTTTAGAATTTAGATTTAATGTAAAGCTCAACTTCGAACATCAATTTTGAACTTGAGTTCGAGTTTCAGTTTCAAATTGAAGTACAAGATTTAACTTGACTTTCAAACTCAAGTAGATACAAGTTTCAAGTTCAATTATGAATTAAAGTACAAGTTCAATGTTGAATTTCTAACTTGAGGACCAGTTTCAAGTTCAGATTCAAATACAAGTACAATTTCCAACTTGAATTCCAACTTGAATTCCAACTTGAATTCCAATTATAATTCCAACTTGAATTCCAATTATAATTCCAACTAGAATTTCAACTTGAGTTCCAACTTGAGTTCCAACTTGAGTTCCAACTTGAATTCCAACTTGAAGTCCAACTTGAAGTCCAGGCTAATTCCCCAATTCTCAAGTTGAAGTCCCATCTCAAATCTGACAACACACCCAAACAAAATCCAAGCCCTGAATTTCCCCCAATAACAATAAATTAAAAGAACAACTCCCTCCCTCAAGAAAATCCCACTTGACTGTCAAGTCCAAGTTTACGAAAGTCTGATTTTACCTCACAAAGACTCAACCTGGAAGGAGCTAGTGCATTTCGATGGAAACAAACGAAAGCACAACTCCCACTATAAGTATATCCCCAACATCTATATATTCACAATCCCTAAACACAGACACTCATGCCTCCGCATCTCCCCACACAACCAGGGAATGTATAAGGGCCAAGTAGTAATTACTCAGTGCTGGGAATTCTCCATGAGAAATGTGAGATTTTAAAAAAGGGACAGGCTCCAGAAAAATGTCTGACAATGAGGGAAAGGATACCATGTACTATGCGGAGGGAGAAAATTCAAAGGACACGGAACTTACACTCCGCCTGTGTCTAGGTACATATATCCTGTACGTAGTAGTTGTAGTAAATGATAACTCGGGTAATCCACTCTGTTCCTGCTCCTCTTCCTTCCTTTCCCATACAAACACACACACACACACACACACACACACACACACGCATGGAATTGCCGGGAGTCTCGGCCAACTTTTCGCCGAGTTTATGACTCTATAAAATATGATACATATGTATAAGCTCACCATGAAGCCATATGCAGTGGAGAGTGTTGGACGACACAGGGACATCCATACACACACACACACACACATACACACACATACACACACACACTCACACACACAAATACATCCATATGGGCTCCGTGGTTTCCTATAAAGTCCTATGTAGCTCGCATCTAACTAGATTTGAGGTTAGCTGGGCGCTGTCTGCAACCATCAAATGAGAACATATTGCATTTTCTTAATGCCACACGGCTCCCTCAATATCTCCTTCCGTAACTGCACAGGCATGTGCATACGGACCCATCTACTACCTCTTCCTCCACTCCAGTAGCCTTTTTCCTCTGCATAATAAGTAATACATTTCTAAAGATATAGCTCCTTCCAAACCCTCCATTGACATACATACAGAGTTTTCCAGCCTAAAAACCTACTTTATACATACGAGCCAAATAACTATATACATATGTACATACATGGAGGATAAATAGCACGAGGAATATTTCACTCATATATCATCCCAACGGACCCTAGGATTCTTATCCCTTATTTCTCTGTACGTACAGTAGAGACAGAGACCATTTCCTATATATACAAATTTCTACATACATATGAACACATGCACGTACATACCAATTCCAGAGCACACACACCTTTTTGCACCACATTTCTCCAGGATATTTGGGCCTCAGTCCTATGTATATGGAAATTAATATATGGAAATCCTTACTCCTGGAAGTATTTCTTCTCAGAGATGGCTAAGGTGCAGATTGGTCTCCAGGAGTTGAATCAATATACGTGTTCATGAATTTTCAAAGTACTATAGTCTTGAGAGCAGTTTTTTGCTTGTTTGTAATTATATGTAAATGCTTGGAAAAATACAAGAGGGGAAAATAAAAAAGGTGAAGTCAAGAAGGATAAATGAAGACAAGGAAAAATTCAGAAGCAAAAGTGAAGAATTAAGAGTTAAGAATTAAGAAGCCAAAATTAAGGAGGAAAATTTAGGAGGAAAAGACACGCTGGGAGGTATAGACTTTCGAAAGTATGTACGCTAATGTGGGTGCATACGAGTGGGGCTTAAATATAGAAAAATTGTGAAGACACACACACACACACACACACACACACACACACACACACATCTGAGCCGAATCTAACCGGATCACGATTTGGCTTTAGAATATGAAAAATGTATGGAGCCATCATATTCCATTGGATTTTCTGTCCCATCAACAGCCTTTCACAACTGACTTGTGTTCCCCCTTCCTCTAGCTCCCTTCTGACTATAGGAGTACATATGTATATTTATACATAAGTATATGTAGATGATGATGAGATGGCAGAGGGAAAAAAAGAACTGGATGAGCGGATTTCCAAGGCTTCACGTCTCCGTCTTGGTCTCTTCGTCTCCTTCCAAGTCAATAACAATGAGACATTATTGGGAGGTAACCTGAGTCTCTGGCTCGGAGCAAGGAGAGGTGTGATTTGCTCGGAATGAAAGGTGAGAGATGAGCTGGTCATTAAGCCATTTGTCAGGATTGGATGACAGGCCGGGGGTGTCGTGAGTGTGGATTTCATTAGACAAATTGCCAATTCAACTACATAGTCCATAAGCTCGTCTCCACTCCTAGATATATGGACTCGCTCTACATAGCCATTTCTCAAGGGGTGACATTTTTTCCTCACTTTTTCCCCACACTGTAGCAAAATACCATGAAAAACTGTAACGCCGTCGTTTTGTTTCTCTTTTTTTTTTTTTTTGCCACTGACACATACACACACACACACACACACACACACACGCTCCTCCTGACTTCCCTTGGGACTCACTTAATACGGATATTGATAGTGTGGGGGCATTTGTGAAACTTACTTATTTACACTGGACGTACATATTCTATCTCTGTACATCCTCCAGCTATCCCTTTCACACAACAGCCTTCAAGATTTAATTCTGGGCCCAATGGCCTAGGGATGGGGAAAGAAATGAAGGAATGAATTTCTTTTTTTTAAATAAAATTTAGTTAATTTTGTTTTTAGTGAAGTCAAAATTTTTGGGAGGGTTAAAGTGCCATGGAAAAAGGAGTATTTTTAGTACGGGTGTATACATATACCCAGACGGGGATTTAACGTAAGGGAAGTAAATACAAGGAGCTTGACTGGCTTTGATAGGGCTTTATAAAGCATTATAGTTCCATCCTTATGAAAATTCCTCGGCTTCGACATCTTTCAATGAATGAGGAGTGCGATGAGTGAGGAGAAAAGGGAGGGAGGGAGAGTTCCTCCACGAGAGCATTCGAATGAAATATAATGGAATGGAATCCTCCCTGAAGGTAAAGCCAAAGAAGCAATTGCCTATTTGTCTGCTCTCCTCTTATATTTTCATGCTATTGTACGTATGTATGTATATGTAGGTGTAGATATAGGAGCCAGTGCGGGGATATGTACCTCATATCTCATACATTACCCACACATAGTAGACTCCACTGTACGTCCAGAAAAGAGCCATCCTTGTATACCTATAATTACCATATAGTCCTATGTACACCCCATATATTCTTACCTTTATGGCCTCTGGATCCAAATCATCCTTCATGTTGCAATGCAGTATTCTCATATATGTACGTCAATAATACCCATCAAGCCACAAACCATTCCTTTCGGCTCTCCCTCTTTTCTCTCTCTCTCTCTCTCTCTCTCTCTCTCTCTCTCTCTCTCTCTCTCTCTCTCTCTCTCACTCTACTATTATTATCTCTTTACATACACATTACTCATACCTCCATAGAGATACACTTCCAAATCTTGTATTTTTCAGTGTCCTACGTATGCCCATATAAATATATGAAGTCACTACTACTACTCCCAGACAAAAGCCCTCATATGCATATCTTCACATTATTACATGCACAATTTTTCTTATTATTCCCAGCTATCCAGTAAAAAGTCATTTTCAACTTGGGCTAAAACTTCCATTCAAGAGGGAAGGAAAGCTACTCAAGGGTTAAGGAGCTCAAAGGAGCCTGAATTTTGATACAGTTGTCTTATAAATTTAGACAAATTTGTAATAATTGAGTCTTCATTTAATTCTTAACAATTTTTCCCAAATTTTTTTGTAAGGAAATATATTTGCACAATTTTCACTCAAAATTTTGCAAGCGTTTTGAGTCTACAATTGTGGCTCAAAATTTTCCCAAAAATATTGAGACAAAAAAATTACGGAAAATGTGTACAAAAAAAACAATTGAAATTCAACCAACGTGGGAAAATTGAGCGTTTTTCTGAAAATATAAAAGTGGGAACAAATGTCTGGATTTAATTTACAGGGGAAATTGATCGGATCCTGTACTATAAATTGTACTTTGTCGAAAATTTACGTACATAAGTAAAAGCACGTTTCTAATCTCGGTCTCCTTCGGCCCAAAAGTCTGTCTAATAGGAAGATATTGTTTCTAAAAATGATGGATTGTATTTATGAAGGTATTTTTTCTTGTGTAGTCTTCTCTGAGGCAGGCCTTCCCTCTCTCTCTCTCTCTGTCTCTCTCTCTCTCACTCTCACTCACTCCATCCCCCCTTGAGTGTTGGGCAATCAAAGAAAATGCTGAATCTCTCGGTATTTTCGATGTGGATGAGGGTCGAGTGAGAAACTCGGCATGATGTAGCGGAGTAATGGTGTAATGCCATAGACACTCGTAGAGGTACAGTGCACTCGTGCGATACGAGAGTCTCCCCTAAAAAATAAAAATCTCACTTGAGCAATGTCACGCTCTTGGAACAACAAAAATTAATATTATATGAAACAACAGGATCGTGTCCAAATAATTTATAGGGAGTCAGTGCTCTTCCATGAGAGGTTTCTACAGACGGAGTGCACTGTACTTACAAGCTGAGTCAGTCAGTTCCAGGTTTTCTCTCTCTCTCTCTCTCTCTCTCTCTCTCTCTCTCTCTCTCTCTCTCACTCTCTCACTCTCTCATGCCAGAGCTCTATAGCTGTGTGGCTATAATGCTACAAAAAAATCAAGGAGTTCCACACATATATATACACAGACATGGAGTTTTTAAACTATGTTGTAGGGCTCTGCTCAACGGATTTTATATACCTCATAGCCCATATGCATGTACAGAGTGTACGCATAGGAGTACATATGCACAAGAAGACAAAGCAAGAGGGAAATTGAGGGACGACAGCATATAGGCAAAATCGACTCGTCCATCTATTCTCATTCTTTGAATGAAGGTCACTCCTTGCCAATTTTCACGTTGCTCCTTCACTATCCCTATATCTCCGCATATACGTTTTCCTATTGTGAGCGTTCCAATCAAATGGCTACAGAAGATGTATGTATGTGTGTATACCTGGACAGAATTTTTACCCACTACAGGACACAACAATAATAATCACTTTTTAGTATCTCCCTCTCCTTCTCTCTCTCTCTCTCTCTCTCTCTGTCCTTTAGTGCTATCCCTTGCTAAAACAAAAGTAAAAAAGAAAATCGCCAGTTCTTCCTAAAAAAAAGTAAAATTAAATCTATGAAAAAAAATCCCTTTCAACCACCACATTTATTAAATCCCAAATTTTTAAAAATATTACACTTTTCTCCCATATTTGAGTGAGTATCTAAATGCGAGGATTAAATCTGACTATGTTGTCACTCATATTTTTGTCGCATTTTGTTTTTCCCATGGCTCCTTGATAAAAGCTCGATTCCTTCTCCTACAGGAACTTTGAGCCGCTGGAATCGAGCGGTGTGGGTTGGATGTGTACGGAGTATGAAATATATGGAATTACTCCTGGGATTTAACTACATATAGAAAATATCTGATTCAAAGTGTGGACATGTAGATATCTACTTGTATCTACTCTGTGTATGGGTTTCGTATTATGGTATTTTTGCATGCTATTCTATATGACCTTTTGGGATACGGTAGAACATAATCAATTTAGGTGCCTTGTTGTAAGGCTGTACTTTTGTTGGGCCTTATATGTATGTATTCTTGTGTATGTATGTGTGTATGTATAGATATAGGGGAAATGCATTTTTTTCCTGTATGGGGACAATGTACATCTGTACATGTGGTCAGATTTAAATTGAGGCCTGGATTCTCCGAACAATTACGGGATGTATTTGGTGCATGTCTTGTATATGTACGTACATACGGGGATGGATATGGAGTGAGGCGTTTTTCTCATCTGGAATGTAATTGTCTCTTGTCTATAGGACCTATCTATGTAATTACTACTTATACATCTGATATCTACTGATACGGGGAGATTGAGCTGGGCCATGATATGTGAGTAGGGGTCGTTGGGTACGTTTTTAAGAGCAGGTTTTTTGAGGTTTTAGACCGTCCTGGATAGGGCATAACTCATACCACAAGGTATGGTAACTCTAAACTAGTGTTTACAACATATGTTTGGGAAATAAATTTAATGGGGAAAAATTTTTGTTATTGAGGGTCTCCGAAGAGTAGTTCCTGTACCTATATGAATTACGTTTCTGTAATGGTCTGAGAGAGAGAGAGAGAGAGAGAATTTCATGTATTTCTCTGTGGAGGAGGCTGCGGGAATGCCTTTGTTGCGTGTTTTTACGTTAAAATTAATAATACGACACAAACACATGAGGATTCCAATAGGCGTGCATACCTCACACGTACTATTATGTACATTACAGAAATTTTTTTTGCATATTCCTAAAAATCTGTTTTCAATTACATCCATAGAAAAAATCCATGTCCATAATATTTACATGTGTCATTTCCAAGGAATTACCTCTGTATATGTTCACTTCCATTATTTGACATGTAAATAGATACATACAGCCTCCGAACGTATACGTGTTTCCATGGGTGCTCTTTGAAGCTCCAAACTTTTTTCTACACAGCACTAGTACTATGAAATTACTTCATATTTTTGCACATAAGGTTTCTATATCTACATTAACATTTTAAACCCAATTAAGTTCCGAATTTTCAAAGATCCTTATAATTATTCCCAGAAGTTTAAATTACTGGAAGATCTCGCTGTCAATGATGTCACTGAGACTTGTTCTCGTTCAAAAAATTAGCTGCGCATGCGTCTTCAAATCACATGACATTGCGCACCCTCCTAATTGGTCACACTTTGTAAGAATGGGAGGACCTTGCGCCTGCGCTTCTTCTCCACTAAAGCTTCAATATTACAGTATTTTCAGTAGTTACTTTTGTGCCTACTATTTTATATCCGACTGTTTATTTGTGACTATTGGGCTTCTGCTGCCATTAAAAAATTTGTAGACTTCAACTACCCTCCCTTCCTTTGTACGGTGGCCCTACACTAAAAAGTACATTTGTACATTTACTTTTATGTATTTTTATATACTTGGGAGTTAAAAATGAGAAGATGAAGGGACAATGGATTGAGCTCTGGAGTGTATGTTTTTCGAGAGTGTACTTATTTATTTGTGTAAAAAAAAAAGCTGGGAGAGTAGATGATGATATGGTCGTATGTATTTGAACTTGTGGGTATACATATGTATGTATCTACCCGTGTGGTTGGGATTGGAGGAATGTAAGGAGGACTGAAGGGTCTTATTGCCACGGAGGTTCTTTGTCTTTTCTCACTCTCCTCCTCAACTCGGTTCAGGTCGTTGGTAATTTAGGATTTCCTATCGGTACGTATTTTGAGTGGAGGCTCTGGTTATGTTTGGATACCTGATATGTACAGACTCAGGACGGTGATGGGATGGAGGGAAGCGGACCGGAGCTGTAGCTCACCATGAGGAGGGTAGGACTGGTAGGAGGTGATGTTGTTGTTCATGTCCTCGGTCTGTGTTTTCTCATTACCATGAATGCTCGGAATGGCTCAGGGCTGTTGAAAAACCGGCTGAGCAACAACTGCGGCTAGACCCCATTTAATTTTTCAGTGGGGTATTCATCCTTTGGAACATTTTTATTTTCGGACCTCTTTCTCTCCTTCGGAATTACTTTTTTTTACGCAGTGTGTGCTACTCACAGTGACTTTGTTCCTCTCTCTCTCTCTCTCTCTCTCTCCCTGTACATACATATGTGCGTACTGTACTCCAGCCTACAGTACATGTAGATACATTTTAAGAGTACATGTATAATTTCTATCTATGTATGTCCGTCCTTGTGAACGTGTTAGTGTGAGAGTAAGAAAAAGGGAAACTTATTGCAATGGTTGATTCGATCCTACAACAACATTAACTTCGTAGATGCTTTTTTTTTCCTTGACGTAGAGCCCCAATCTTTTTGTAGGTAGTCACATATGAAGGGAAGATCTCTCCAGAGGAAGAAGCCTTTAATGGGATGGAGTCTCTTCTCAAAGGGAATATTGTAGTACGAAGGGTCTGGTGATAGGACTAGTGTTACAAGGCCCCTTGACATTCCTCTCGTCCCTCAGACTCTGAGAATGAAGTGAGTCGAGGTCCGAAACCAAGTCAATAATAATTGTCCGCTCCCTGCTCTCTCTCTCTCTCTCTCTCTCATGTTGGGAGGATGTAAAAGGCAATAAAATAAATTCAGAGCTCTTGGCTCCTACTCGATCAAAATTGTGGGGAAATTCCTCCCTGGCCCGTCCACAGACAATATGCATTCCGTCAGGGAATCCTCAACCATTTCTCTGTCTCAAATTCAGCCTTTAAACTTCCCATCTCTCAATGGTCCTCCTGCGAGCGTAGTGACCAACAATTACATCCATTTGGGGAACTCCGGACCCGAGCCGGACACCGATATTTTTCCACTTTTTATCCACCACTCAGGTTTCTCATCCTCAGGAAAATAGTGGGCGGCCGGAAGGTTTAAGCTACTCTTGACTACTGTATAGCATATACTTTCATTGAGAATTTCAAGTATATGGTCAATTTCAAGAAGGACAAATAGCTCTTTGAAGTTCAAGTCTGAAAGAGTCTGGCTCTCGATGGTCCCTTCAGTCCTTGTGTGCATAGGTAATTACATATTATGTACGTACACTGATTTTAGGCTTCAAAGTATCTGTCTATAGATATACAAATCAGCTATAGTGACATTACATTGGGATTTACGTGTATCCTCAATGGACATACATACATAGGATCCTAGCCTTTACAGTATACAGAGTCCTTTCAGGGATTTTAGCAAACACTCTCAGATTTCAGCTCGCAGCTACTAATGTAGTTACTCTTTACTTATGTACAACAACTTATGGGGTGTAATGAACGGATTCTACTATTTACTAATATGTGAACAACCACTGGGCTCTTGTATGTATACATGTACGGACGTAGGAAAATTGGAGGAATCCAATGGCATCTCCGCACTCTCAGTCCCAGTGGTATTTATATGGAGCTTTATGGAACTTGTGTACTGCTGGAGCCACGCTTGTGGTCTCTGGTATCTGTATACGCTGAGGCTGTATTGGAACTGCACAGTGTACTATGGAACTAGATCCTGAGTACTGGAGCTTGAGAACCTTAGGCTTTAATAGTGTTTGGCTATATGTAGGAAATTTAGGAGGAACAAGAGCAATAGTCAGCCTTAGGTTTGCATGGAGGGAATTAATAGGAAAGACATGATGCAGAGAGAGAGAGAGAGAGAGAGAGAGAGAGAGATGCAAGGAGGAAATAAAGCTGGGGATAAAAGTCCCAGTAATAAAGCCAAGAGTTGGAGGAGAGAGTAAACAGAGAGTGTGTGTGTAGAGTATGGGAAAGGGAGTTTGAGAGACTTTGTATATGGAATTTGGCTTTGAGTAGTAGTTACAGTGTGTGTGTGTGTGTGTATGTGGTAGCGGGATATTTATTTGAAATAGGAACCGACCATGAGGCAAGGCTGTGGTGTAATGGCAGCTCTCTCCCGTCTCTTGCACTCTATCAGCTTACAGCAGCACTTGAGTTTATTGTTCCAGTCCAATGTAAAGTACAAGTTATTGGCTAAATTTGTGTCAAACCAATGGAAATATTTCATTGGAAATGGTCGATTCTCGTGGACCTCTCTCTCTCTCTCTCTCTCTCTCTCTCTCTCTCTCTCTTTTCTCTCTCTCTCTCTATCGCTGTCGTTCTCTCAATATTTCTACCACTGAGGGGCCTATAGACTGTTGACTACAACTACTGCACACTTGGCAGTAAGCACAGTGCTACTAATACTTTGCGGGACCAGTGTGACGGAATTACCATGGATTATGTCCTGGACTGTAGTTGGCCCTTTCACCAGGCACAGTCTACGGGCTTCTATGTAGTGCACTGTCGAGCTACACTGAGGACATAAATGCTAAAATACTTGGACTGATTTGACTGTTTTATTTTGTGGGACAGTTATCCTCTTACCTTGTAATTATTTATGGCTCGCTTCCCAATCTGGATAGAAAGTCATTACAGCTGAAGCCATTCAGGCATGGAGGAGATTCCCCCGGATGTTTTCAAATTTCCCAGGGAGGGGGATCCGGAGGATTTCCAAATTCCTCCTTGCAAGCTCATGGGTCTGTAGATTTCAGGGGATTTTCCAAGAGACTATATTTTTATTTTTTACCAGTGAATTCAGAAATTTTGTTTGAGGCTTTGATTTTAAGAATTGTTTTGGGGCTTTGATGTTAGGATTTAATTTTCGAATTTGATTGCAGGATTTGTTTGTAGGAACTTATTTAAAATGTGGAGAGATTTAACATTTAAAGGTCTCTGGATTTGAGGGAGTTTGACAGTTTTAAAAATATTTGGTCTTTGTAGTGACTATGGGAAGCTACTTCGTGGGATATGTAGGATAGTGAGTATGATGTATAGATTGAGAGAGTGGCTACAGGATAAGGAGAAGAACGGAGCCGGAGATAGGGATTTGAGAGAAAAAGACTCCAAGGTTGTGAGTTTTGTAATGTGTGGCTATCATTGGCAAGTCAAGTTCAAGTTTTAGGTTGGTTGGGAAAAAAATGTAAATTAAAGTTGCACATTCACGTTTTGCCCTGAGCCCAGTCGGCTGCCGCTCTCGCTCCACACACACACATACTCACACACACACACACACACACACACACGGACTCTCTCTCTCTCTCTCTCTTTTACTCTGACTGCTCCTCGTCCTAGTAATGCATTCACATAAGGGACACACGTATTCATAAAATATATTATGACCAGTCTACTTTACTGTCCAAAGGCGAGCTATTCTATTGCATGTATTATTCCTTTTTAGCAGGACGATAAATCAAATAAAAGATATGGCGTTTCTTCTCTCCACTGCACACTCCTCCTGCCCTCACTCCACTGAGTGAGACTCCTCTCATCCGCAACACTCGGGATATGTACATGCATGATTGCATAAGTGTACACACACACACACACACACACACACATATACACATGCATATTATTACAACTATAATGCTCCCATGTCTTGTACACATGGTTATTATCCTGCTCGTACACACACTTACACCCTCCTGCACATCAAGGGAATTGCATGCTTTTCTCTACTCATTGAATCAATGCACATAATTTCTGTCAATACTCACACACCAAACTTCTCATCAATCTCTTTCTTTCAATTGGGGCTTCTCATTATTTTTTATTCATCTCTCCTCTCTCTCACTCACTACATTCCTCCGGAGTCTCTTCCTCCATTCCCTCACTTCTCGGCCGTCAGCCTTGCATCATAATATGCATATACATAATTACTCACATCCACAAGCTCCTACTACTACCATGTATGTACATATGTATACTTCCCTTTGAGACAATTGCAAAAAAAGCTCAAGTACAGAACTACCAGGTGTGTGCTTGTTTGTACTTGTGCGTACTAATGTGTGCCCTACGCATTTCTCATATGGATAAATACACTTACCAAGAGAAAAAAATACAACAGAGGAAGGTCCCAAGAAATGATTTTCTCCCCCGCCTTTTCTAATTACAATTTTTCCCCCGGGTATTCAACTTTAATGACACTTTCATTACCACAAGTTTCCCCGGAATTTTGGAATGGATTCTGTCAAGTAATTAATTACTATTTGAACAAATATTTTTTTACCATTTGTAAGCAAATTTTTTTAGAATTCAGTGAAGAATTTTACCATAGAGGAGGAAAATACTTGAAGGGATCCTCCCTGTAATTTATATACTAGAAATAGAATTGAGTACTAAATATAGATTGCTTAGATATGTACAAAAAAAATATAAACAAATAGAAGCTACAGTAGATATATCAAGATACATTTCTATACATAGCTGTGGAGAAGAACCTCTGGGAACAAAAACCCCTGGAAAATGTTAACGTCCTTGCTGACAACAAATTCTTCGACATACAAATTCCTATTTCAACATTAGGGTAATTAATCTTTCGTACAATAAATGACGTACGATTGCCCTCAGTTATTAGGACGCTCCATTATGTATTGATTCCTGATACACAACAGTGTTGTAGTTAAATATTTATATGACCCGTCTGCTAGGGTGTTAATTTTTCCCTGTACGGAACAGTATTTACATGTTTACAAATTAGAGTCTTTTCCCTTTTCGTATGTACAGGGGCTGGTTGGTACATGGAGCCTGGACTGTATATGGATGTTTTAGGTATTTACAGGATGACTTGTGTAAAGGTCCTTGAGTTGAGAGGGCAGGGAGCGAAGGGTCCAGTGGGTACTATATTTTTGGAAGTGCCATTGACTGGTTATAAAATTGATAGGAGCTCTGTCCTCACATGTGAGGACGTAAGTATCTATCTAGAGATGTGGAACATAATGTACGGGATTGGAAGGTGCGGGTTGAAGAAGTGGATCGGAGAGCTGGGGATACGGAGACTGGTGGAGAGTTGATTGCGTCGGATATGACTTTTACGATGAGGAGAGTATGGACTGCCTTGTTCCTGTTTGTTTGTGGAATGTGTGTGTCTTATGATAAACATGAGCATTAAGTAATCGTTATGTTAATGTGTTGCTGCTCGAATCTTGTTGGAGTAGCGTATAAAGCTGATAGCATTAAATGTAATGTGAGCATTTGACAATAATTTATGAAGACAGCTCTCACAGTCGAGTTCCGTTTCAAATGCTCCAAGTAGTATGTACGTTTCTGAGTTGACTCTGCTCTTGTGTGTAGATATTGAGTGTGTGCCTCATCCTATGTATGTACATACTGAGTCTTTTACTCTCTCTCTCTCTCTCTCTCTCTCTCTCTCTCTCTCTCTCTCTCTCTCTCTCTACACACACTCACACACTCACTCACATGATATACATATATGAGTCTCATTTTTCCCACTCAAGTCTCAAGATTTTCTGTGGAGTCTCCTATATAAAGTATGTATCTTCACAGGAGCCTACTTATATTTGCAGCCATTGCTATACTACTCTGTTCATGTAATAGGAATTGGGTGCGTACGTATTTATTCTGTGTGTAGGGAGTAATAAGCCACGTTTACCACTGCTGATAGTGAGTGCGTGAGTGTGTACTTGGTATGTGCCAGTGAGCTAGCTCATGTGAGGCAGTACGCAAAATCTACGTACCATTTCTATATCTCAAAGTCTATATGTAGATATTTCTCATGTGATAGTAGTTTTCATAGCTGGGACATTGTATCGATGTACTCTTCTCTCATAGCCAGTGATAAAATAGAACGTAGAGGTCAGTCTGTCTACTCCTCAAAACAGAGAGAGAGAGAGAGAGAGGCACACACACGCATAAACTGATAGGAGTATTTTTTTAGTTGACGTCACATGAGAAACTCGTATTGACATTCAATTTCATTATGAGAGCAAGCAGTAAGTTAGGTGTATAAAAATCCATCTTATGGTTCCTCTCAAACTATACCCATCTATCTCCCACACATGCACAAAACCCTAACAATGTATCCCTTTTTTTTACATCCAATGTTCCCTCCAACACTTCCCCACCAATAATGGCTGCTTCCAGGGAGACTGTCTCATTGTCAGGATCCACTATACTCTCCACAGAGCCTCGTCTCTCTCTCTCTCTCTCTCTCTCTGATGGATCCTCCTCGGCTGAGAAGCAAAGCGAGGGTTTGTCCCCAGAGTATGCTCAGTATCTAAACACAAGGGTCCAACGATCAAATTTACAGACAAATAATTCCGGAAATACTAAAATCCAAAAAGAACCGACAAAACCAATATAGGGAGCCAAGAGGAATATTTTGAAACCTATAGGGACAAAAATAATATAGTAAAGACAGTTGTAAATTCTGAGGATAATAAAATCGAAATTAAATAATTAGCTGGGAAGGTGAGAAAAAATGTCAACAACTGCAGCGAAGAAGGAATTAATACTAATGCCAATGGTTCTAAATGGTTCAGACTTAAAATTGAATTTTAGATCAAATCTACGGAGAATTTAAAATAAATCAATATTGTATGCAAAGATTTGAATTTCCTCTTCCCTATTTTCTTCTACAAGTTTCTCCTGTGGTCCCGGGAAAACTTTTAAAAATATATTTCCCTCACTGGTTGTCATAAGTCCTTCGGAGGGATTCAATTTTCCTACGTAACATTTCCAAGGATATTTTAATTCCGTATAGGAACATTCGGAGCTCAGCTTTCCTTCTCACCCCCACGACGTGGGGGTAGAATTTGAAGACCGACTGTATAAATAAAGTTCATATGACCCCTATACCAAGAGCCTGGAACTTTCGGAGAGGAGGGGTCGTGCATATATAGGCCCATATCTCAAGTGTTATCTAATAACACACACAACAGGGATGTACGTAAGTCCATGCAGAATTGAAGCGTTCCTCCGTTGGAGAGTGCATGTGTCCCTGTGTGTGTATATAATTACATATATAGATATTATATATGTATAGAAGGAGTCTAGAGAGATTGTATATATTGCCGGAGGTCTTCGTCTCCTCTTCTCTTGTATATTGTACTCCGAGCTCCATAAAGCATTGAGAAGTCTCTCTCTCTCTCACTCTCTGGCTGTAAGTTACATAAATATGAGATTGTCTTGTAGTAGACTAAAGCTGTCGCTATATGCTCTAGTACATAGGAGAAGGGGAGATAAGGTAAATGTTTCCAGCTAAGCCCAGCTTAAGTTAAGACTAGATATAAACTTAAGTGCGAGAGTCTCGCTCGTAAAGTAAAGTTTACAATAAAAGCAAAATTGTACGGAGTGCTGTCTCCCTCGCCCCTCTCCCCCCCCCTCCGCCCCTCTCGCCCTCCCCTCTTGGAAACGTAATTGTCACTGTCCACTCTCCCTCCCGACCTCCATAGTACTAGTAAGTGAGGGAATTGTAAGTGAGGGAGTGAGGGAGTAAGTCTCCCGCATGTTCCACTTTTTTTTCCCCTACAGAAAAACCTCCTCATTCATATACCCTGAGTTTGGAGGAAATGTCTCCCTCTAAAAATCCAATTTCCCATTTGCAACTAAAAATAAGAGATTTGATCCGAATTTCAAATGGGAAATGATATTAGCATCCAGACAAATTCAGAGTGTCTGGGACGAGTGTGTCTGTGTTTATTTTTTTTTTCACGTGTGTGGAAGTCCATATCAGTATAATTATTTTGAGAGGTACATACACAGTTCTCGTGTATAAGACCATTGATGTCATTTATGTCGGCATCTATGTATGCAGCCATAGTCAGTTCTTGGAGTGTCAGTGGAGGGAGAGAGGTGAGTGAGGGTAGGAATGATGGGACATATGTAAAAGTGTCTCTCTCTCTCTCTCTCTCTCTACTGGGCTGACTGAGAAAAAAGGAAACACGCCTGACGAACCTGACTATTTTGATATTCATGGTCTGAATTTAGCATGATGGGGAATTGATTTGAGCTGTTACAATGAGATCCTTCCCTCTGATTGCGGGTCATCTCCTCCTTTTTCTGCATATAATCTGAGGAGGACAAAGCATCGACAAAAATAACCTTCTGTGGAGAGCTCTGTTATAGCGACGACTCTAACCTTTATACTTCCATCCCTTCCTGCTTTGTCTGCTCTCCTTCCTCCATCCTATCTGTATATACTCACTCTTTATTCCACTGGCAGGAGAGAGAGAGAGAGAGAGAGAGAGAGGGCTGGGACAGATACTACCAATGCATAGATAGATACGTATATGTAGATACATACATAATGTACACTCCGCAGTCTATAGATTCATTTCCAGATAGCTCCCATATTATTCTAGAAATGACTTTTTCCATCCTCTCCATTTACAGACACACTTGGGATCCTCACTCCGTCCGTAGTATCAGTCATAAGGACCTGATACCTACAAAATTGTACAAGGAACTTCCAGGTATGCGATACAGTGCACATACTAAGCGCACTATTTAACCCATCCATTTGTGTCCTTCTAGAAATATCCCCACTCCTGAGAATCTACTCATTGGTTTGTACAGTATTCTATCCATAAAATTACAAGAAATTACCAGATTATTTCTCCAGAAATATTAAGAACTTAAAGATATTTCTCGCCCTATCATTCTGCCCGTACCTTGCTTGTAAAGTTGTAATAAGGAGCTCAAAATTGATTTTTTTAAATCAAAAGCTTCATTTGACCAGGGATGAACTCAAGAGTGGGAGTTGCTTCAGAAAGATCGATACAGTCAATAGGTCCTCATATGTAGATACAGAGTGATGCTTGTGAATAACAATTTTCTTGAAAAATTTATTTGGACATAAAACCTTGGAGCAGAATTTCCTCGGAAGAAATTCCTTCACTCATTTGACCCCTCGGATACTAGACGGGTTTTTTTTACGGTAGTATTTCTAATTTTTAAAATTATGGAAAAAGATACTTGCGCATACACTGTATACTTATTTATATGTGGGCTAAGGGAAAAAGGAAATGGAGTACCATGTACGTACGTAATTTCATTGAACATACAGAAGCAAATACAATTCTGGGTCTATGACTGTGCATACCGTCAGACGTAATGTATAATTACACTTTTTAACTGTATGTGTACGAGTGTCTACATGGGGAACAGATATAAATCTACGTCTGGCTTTGTATTTCCATGTGTTTGTATACGTGTCTGTGTTTGTGTGTGTGTGTGTGTCTGTAAAAGAATAATTCGAGTGGATTGAAATGCGAAAACAATAGGTATTTATTATCCAACTTGTTTTTCACTCGGGATCCGGAGTGCGAGGATCAGATGAAAATAAAATGGTAATTGCACTCATGCTTAACGTTATTGTTAGTATTCCACGTATGTACAGGGTTCGTGTGTGGTGGATGGGATTTTCAAGTGATTTTTTGCAATTCTCTCTCTCTCTCTCTCGACATAGAATTGTTTTTTCTGTCGCTGTCTCTCTCTCTCTCTCTCTCCATGTCGTTAGTAAAATCGCATGGGGAATGTCGACTAAATGATGATTGTAAGGTAGAATGTTATAACATGAGAATGATTATCTTGTCTTCGCCATTGTTCTTGAAGCCTGCTGGAAATGGTATTTAAAAGGGAAAAAGTTTCAGTTTTAATGAAGCCTCGGACAAAAGAGCAGACAGGAAGTGGAGCTGAGAATATTTCCATAAAGTGTAGCCACATGCGTCTCTCCACTCACAATATATTATATAGCTACTGTCCTATAGTCAGGGAACATACACACAAATATATTTCCCATTGGCTCCTCACTCCACACAGCCCAGCTCCTATGTATAGCTGGAACTCCATATAGTGAGGAAACCTTTCCTATAACCTTCCATTGCATTTGAGGGTTTTAATGCTTGAGCAGGTAAAAACTTGAGTTTTATTTCCCCAGGTTTTTCACTTGTTATAGATTGGGTTTGTTCGAGATGCACGGAATTTTACAAGGGAATGATGAACTGTTCAAAGGGAAAAATATAGGTATCAAAAAGAAAGGGGGAAAAATTACACAATTCCAATTCTTCTGTTCCGAGTTTGAGACTTGTCATTTCATTGATTTGAGAGGATTTTTTTTGTCTAGGATATTATTTCTTATTTGAGATTCTTGCGGACCAACGGGCCGTTATTTCTCTTGGATTTTTAAACAGGAGCGATAACTTGCTATTTTCCCCTTTCTCCGTATAATAGTTTCCATGGGCCAGGGATGTATGTATATACGTTCATGTACTTAAGTTTGTTTCTCCAAGTACTTTTAAAATATAGGTTGTACATCTACATACAAGGATGTATGTACGTATGTCAGTATATACAAATTCAAACAAGCAAATTCCCAGTAGTGGAGTAAATGGAGAGAGACTGGGTGACTATGTGTGTGTGTGTGTGTGCATGTTCCTTGAACTACATAAAGGCAAAAGTCTGGTTTTTTCCCTCTTCTCTTTTCTCCCGTAGTCTGTGACATGAGCTTATCTCAATTGCTTTTTCTATAACGATCATTTTGATAACATTCACTGCCTTCATCGATTTATCGCTTTTGGGTGGACCTCGACTTTTTCTCTCGCAAAACCCCGAACCCACCTCCACCTCCCAATAACCAACGAGTCTTCATATCGTTTCCCGTATATGTGTATATATATAAGTGTGTGTGTGTGTGAGAGAGAGAGAGAGAGAGAGACAGAGAGAGACGGGAAAAAAAGAACTTTTATCGGGGGCTCAATATTACTGTACTGTAACTACTCCTGCTACATATATAGAGCGAGTGTAATTGTCATAAGTAGATATGGACGGAGTGCATTGCACAGGATACTTAGGTAAGTGCATATAGTATATGTATAGGTAAACGTCTCATGACAGTAATGGGAGGCTCTTTAATACACTCACAATTACTACCAGTACCTAGGCGATTGGATTTGGTTGACGTCCTGTGTCTTCTCACATGGGCGTGCATATCTGTGCAGTGGAGTCCATGTGCCTGAATAGGACCTGTGTCAGAAGCCACTGGAGAGAGGAAATATGTACATACAAAATCATTGAGGGAGATTTCAATATAAATTACTACTAGTAAAGAAGCAAAGGCGTGCTTTGAAATATATAGGTCAACATTTGTAGGAGCATCATTAAAGTAAAAAGTAAGTGTTGTGACGGCTGAGAGGCAAGGAGGACACTCTAGGGAAGGGAAATTGTGAGTGTGAGGATATTGGGAGGAGGAAGGATTGTTGCCTTCTGACTTCTTAACTACACTTGAGACCAGATGGATGTACATTAAATCATTCCCTAGAGGATGTAACCTTATGTGAGTGCATTTGTGAGTAGGATGTGAATGGGCAAAGCACTGCCCTTAGTCCGTAAGCGTGCCTTGCACTCATTAAGCCAAGTGACATTATTTGATGTCACATATTATTCAATCGCTGGATTCTCAATTCCTTTAAGTGACTCCAATAATTTTCCTTTGAGCATTGCATTTTAGCATGCACCTAACCCATGCAATGCCCATATGCCGGGGAACGACGGTAATTTTTGCAGCGATTGTGTGTCCTTGTAGTGGGAGTCCGCCGGGACGGCCTATACAGACAACCCATTTGCAAGATTTGAATTCTGTCCAGAGGTCGAGTGTTTCCAGGGTATAGGGAGGGACAGAATGGGAGATAACATTTCTCGTAAAAATAAAATGTTTCCAATTATTATTATTCCTTTGAGAGATAGATAGTCAGGGAGTGAGAGAGACAGAGAGAGGGAGAGAGAGAGAGAGAAACTTTTTTTCAGTGAGGAGGATCATTCAAAAGGGAGAAATAGAGACGGAGCTGAGCGGCGTATATTCCCATAGAATTATAATGGAGATGGAGCGAGAGGATGGGTGCAGGTAAATTGTGTAGAGTAATAATGAAGGTAATTTCTATTGGGCAATGTACGTGTGTATGTATGGGTCTGTGTGTTTGTGGGCACAGGACGCGGGAGTACGTGTGTGTCCGCAAGGTTGGCACTTTAATTATGCTCCGTCTTCCAAGAGAAAGAATAGAGTTGCAGAACATGAAAGAGGTCGAAAAGTGTCATGTTGCTGGCTGGGTTCAGCGCTCGACCCTTTGGCTTTTATTGGCTATACATAACCACACATTGGATATGTGGAACAGTCAGCATTACGACGACGACTACTACTACTTCTCTCGATTTTTTTCTCCACTCTCATCCAGCCACTCCGTCCACAAGGGAGAGAGCATACCACCATATCACGATGAGCTAGAGTATCAGGCTTGGCATTCTCACAGACAGGCAAGCGTATCATGACGATGCATCGAGCCAACTTGTGTGTGTCACGTCAACATGAAAATGCCATTGCATACAATTACCGAATAGCATTTCCACTTTTCCATTTTTACCTCTTAGTTTTTCTCTCTCAAAATTTTTCTCCCTCAATTTTTCCCTCAATTTTTCCTCTCTCAAATCTCTCTCCCTCAATTTTTCCTCTCTCAAATTTCTCTCCCTCAATTTTTCCTCTCTCAAATTTCTCTCTCTCAATTTTGTTTCTCTCATTAACAATTTTTCTCTTTCATTTTCTCTCCAGTAGTGAGGTTTTGAGTTAAAGGGAATCCCATATAGTGAGTGGGCTGTATTCTCTGAGCATACAGTGGAATCTCTCTGGAGTAGTAGTTAAATTATGCCCTTGGAGAGAGTAGTAAAAGCGTGTGCTCGTCAGAATAGGGAAAACAACACTGGTTCATACCATCCACCACTGTGATAGTTATAAAAATACAGTGGAATTTTGTTTGAAGCAGAACACCCGCTCATGACTGTGAAAAGTGTAACTTGTTATAGCAAAAGTATACTGTATGATTTCTCTGTCTTTGTTTTATCTCTCCTTTCCCGTACCTTTTGTCTGCACATGGATTTTTCTTGAATGTTTTTATGTGCATGTTTTTACTCTTTTTTTCTTCTCTTTCTCATTTTCCTCATTTTCCTTCGTATTTGTCTCTCTCTCTCTCTCTCTCTCTTGTGTTCTCCCTGACTCTGCCCTCACCTCCACTCATCCCCATTGTCTTTTCCCCCAGCACAGAGCCAGATCTCAATTTCCTGTCCTCTCCTGGTTTCCAGATGAGTACCTTCCCCATTGTTGATCAGAAAATTGTATCATCCCAAAAACTGACTGGGAACCGGTTGGCCCGAGTTGAGTCCTACACTTGACTTGGGTTTTTTCCCGTGGAATTTCAGGAAAAGTTGATAGGGGGGTGGAGGTAAATGGAAAAAAGGGCAGATCTGATGAAGGGAGAAAAGAGCAGGCTTTGTATCCATTACTCACGGAGCAGTGCTCATCAGTTCGTGTATAAATGAAGGAGTTTTGGGCGATTAGATGTAAGTCGATTCCGAATGACAATCATGATAAATGTGAGAATTCTAGGGAGCCCTCGAGAGAACTATGCATATGTACACTGTGGCGTATGTAGTAATCCCTGGAATTTGCATGCACTCTCCGTCTATAGGGAGATGTCTGGTTGTAGTACGATTGTGTCTGATGTTCTTGGTTACAGTATATACTGTACATGTATTTATATATATGGAGATGTGTCTCCCTAAAAACTTTTGCGAGTCTCGGCTCTCGGGAGTGAGTCTCTCTGGCTCTCTGGTGTTTCTCGCTCTCTCTCTCTCTCTCTGCTCAATTCATGCTCAGCTCGCTTCGCCCCAAGGTAGAATTTTAATTACTCCTCTCCGTCTACTACTCACACTGCTCACCACTAAACTTGTCTTTGTGGTGAGGGCAAGGAGAGAGGGAAGGAGAAGAGAGCAATGTATAGCACACAAAGGCTTTGCTGAAGGCAGCCAGCACCTCATATCGATCATGATGAACCGCACCGCTTTATTTCCACACGCGTACATAAGCCCATACATCCATACAGTACATACATACATACATAGCCACCTATACACACACACAACCCATACCCACTCGTAGCATCCCAGGACATATGAAGACTTGCTCTCGACCAAGAGCTAATTGTAAGTCTTTGGGATTTTGGGTATGGACCTGTTTCCCATAAATATACGCTTTCATTCCTATAAATGGAGCCACATAGGTAGATATCTAGGCGCAGAGATAGAAAAATCCAACAACCTAATTTATATAAGCACTTTTACATTAAAAATTCCCTTTTTTAGTTCCTCACTATGACAATGCACTAAACTCCGTGTAATGTTACCCAGAGAGTAGAGGCATGTGCATACACCCTCGTATTTTATACCCGCTACCCTGGAAATGTCTACAGTCTAAGTATACATGCAGTGTGACCCACACTATCTACTACTAAAGGTCTCTCTCTCTCCAACTATAGATATGCCTGTAGCTCCTAAACCTATGAAAATATAAAGACCAATTCCGGCAAAGGGAAGGGTTCCAAGAATACTATGAGAAGAGTGGAGTCGCTCTCTCAAAGCTAGAGTTGCCGGTATACTTTTCAAGTACCTTTTCACTCCTTTTACAAGTGTCTCATGCAACTAAACGGAATTGGCTCACCCTTTGGAAAAAAGCCTACGTGAAGAAAGGGAAGGAGAGAAAAAATTTGAAATTAAAAATAAGGCAAGGATGAGAAATGGAAAAAAGGAGCAGAAGACTTGTGGAAAAGGAGACCTGGCTTTGGGAAAATCGATGGACGTGTGTGCATATGTATCTACCTATATACATGAGCCCCACAACCACACATACACACATACACACATACACACTCACACACTACATACGTATCTTGTATGATGTTTCTGTTCTACTTGTGATGTGCGCATCATACACATGATTATAGTAATGCGTCCCTATGACTAGTAGAATCCTCTCTCCTTCAACACATCCCCATTATTGCCACACATTGCTACTTGTATTTATACACAGGGCCTCTATAAGTACGTCCCGTTTGCTCAGCCCTTGTTCCTATTGTTCCTCCAGGATGTGCATAAGAGCCCTGACACGCTGTGTACGGGAGCTGGGGCTCATCGCATGGGACGTACATATGTACATACTACTCCTCCACGCTAAATTGTGCACTCTTTAACTCCTTGCTCTGGATGTAGTGTCAGTGTGAGGGGATAGTTCTAAGGACGAACTTGCGGACATGTACCCATGTGGTAGGGAATAGTGGACTGTATCTCCCCGAAATGTTAAGTATTCCTGAGGATCTCTCACAGCACAGTGCATTTTGTGAGGACTGGTCTGTATGTATGTGTGTGTGTGTGTGAGGAGGAAGATGTAGGTCGGAGATAGGAGTCTCTTCGGACAATGGCAAAGAGAGGATAGAATGGTGTGGGATTTCATGTGGAAGATTTGATGAATTTAAATAATAATTTGATGTCTGGCTGGGAGTGGGAGTTGAGAGTGACCATTTTATCTGTGTGTGAGTGCCTGTACATATATATATATATATATATATTATATGCTTGTTGTAGGCAAAAGAGACGGAGGGATGGGACTCAGTGAGACCCAGACGCTCCTAGGGGTATGCACGTCCATGGAGTTGTTGTACTATAGAGACTGTAGACTGTGAGGACAGAGCATTCTAGGAATTTGAGTGGATTGACAATACAGGCTTGGGATTTCTGTACGATTTAAAGAGGAGACAGAGTGGAAATATGCTATAATAATACGAGGCGGATCACATCTTGCAACGAGTCTGTTCACGGATGGAACGTGAGGCAACTCGACACTTTTGGCTTCGCTTAGAATTGCTGTCATGCTTCGAATGAGTTTTCACTCTGACTCCAAAGAGCCTTTGGTGCGATTATCAGTCTCGGCTGGATGACATGTCTCCATGAATCCTCCAATGTCCAAAGCACACACTGCATATGTATCTCTACATACATGGGGTTACAGAGTCTGTACATCCAGGACAGTCTCTGGCTCATGCATTTATACGTACTATTAGATATGTACGTACATACATATGTACATGCTTGTAGTGGAAAGGTATAGCTCTTCTGTACAGAGACCTTTTTCCGAGGGGCCTGTAGTACAGTTTACCATGAGGAGATACAAGTGTGCACCTTCATATGGGTAACACATACGCAGGTACATATGTATTTACTCACAGGCACTAGATACTCGTAGGAACCTGGCGCTTATATTTTTAACAGGGATATATACATACTAGAGACGGATCTGATATATAAATATATAAGTGTAATTCCGCCTGTGCATCTTCATCCAATTCCTCACAACATCTCTGGATCTGGTGAGGAAACTGAGGGGAAAAAGTACCCGCATCATTGCTACCATTCTCCTCACTCCTCAGCCTCCCCCCTCCTTCCATGTAATAATAATTCTATCGGATTTCCATCACAAAATTGCACACACCTTTCCATTTAAGCGGAAAAGACTTTTTCCTAACTCCATATTCTCCCTTCACTCCTCACTTCCTCCCGAAAGGAGCCTTTCCTCCAGGATTGTTTCCCTCTTCCCATCCCCAAGGCTGGCTTATTTAGGAGCCCCGGGCAGAACAACTCCATGAGAAATATACTTTCCCTACCTTCCCCAGCTCTACTCCTTTCCTGGAGCTCTGTCTATGCACACCTTTCTTCCAAACTCACGTCCCTATTGATGTAATATTATACTTATGGGCTCAAATATGAAGGCTGTCGATTTTTCTGCTGAGTTTTTCTCTATCCAAGTAGTATTTTGTTTTACACATTTTTTTTTCTTCAAAAGTGTACTCACCCCAGGGTTTATCCTCTCTCTCTGCGAGGGTATTGTATGAATGTGGGGCCAGGAATAAGAATTAGGGAAAATAGTGCGGAAGGGAAAGGATTGCTATTTCCTCCTTGTGTTTCATTTACAAGGGAGCTAGCTAGTAATTACTTGCCAACTGAGGAACCTCGGAAAGGAATGTTCCTCGTCAGACAGCCGTGTGCGTACATATCTTTAATAATTATATGCACAGGGGATGTTGACAAGTGGGTTTCTGTGTTGTCATTTGGGAAAAAACAGGGAAATGATGAGTTGTAAGGTCGGATGGGTTGTTGATTTGTTTACAGTTTGATTTGAGATGAGGAGCAAATGGTTTGACATGGGATCGTTCCATTTATTCCTCGTGAGAAAAGTCCTCAGTAGTCTTTTGAAGGCTGTGCTCAAAGTTACTCCTTACTACTGTACTCCTTACTCTCGTAAGTTTGTAAAATTGTATGGTAGTGACTGGTGTGTGTGTGTGTGTGTTTCTCTCTTTCTGTATGTATATGTGTGTTTCTCTCTGTGTGTGAGTGTGTATGTGTGTGTGTGTGTGTGTGTGTGTGTGTGGTGGCAAAGAGTGTGATAGAGTCTCGAGTATTTTTTTTGCGTCGTCAGGAGAGAGAGTGCAGAGATTCAACTATAAATCCTCCTTTTGACTTTTCACATTCTTCCAAATTTTACATGCTCTTCCTCTCAGTCCTGTCTCTCTCTCTTCCGTCTCTCTAATTTATTGGAAGAGCATATAAAGCGGAGCATATGTGACTCCTATTACCACTGAACTGCTCCTCTTGCTCCAAAACTATAAATATTTTCTTCTCTCTCTCTCTCTCTCCGCCACTGACACACGCGTGTATATCTCACGGCTCCGTAAGCCATAGGAACAGTAGTAGTAGAGTGGAAGTAGTTGGGGACGGTAAAGTCAGGACTTGATGGAGTGAGGCAAAAGATATGCGAAAAAAGGAGACAAAAGGCAAGGTTTTGAATTACCAACACATCATGCCTGTCACTTCTCTCCTGACCCCTGCTTTACATTTGAGGTCAGACGGGGCTGTAGCCAGGTCATTTGGCCTTGCTTCTTTTTTTTACATCACACATGCCATGCCTTCTACTATACACCAGAGGAATCTACTGTAGAGCATTTACGCAGATTTTTTTTCCCACTTCTGTCAGCCTCCTAGTCTGCAATAGCTTCTTTTTTAGAGTACCATTCTCCAAGATACTGAGGAACTGTCTAGAATTGCTATGTACAAGACCTCCATGCTCTCTCTCTCTCTCTCTCTCTGCTTCCTTTAACTCACACTCATGTAATCAGTTGAGGCTGAAGGGGAATTGTATTTAACTGCAGGGATCGTAGGACTCGAATGTACTTGAAAGAGCCATGGTTCAGTATATGTACTTATTGTTAGCTCTGGGACTCGGCGAGTGAGTATTGCCAAGTTTTACATGGCTTACGCCAGTGATTAAATGTACTTATTCCTTGTTTAATCAGTCAGCATGGATCGAATCCTTGTTTTAAATCTGCTCGCTCCATGAGCACACACACACACACACACACATACACATAGAATACATATATCTACATATATCTATATATACACACACACACACACATACACTCAGTAAATGAGTTGATATTTTACTTGCGCTTATCTCCCTCTTGACTCTCCTTTTTTCCTCAGCTCTCGCTTCCTGTAATCATCTTATGGCTTCTTCCCTACTGTATGCACTTCTCTCCCATAAGCCTCTGGGATCTAAATGTTTCAGTCTACATATATATATTATAACATTTCCTTTCCTAACGTACATACCCTGATCCACTAGAGCAGCTCCAGATAATTATATGTGCATAGCTCTAGGAATTGGATTTGATATAGGTACAGTCCCCTGCCCATACATACATATCAACTCAGAGCTCTCAGGAAATTTAAAGGGTTCAGAGGCAGGGATAAGTACGCACATGTGATTAACGACAGGGTCTTTATATGGTGCGTGAACATACATTATTACATGCTAATTCAGTCCCTACGCGTAGGTATAGTACCTACCTCTAGGTGTGTTCACCCTCATGGAGCCTCAGTACATGCGTAATTACACTCTAATACCTATAGATAATTACTGATACTTGAGCATTTTATATCTTCCTATTGTACACTGACATGTCAACACTCCTTACGAGTCTACATTCAAGAGTTGTATTACAGACGGTTCTAGATCCGTGTGGCTGTAGATACTAATAGTATGCCTCTGTGCAAACCATGTGGAAGTAGTGTACATACGCATTTATTTTCTAATGGACCTACATATGTATGTAATACCACATGTAATTACGGATATCCATGCAAAACCTATAGATACAAGTAGGTCAATAGGAATTTGAATTGAAGTCATTTGAATTTGATGGACGGACCAAAGTCTAATTATTTATTGGTTATGCAACAGCCCTGGTGCATTTTGCATTTATGTCATTACGATTGTTGAAATTCTTCACGGAATGAGTTCCAACGTATTTTTTTAAGTGTGTATCAAGACTTGGCGTAATTACTTATACGTGTGTATACACCCTCATGTGTTCATGCGCATATTTCATGTACATATGTTATGAGTTGAGAAATACTGTACATATTTGTATAGGAGCTCAAGTAGATATAGGAAAGAAGAGGATTTTATACTGTGAGGGTAATGGGTAGATATGTGTACGTGTACGTAGATACATATGTATGTATACATATGTACATGGATGTAGTTCGAGTTCGAGGACGCATGAAGCTGGTGCACACAGAGTCACATGCGTGATTTTATGCGTAAGTGCGTGCTTTCGTGTGGGTCTTGTGTGTGTGTGTGTGTGTGTGTGTGTGTGTGTGTGTGTGTGTGTGTGTGTGTATGTATGAAGATACCTCTGTCCCTGAACCGACTCAAGTAGTATGGAAGATACTGTCAGGCTGTGAGAGAACGGGGAGGCCGGAGAAGAGACACAGAAATATTTTATTCTCAATTGCTGGAACCGTCTTCTCTTGCGTCTCTCTGCCTTCTCTAATAGCGAGCCGGGGATATTTATGCGGAGGAGCATATTTCCTAAAGAATTTCTACAACTACACTTTTATGCGTGTATAGAGTGCAAAAACCATCCATGCCTCTCTCTCTCTCTCTCTCTCCCTCTCTCTCTCTCTCTCTCTTGGAACACACAAATGGCACACGATCCACTCACGTACACTCTATTTATCCACTGTTTAGAAAATCTCTTTTATTCCTCTCCTTCCCATAGCTCCCTCTCACATCTCCTGCCTCATCCGTCGTCTCTCCAGCAACAAAGCAATGTATTTACTTTCCCAATATTTTTTTCCCGTGTTTTTTTCTCCAATATTTTGTCCTCTTACCAAATGAGCTAGTTATCCTAAAAGGCCCTACATATTCCTAACCCATAGCCTTACAATCAGCTCAATTTCTCCATTTCCCTCTCACTCCGTATCTACATCTCTGCATATAAAAAAGAGACATTTCCAGTTCTTTTGAGTTTCCCCTTTCCAAATAGCTTTTCACTCTTGATTGATTCTATGTGTGTACATATGTGAGTCCTTCCATTCGAACTCTATGTAAAAGTGTTCGCTCATATGAGCAGGCTTTACCTACATATAAAATCTACGCTAGAATGCTTATCATGTCGTATCAATTCCAAGCCCGAAATCCATTGTTTCCATATCATAGCCTGTCTGTGTGCAGTGCCTTGGATGCTAAGAAGCAAAACGGAACTATTGTTGAAGGTATTATAGATACATATGTCACAGAAGGGTCTACAAATTTGAGGAATTAAAAAAATTATGAAGGAAATTCAGTGGATTGAAAATGTTTGAAAAAAGTCTCATCTATTAATTCTTTGAGAGAGTCAGTCAAAGAAAGTGGGAAAATGTATTGAAAGTCTCTGCAGGCATTGGGAATTGTGATGTAGGTGTTAAAGAGTAAATCAGAGCTCGGATTTTTATTTGGATGGAAGAAAGAGTTGTAGAAAAAAAAACAGAATGTCAATTTTGATTTCTGTTTTTGAAAGCTGCCCAAAAGTCATATTTTGGAGGTGACACTGCTCCCCTGGAACTACCATGGAGCTCCTTAACAACAGGAATTTCGATAGAAATGTTCCAGAGGCATATGAGACGAGACGGAGGAATATACATAAAAAATGATACGTGGAAGCATATATTCTCATTTGTGTTGAAAGGTTGTCTGCTATCAATGGTGGATTTAATTTCGAGGATTTTTGCTCATACATGTGGGTTTTTTTTTCGGAGGCTTTTATCTCTCTCCACTCGTCCTCCTTTTTTAGCCTCCTACCCTTCCTTCTCCTCTCCACAGTTTTAATAATTTCTCCTCCTCGTCCCCATTTGTCTCAGAGCGCTCTCCTGTGAGGGGACCTTTGTTTCCAATTGGTTTCCTTATCTATGGAAAGACATAGGATTTCCAGTCGTCCTTACAATTTCTTTATAGCCTGGCTGCCTCCTCCGAATTGTGCGTGGGTATATAGGCATACTATATGTACGGATATGACGCTCCTGAGTTGACTATATGAAATGACTATATAGCCCCGAAAAGTTGGAGGACCCTAGAATTTTTTTTAAGGCCAAATGGAAAAAATTATATGGACTGGAGCCTTGACTTTATAGGTCTGAGATTCCCGCTGAAAGGGAAGTTGATGGAAATTATAGAGATAAGAGGAGCCCGGACTTGATTTGGTTTCAGCTCGTCCCATTGTAATCAACTCTCTTTTTAGGCTGGCTAAGTGAAAGAGATTCATATTAGGCCCTGGCAGAGGGAATAAGAAAGAGTACCAGAATCAAGTGGTCATTCCCCGACTTTTTTTTATTATTAACTCCGTCTCTTTCTCTCTCTCTCTCTCTCTCTCTCTCTCTCTCTCTCCATGAGTGAAACAGTTGGCCGTTCCCAACCTCATCTGCTGATTGTGACTTGGACAGAGGGAAAATGCTAGAGAGGAAAGAGCGTACACGCATCACCATAAAAACCATTTCAGCAGAGAGCTGACTCAGCTCCCGTTTCACAGAGAGCCACATCCATTTGTCCGAGTTGTAAATTGTAAAATGGTAGGGAGCGAGAGGGTATCTACAGAGTGCGTTGGAGCTGAGAAATAAGGGAAGGGAGATAAAGGGACACTCTCACAATCTCCCAGTGACAACACTCCCGTCCAGGTTCCAGAAGGAACTCCCACCTCCGACCGAAAATAAATATAGGTAGTGTTGAAAGTCATGTCCAAGATGGTCTTAAATATGTAGAGAATCCCAGTGTTTACATTTTAATACCAGGAGAAAATTCCAAATTCCCACGTCACAATTTCCTTCCTCATTTTTCCCTGTACCTTTCTCCCCTCCCCCTCCTTTTCCTGGAATTCTCTCCAATTCCTTGCATTTCCGGGAACTTTCGTGGAGCTCTAGGAATACAGTGTGCTATTTCTATACAGAACGCCCCTGGAAGAGCTTAGTTGTTATTTATTACTACTGATGTAATTATAGTGTAGTCCTGGTACTAATTTGTACCTCTCTCAAGTCTGTTTCGGAGACCTGGTAAGAAACTGACAAACTTTAGTGCTGGAAAAGGATTCTGGAAGATTGTATTTTACGAAGAGTACAGTGAGATTTCAATAAGAAGGCTGTCAAAAGGGGTACTGCGGAGAAAGATGTAGTATGAGCTGTATGAAAGGCCTGAATGTTATATTATATATGTAGGAATCTTTGGATGGGAAATTCGAACCCGCGTCTGTAACGGGAAAACTCTGAAGGAGGAGTCGCACATGTAGAGCTCGGACTGTAGGAGCGTAATTACGAGTAGGTATATGCCTATAGGTGAATAGAGTATAGGTACGGACGTACATGAAAGTATCATATATAATTACGTATGGGCTTGTATGGCTAGGACGGATTAGCAGTGTATAAATGATTACGTGGGAACTCGGGGATAATGCACTGCGGACTGGAGCTTGGTGTGTGTGATGGGATATGTACAGCTCTACGTACATACCTACTTTCACGTGTAGTTAATCAGCATATGCTGGTATTTGGAAATGTGGGTATGTTTCTATGGGGCTGGGTGGGAGCATTAGAGCATATGCATTGCATCTGGGTGAGAATGTACGTCTTCTATTGGGAGAGTGGTGTTCGGAGTTGATAGGAGTATTGTGAGTGGATAAAGTTTTTTTTTGGACGGGAGCGTGCATATAGATTTGTGTTTTGTATAGTAGGTGTTTATATGGGAGGGTGCAGGAGGTTTGAATAAGAGTGTGGAGGAGAAAGTTGGGCATGGGAACGTATGTATGTATGTGGGTATAGAAGAGTGGAGTCTCTCCCTCCCCACGAGTTTCTGTAGGTAGCACATCAAGTGTGAATTTTTTCCCGTCAACTTGATGTTCTCCTTTGTGGAGAAGAGCCTTCGACTTGAAGATTTTGGCTGTTCTTGTGTATTTTTTCGCCCACTCACTCCCTACCTCACTTGAGAAGAGTCTGCTCCACGGTGATTCCGGATCGATGTGTGAGAGTTGCCGGGTTTCTTTTCGCTCTCACTCTCGCTCTCAATTGTGTAAGTGTAGTCTACCTTTTCACCATTCGAGGGAGAGTAAGGGGAAGAGAGAGAGAGAGAGAGAGAGAGAGAGAGGCCGAGAGAGAAGGAGAGAGAGAGAAGCGGTAGTAATGTGAAGACAAAATGAAGGGAAAATTTGCTACTAGTAGCTTCCTTCTAAGTAGTATTTGCAGTACTCGAAGGACACTATAAATCCATTCTAGCTCCGCACACACGCTCCCGCTACTCACTGCTCGCGGAGAGAATGAGATTTCTCGGGCATGACACACCTTCCTCATGAACACGATAAAAGAAGGATTATCTCCTCGTGGCTTGTACTTTGCACTTTCTCCTCCAGCCTTTCTCTCCGGCCTGGGTTGGTGAGACTGGGAGTACTAGCCATGGGAAGAGCATATACAGGCTGGAGTTAAATTGACACAAAAAGTTACGTGAGTCGCTAATAAATATCTTGTGTGACTTGTATGTAGCTCTGAGCTTCCCAAAAGAGCTCGGACATGATACACACACGGGTATTTTCCAATTGACTTACGTAGTCCCTACTTACCAATAATGGTTGAAGCCTCAGCAAAACCGAATTATTCTCTGGTCGAGCTCACAGACCTGGCAAGGCAACACATTTCGGATGGGAAAGTGCATTTACAGGAAATCTTATTCTACGTTTGTGACTCCGTATGTCCACGTCCTTCTAATTATGGTATGGTCCTGTACCCTGGGACCTGTACATCCCTGGGATGTTTGTGTATGGACATTTTTGGAGTTTTAAATTTGGCACTATACATTCTATGATATGAACATTAATGCGCTTCCATGGAAGTTAGTAGGAGTACATTTGTAGGGACAAAGTCGCATTGGCTGGGCCAAGTCTGATGTGTTTTCTGTAAGGGAGTGCTACGTATCTTCGTAATGGAATATACAAACATGGGGGTAAATGTGCCCATACAGATGTAGACAGATCTACGTATGTATGTAGATGAGAGGGAACAAGTCTGTTCGAGGAAGAGACCGAGTACACATGGAGTAAAAGGGACAGAGTTGGTTGGTGGAAGTGGAGAGGGAAATGAGATAATTTTGATAGGATGATATGGACTCGCTCGACTTTTCCCATCAAGTTTTCGGAATGCCCCAGAGGCTCCCATAAAAATCATGTTAGAAATATTAACTCTTTCATTTCCCTTCTTTGTCAGGCTTCTCTCCCCAGTCCTTTGTCTTCGTCAGTGTGCTCACTAATCGTATTTACCGGCTAATCTCAATCCTTCACGACTGTCGTCCCTTTTCATTTTTCCCTACAACATACATTACTTTTCCCCATTTTACTCTCCCTCTCACGTCCCACCTCTCCCATCTTTCCCAATCCTAGACTTATTTTTCCCGAGGAGAAAGGTTAACTCTTTTGTCTTTTTTAATTCCCTTTCCTGAAACACGAGGATTCCGTCTGGTAGGAGTGTCATCATTGGAGGTAGAAATTCGTTGAAAAATATAGTAATTTATAAGAATTTAGTCTCCCGTAGTTCACCGCAAAGTCGGAGAGCAGAAAGCCAAGAAGTAGGTTAATGCAAAGCAGATTTAATGTAAAGCAGATGTAATGCCTGACATTCTTCATTCCGATCTTTCATCTCAGGCTGAGGATTGAGAGCCAAGCTTGAATTCAGCTGTCTTCACTGTCCCAGTGAAATTTCACTGTTTTCCTCACAGTCATCTCTTACTCGTAAATTGTAATCCTGATCATTCTATTTTCAAATTTCCTCATAGATTCTGTATGTATTTTTTTAAATAAATGTGCTTTTCTTGCTTTTTCCCACGACTTTCCCCCACTACTTAAAAAAACTCAAAATTTTATTAGTCTAAAGTTTTTTCCCCATGGTGGCGACTTTTCCCTTTCTTGATTTAATTTCACTTGTTTGAATATAAGAAGGAGCATTTGGATATCCCAGTTTGCTCTTTTTCCAATAAAGCGACCACAACTTTGTCCCCCGCTACCAACAATTCCCCATTTTTCCCATTTCTCTTCCCTCGCCAAGAAAAAGAAATGTGTTTTGGGTGAGGTTCCTGAGAGAGAAAACTTGGGAATGAGAAAGGAAGGAGTGGGAAATGATAAAGAGTGGATGTATCTGTGTCAAAAAGTTATGGAAACAAAGTCTGTGAGAGATTTGTGAAGATGTGGTTACTGTTCCATGCAAATCCTGCTCCTCTTCCACTCCTCCCTCCACCACTTCTCACTCCAAGACTAATGTCTTGTATTTCCTTGGAAATTCCCTATATTCCCTATACGTTTCTCTATTCTCCTCATATATAAGTGTACCTATGGACGTCAAGCCCTCGTACATAACATACCAAAGACACATTCAAGTCAGAGTTAAATAAAAGAACACACCGTACCACTTACTGCATTCCCTCCCTTGTCATTTTTTTACTTGTCATATTTCATGAGCGAGAGTCTCCCAACGTAAAACCCACTTGTCTGTATGCAAGAGTAAGGTCGGACGCATTATTCCTCATGTCGCTCTCGTACTCATCCCTGGAATTCCCTTCCCCGTCGGTGTCTTTGTCCCGGGCGGTAATAAGTCGAAATAATTTGCAAGAAAGCGCATCTCGTGCAGTTAATGTATACAAATTTAAATAATAGTTGTTTTTCTCCTCATTTTTACCCCTCATTTTCCTCCTTTTTCCATCCGTCGCCGCAAGTGCGGAAAAGCAATCTGGGCTAGTATCCATATAATTCCTTACTTACCTTACTATTTACTTTTGCTCCTCTCGCGTGACGCCAGTCTTCCCTCTCCTCCATCTCTCTTTCCCTCTCTCTCTGTCTCTCTCTCTCTCTCTCCCGTGGAAATGTACAAGATTAATCTGTAATCTGTCGAGAAAAAATGCAAATGCCATTTGTACTCAATTGTCTATGAGCGATTTTGGGAAAAAATCTCGGAAATCTTTGTGGTGTAAAAAGCCTCATATTTTTCCCTTGGTCGTTTCCCAACCGGACAGTGTCTTTGAATAATGATCCCTCCATGTAGCTATGACTCCCCACAGTATCTATGAAATTACTTTATTACATACACATGTAATGTCAATGTGCGTGCGTGAAAAGAGAGTGCGAAGTTTGCTACAAATTCCTTGCCCTCTGACCCCTCCACCATTACTTTGATTTATCCTTGCCATTTAAATGGGCAATTTACATTAACGGGGAAGTGATTTGAATAGAAAAGGTTTTGGCAATAAAAGTAATTCATGTGGTGAGGCTTGCGTTTTCCATTTTTTCACTCTCTCTCTCTCTCTCTCTCTCCCTCTCTCGCTCTCTCCCTCTCTCTCTCTCTCTCTCTCTCTCTCTTCAGTCAGCCTAACTCTTCTTTTGCCGAGATTTGGAACGTTACTGTATCTGTGGACTGGGAGCTGGGCTCGCTCTGCTTTGCTTATTTGAAAACGGAGGGGTCAGGAGAGCTGGGACTCTAATGAACTAATTAGTGTCATCGGAAGGCTGGAATTATTGCTTGGTCTGCTCTCTGTCAGAGAAGTAGTGTTGGCTTTAGGGACGTGTTGAAAGGGAATACTTCCTTGTACTTCTCACATGCTCTTATATGGGAGTGTGGTTTGGCTGAGTTGACAGGCTTTAGTCTACGCACATTTAACATGACCAGGGAGAGGAGCACATATATCAGTGGTCTTTGAGGGGTACTAATCTTCAGTGGGGGTAGTATGTATTCGTACATAATTAAATACATATGTACGTAAACACACACACACACACACACTTATGTCCTATCTCCTGGATAAAGCTCAGCATTTCGATATTGTATTCCAAGAGCAGGCACATGTATATAGGGAGGTATATAAATACAAACTTTGTTAGGCATGTCAATGGTTTCATACTATTCTTGGTGCGTGTTTACTACAACAGTGTATATTTACAAGAGTAGACTCAACCACACATACGGAGGGACTGGGAAGGTACCATGCATGCATAATATGGAATTAAATAGGTATTTAAATAAGTTCGCATTTGAATGTGAGCCTGTAGCCTCGTAGGAGCAGACGCTTAATAATGCATCCAATACTGTCTCGTGTATATGTTCCTTCCCATAAATAGAAGGACATGGAAGCGTATCTATGTGAAAGTACGAGTGTTTATAATGCGGGAGAGGACTGGTTCCATTGTTGAAGAGCGGGTGACAGGAGCATTAAGTTGACGACGTGAAGGTGTAATTTCCTAACTCACACACACACACACACACAGTCAGACAGACACATACACACACACACACACACACGCCTCGCATGCAAAGGCTCGCTAATACATTTCCCATTGTAAATAAAGGTAAAGCCAGATTTGGCTGTCAGCACTAACTCCTGTGAAAGACTTTGAGGATAGCGTTAGGAGCTATGGGCTTGCAGCGTGATGCGTTCATCTGCATAAATTTTCCAAATTGGAAGATGAACCTTGCACCAATTCACATGCATTGAGCCGAATTATCGGGCTGTTCTCAAGTAGCTCCTTTCTCCTCCTTCCTCACTCGCTCCCAAACGACAGGGACTCCCATCCATTATTCAAGTCGAGGTAATCGCATGTAAAGCCAGTGGTGGTGGCTTTATTCACAAATTGTACATGCGTTCTAAAAAGGTGGTCCTCACATTAAATTTTCAAGTTGGAGCGATTTCGCCCGCTTTTTCCTTTCCCTCTTTATACACAGACACAGACACACACAAATACAGAGACTGACACATACAAACTCCGGCAAACTTATAGGAAAAGGGCTCTGATAAGAAGCATCATCACAACTCTCTCGAATCCCTAAATGTCTGTAATAGAAGGAACTCTTGTATGTAAATCCTTCAGAATTAAGAAGCTGACCAGCACCTCTGAGAATCTGTGCTCCGAGCTGTACTCCTCCTCACCTCCGCTCAGTCAGTGCTCTTCAAGTAAAAGCGCGAGAGGCTATTAATAAGCGAAATGAGTCCTCAGCCATGTAATTACATCACTCATACTTATTTCTGCCTCTTCACCAGACGGCAGTACAGTGGAACGTGTTTTTGTGGGTGGTGTTTTTATTCCGCAAGATTTCTAAAAACAATTAAAACAGTAGACAGTCCAATGTGCATGTCCCTTTTGGAAAGGAAAATACTTTTTTTTTCATATGTGAGGAGCAATTTGAACAAAAATTCAGTCAGCGTTCCGCCCTTGCCCCTTAATACTACACTCAAAATGACTGGCTGGATGGATGCTTTTGCTTCTGAGGATATTTGTTTTTTTTTTTGAGGGGCACAACTGATGAGTTACTGGAGTGTTACAACCTTCTAGCCTTTTTGTAGTTTGCTTCTTAACTCCTGCGTCTTGTAAATATTTACAGATGTGTGTATTTAAGGGGGAAAAATTATAAATTTAGAAAAATATTTTACGTATTTGTAATAATTTCTCCTGGCTTGATCTCTGGTAATGAATGATTGAAAGGCAGAGCGTTTAAGGAAATCCACACATTCTCACGTGCGTGCCTCTTAACGGGAGAGACGCATGCAGAACTAACCTGACGAACACGCATATTGTTTATAACTCCCATGAAGCTAATAGCTCCATCCTCAGCTTCCCTCAGCTCCGTCGGGTCTTTTGAGCCTCTCTCCGATATGGAGGAATACTAAGCCTCTCTCCTCACGCACAGTCCAGGCTCACATATCTATATATATGAGTCCTGGCTTGATGGGGAGGCTCTGATGAGGAGTCAAAGCGAAGTTCCGGTAATTTCTGCCATATGTGTTGTCCTTATTCCCCTTTTGTATGTGTGTGTGTGCAGGAGGCCCTTCTGCGTCCTCATCCTCTCACCTTTTTCAGAAAGGTGAGAGTCTCTCCTTTCCAAAGGGAATAATACAAACATAGGGAATATTATCCATGGAATTGACGTACACCGACAGAGTGGATGTGAAGATGCGTGCATAAGATTTCCATAGATTGTCTTGGGGTTGTTTACGACCCTGACTGTTATGTAGTAGGGAATGTAAAACGAGTTGAAATTGTCTCGTAATTACTTCTATGTTTCTTTTAAGAAATTCATTGCAATTATTTCTCATGGGTTCGTACCCTCTGGAAGGAGCCTCTGTGTGCATGTTTGTACGTCGATACAGATGAGGAGTATATATCGAGAGCTACTATATGTAGACAGTGTAGATTTTATATACTCAGGTTGTTTAAGGTATATAGGATCATCCTTGCACAGACACATACAAACACACACACACACACACACACATGTACAGGCCAGAGAGATGATTGCGATGCGATAAATAACGCTGAAATGTCCTTCCTTTGCTTTTGC
The DNA here is from genome assembly GCA_947179485.1 of Allacma fusca. Taxonomy (NCBI): domain Eukaryota; kingdom Metazoa; phylum Arthropoda; class Collembola; order Symphypleona; family Sminthuridae; genus Allacma; species Allacma fusca. The sequence continues at coordinate 31,516,162 of OX359247.1, read as the reverse complement.
AAGCTGAGTGCCGCGGTTGGCTGGGAAAACTCGACTTTCCTGTAAATGTTTACGCACTCACATAAAATACACTCGAACCTGATTCTCTCCTCTCGCAACTCAACTCAACCAGGACGGATGATAAATAATGCGTACACACACTATTAGTATCGCCCTTTACTTCCTTACGAGCAGTTGCTCCCTATACTCATCGGCACTGAGCCCCGTCTGGGCCATTATGTCGCTTCGGTTGTACCAGTTTTTGAAATACAAGCTCCGGACTGGAAAGAGACTAGGCCGTAATTAAATGACAAGAAACAAAAAGTATTTTTTTTTCCTTGGGAGATTTTCTGTACAGGAGAGAAATGCTTGCGGGGAGACTCACTCTTGGAAAAATTTACGACTCACTCATTGACAAAACCAATTGGCAAGGTAATGTCATAACTATTGGAGGAGAGGCAGGAGAGACATGAAATAAAGATATTAAAATCTATCAGTGGTCCGTCGACCTGCAAGGCTCCCACAATTCCTCATCTCTCTCTCTCTCTCTCTCTCTCTCTCTCCCTCTCTCTCACTGGTTCACTGTCGAAGCCTTCTTCACTTCCCCTTGTAAACACTTTGCCTAATTCTAATCTAATGGACAGACGCATCTTCAAATCTTCACCCATGTTAAGGTACAATGTTTGCGTAGTAGTTTTACCATTTTTCACCGTGCATCACATTTTCCCATTAGAGTTTGTACACATCCCTATTTATGAAACCCCTGTTGACACTAGGCAATAGACACGAGGTATAAACATCGGAGTGTAAGTTGAAATTGAAATTAAAAAACATTTAGAGGGAATTATAGTAAAGTATTTCAAATAGTAAAACTTTGAGGATTTCAACTCAACAGATCAGACACGTACGTTGTTTAAAGGAAATTGAAAAATTGTCCATTGCTGCAGAAGCTGGAAGACTCACATTTTTGTGGACAGAGTTCGAAGGCCCATAAAAATCTACTCTGTATGAATGAGGACATTTCCAAGGGAACATATTGAAATATGCACGTAACCCAATGCGCATCTCCAGGCGTTACATTTTAACTACAACTTGAAAAAAACTACATGGGAGAGTATACCAGGAGCTCTTGCCAGTAGTAGCCTGGCTCTGCACTACAAAACAAAGCCACAGTGTTACATAAATGAGCTTCACGTAACTCACAGACATGGCATCTGTGTGGAAGTCTGACTGAGCTAGAGCTCTGAGCGTATCTGCACAGACTGCACTCAAGCACTTTAGTGTGTGAAAGGGCTGGGCATTGGAAAACAAGTTCTCCGTGGGGTTTAAGCCTTAATAGCAATTTATAACTAAATTTAGCCTCCGTTCCTCATCTGCTCTTCCACCTTGTCCCGTGTGTGTGTGTGTGTGTGCGTGTGTGTGTGTGTGTGTGTGTGTGTGTGTGAGTCTGTATTGGGACTGTCTTGGGCGAAGACATATATAAATAAGTATTAGACATGTACAAATAAGTAGTGCTTTAAAAAAATCCCTCTGCACAGGGAACATAACTGGGAAGAAAATTTACATGTAAGAACATCCTTGGAAGAGAATTTTCCAAAAGAGTCAGAGAGAGAGAGAGAGAGAGAGAGAGGAGCTCCTTACGGAAGTCAAGGAGATAAAAAAAATCCTGACGGAGGAGAGGGAAAATGTCAATGTGTTTACTTTTGCTCCTCCACGGACAGATCCAAAGGGATTTTTCCCGTATGGTTGTGAGGGAGAAGGAAAAGGAGGGAATCCAGTTGGATAAAAGGGCAGTGGGAAATAAGGTTAAAAGATGGGAAAAATTGAGAGCGGAATGAGAGAAACACAGAGGGAAAAAAGTGGTTGGAGACTGAGAGATTTTGAGAAGAATAATTAGGAATTGGGTTCGAGGGGAAAAAGAATAATAATTACATAAGTGGAAGAGTGATAGGTGAGGAGGATAGGCAAAGGTGGAGAAGAGACTGAAGCGAGGAGAGGAAGAGCGTAATTTGTCAAAAGGGGAAAAAGTGATTGTGTGTAAATCATGGAAAGAGAAGAGGAGAGTGTGGCAGAGAGACAAATAAGTGACATGACATGAGTGCATTAAACATGTAACATGTTGTACGTATAAAAGTGTCAGGCTGAATCTTAACTACGTTTCACAATATGAGAATCAATGTCGTCTGCTCTTTTTTTTCTCTCTCCCTTACATGTACATATATACACAAACGCAAATCTTTTTTCTAGTTTTGTCTCTCTCTCTCTCTCTCTCACTCTTGCGTTCTCCCTCTCCTTTCTTTTTCTTACAGCTCTTAACGCCTGACAAATAATTTTCTCAATAATCTCCTCACTAATCGTTTCTCAGAAGCTTCCTTTTGTTTTTGTCACCTTTTTCCCTCCCTCCTAATGAGTGTATAACTTACCTTGTGTGTCCCATAGAAGAGCCTCCGAGTGCTTGTCTTGCACTTCCTCCATTAAAATAATGCGGATGCGGGGCTAATTATTATGACAATGGAAATTCGCTCGGCTCCTCATAACGAATGTGATTTACTGTGAGAGACTCTCTCTCTCTCTCTCTCTCTCTCCTGGAATTTGCATGCGCTACCTCACATTAGTATCCGCACTCGGCTCTCTCAGTCTTCCAAATGCACACAGTATTTTATGTATAGGCACACGCTCCTATTATATGAGCTACTCTCTGTAATCTCATACGGGTGATATTTTTCTCTGTATGGAGTACAGTGTAGCATTGGATCATGGAGGATATTACACCAGGGCCACCGTAAACATTACACTTGACGCATACAAAAAGCCTACAAATTACAGGGCTGGGAGTCTCAAGTGAAAATATCCATGTACCTTCTATCTCTTCCTTATGGGGAGAAAAAACTCGGGAAAATGTATCTCTTACACAATACCACTTATGTATAGGTATCTTCACAAGGATATCTGTGCACAGTATACGGATACTATTACAGGCTAAGTCTCTCGGCAGTGCGAGTCAAGTATGTTCGAGAGGAGCAGGCTATAGAACTGCTCTGGTGTGATAATTATGATGATGATGACGCTTGGCTTCGGAGCAGGCTCTCTCTCGCCTTGTCATTAGACTTGCTCATGGGTCCGTACCTTTCTCATAGGAGTACATACGTCCACATTTGTATCATTGCTGGGTATAGCTGCTGTAGATAGCTAAATGCTGATGTACTCATTGCAGCATCTCTACTCTAAACCTGTGTCATTTAGATCACAGGCATATCCATAGGAGTGCAGGGCAGAGCTGAGGATTTTTTATAGGAAGTTTACATATTTATAGGAGCTTATTGTTGGTTAGGGTAGGAAAGTGAACCAGGCCATTTTTAAATGCAAAGTGTAATTTATCTTCTAGGAAAACAGGGGAAACACATAAATACATATTTCGATTTTAAGACCTTTTTCCTGGTAAGTGTTTGCTTACAAGTAGGGTCCTTAATGATTTAAATTTTATAGCACTTTTGTGCATGTAGATTAAACTTCGGGTCTGAGCACTTGTCAAGTGCATGAATTTTAGGGAGTTGACAATCTTAAGGATGGAAGTTTTCCTGGGACTACTTTTACTTACTTACGTTTTACTGGAACCACTAAAATTTGTTGCTTATTGATTTTTGAAATCCGTACGTAAGTTTTTGGTTTGACGGAGACTCGGACTGCAGTTGCTTCTTAACGAGGGCTAAGGTCCTAGCTGTACACATGGATTTCCGATTGTTAGAGGGAACTACCCTCGGAGAGTCTCATGGCCAGAGCTTTTGGTGAGTGGTGCGTTAAAGGGAATGGGAAAAATGGTAGTGGGACCAGATAGGATCTGAGGCTAAGAGGGCTCTGAGAGAGTATCGGGATATGGTGAATAAAATGGTGCTTTTGTTTCATCTGGCTCACGACAGCAGGGATGAAGGGGCTGAGCGAGCACTGGTCAAGTTATTACGAGGATTTCCATGTATTCGCTCTGATGTTGGGCATGATTATGCTCACAAATATTATGGATGATGATGATGATGATGATGAGGCAGACATGAGAGTACGAGATGAGTTACCAGAGAGCTTGCTCAAAGAGAGTGAGTGAGAGAGAGAGAGAGAGAGAGAAGAAATGCAGAGAGCAGAGAGCTACAGGGACATGAGAGAGTCTGAGCGTATGACTGGGAGGGGTCCACACGAACTCCATAGGAGATAATAGCTCGTTTCCTCTGACATTTCTAATATCAAGTTAATAGTTTCTCATTGCATTCTTGACGGAGGAGAAAGATTCACAGAATCATTAGGTCATTAGAGATAATCTCCTTCATGTTCAACCTGAACTTGAACAGGTTTAGACCAAAATCTTCAGCAATGGTCCATTATTATCGTGGGGGATGAGAGAGAGAGAGAGAGAGAGAGAGAGAGAGAAAAAGACATAGCGAGAGAACATAGAGGGACCAGAGCTTGGCACGAGTACTGGTATCATTCTTCAAGTCATAAGTGACTACGAGTCAGAGTATGGGAACTAGTACTCTGGTACACAAACAATCAGTTTTAGTTACATACCCGGGTTTTCAAATCAGAGCACACCCGTCTTGGAATTTTAGGACTCGCTTCAAGTTACCCGAATTAATTTCAAAAGGAGAGGTTCGAGCAAACTAACTGAGATTTTAATTTTAAGGTAAGCAAGGTCATACTAGGTTTTTAATTTAAGGATGAGCAGTAGGACAGACATTTGATTTTTCCTTAGAGGACGATGGCTACTGAAAAATTGTATTTGGACTGGGGCTGTGGTTTAAGAACTGCACATGAGATGATTCGTGATTATGGTTGGGGATCTTGGTTCGGGAATTCCACTTTCAGATCCCGTCCTGAGCACTGAGCTAAAGAGAGGGAGAGAGAGAGGGGCAAAGAGTCCTCTATACTAGTGCAATGTAATCAAAAGGAGTATTTATTAGGTTGAATTTATTCGGGAAAGGAGGATTTGTATTCGTAGAAATGTGTGTCTGCGAATTGTTTCCGTCCCCAATGTGCTTTATGAGCTGTCGGTATTCCAGCCTGATAACAAGGAATAGATGCTTTGAGAGAGTGTAAGAGCGGAGAGGAACACCGAGCAAGTGTAAAGTGAAGCGCCTGAGGACTTGACACTTAGGTTTCTTGTCAGGCGTAAATTTACAGCTTTTCTAAGGAAAAACGTTTTCGTGATGCGGTCCTCTCTCTCTCTCTCTCTCTCTCTCTCTCTTACCCAAACTCTTCCGTCATCCGTACACACAACATGCTCCAAGTCTGGGTAGAGAATGGAGGAGGATAGGGCATATGCACTGTGGACAACTTAAAACTGTTCTGTCTCCAGGCCATTACTTAGCATATGAGTGGAAATTTTGTGAGGGTGAAAAAAAAATCAATTTATGCCAAGTAATTATTGTGAGAAAATTGTTCCACCTTCCTCCAAAACGACATTCACTTACGCTTTCCACAACTCCTCTCACTGTCAAGTCTATTTACATAAGAGGCTTCAGTCTTGGGGAGTTTGTTTCTCACATGGGTCCAAATTCGTTCTTGAAAGCTCCCCAAAAAATCTCTGGAACCTTGTTCTTGTCAATCAGATTAGTACAGAGGAACCCTAGCAATTCATGTGTTTTTCTTTGGAAAATTTTACAACTGAATTAGCTGAGGAACTGAAGAATTCAATGTTGTCAAAATATCCTCACATTTTAGAGAACTGAAAAACTGTAATTAGGGTTACAAATCCTGGGAAATTAAAATGTGAATTTTGAACTTGACACAGGAAAGCGAATGAATGAAATTGAGTTTTTGAAATGGTTAATCCGCTGTTGCTTGAAAGAAAAAGAATTCTAAATTTGGAAAATTTATTATTATTTGCAGGAATGGATCAAGAAGAAGAGTGTTCATGGGATGGAGAGAACCGGAATGTGTTCCCGGTCTCGAGTGAAGACGGTGGGATTTTACTAAACTTAGGAACTGAAGGTGGAGGTCGAGACTCGGCAAGCAGTCAGTTTGAATCCTGCTACGTGGACTCAGCCCTCCCATCTGATTCGGACCATGCTTATGACCATCACAGTTCCGAAGAAGAGCTGGAGGTAATTAACAACAGCTACCAAGATGTGGATGATCTGAATGCTGACAGTATCCTGGGTGAGGATGAGGTCCGGGGTCCGGGTTGTGAGAACAAGCGGAAATGGTCTCAAGTGGCCGCGAATCGTCTCTCCGTGGAGAGCACGTCCAGCTCGGATGATGAGGTACAGGGGCTCCTCCGACCCCTCTCCACTCCCGTGGAATTTTGCACATCCCCTCCAGTGGACGTGCACAAGCCCTCGCGCTCACAGTCGCCCCCACCCAAGCTATTTCTATTCTCGGGGGCGAGCGCACCGGAGGTGACAGCATCCCCTGTCATTGCCACGGCCGCCGCGGCGGTGAGCAGTTCTGTCTCCTCAACGACAACTAACAGAGCCTCCCCCGCGGACTCCTCCGTCATCTTCTCTCCTTCCATCCTCGGTGGTGCTCTTCTCAGCAGCGGAGTCTTCCGCGGCATCCATCCCTACTCATCTGGCAATAACAGCGCCGCGCTGGAGCACCTGGCCCCAGCAGAGCGACTCGACCGATCTCATTTCCTCTCCTCTGGCACGTCCCCATCATCCTTCGTCAGATCCTCCCCGCGCTCTGCCCGGGAATCTTCCTCCAGGAAGCGCCATCGTCATCACAATCCCCGACACATCCAAAGACCCTGGCTGGATTTTGAGAAGATGCAGCAGGTAAGATCTGTCTATTTACTTTACAGTCCCCAATCTCCATACAAATCCTGTCACATTGAATCCTTGCCTTTTGTCCCATTTTAATCCCCCTACTTTAAATACTCGCGCGGGGACATGAGTTTTCCCATAAAGTATAAAGTACCATAAAGTAGGAGAAACATTTTCAAAGAAGCTGACTCTCTCTCTCTTTGGAAATGAGGAGAGTTCGCTATAGAAATTGCATAAATACAACTCCTCTTAAGACCCATTGTAAATAGTAGCTCCTTCTTTGCATCACAATCCCAGTCCGCTCACAGGCTCATTCCTCACGTTGCTCTGACAACCTTTGTCGAGCCCACTCTCCTGAACAGTTAGTTGCTGGCGTCGTAAAAAGCATGATTATTTTTTGATTCATAATTCAGCATTTAGTAATAGTAGCGAGGAATACAAAGGGAGAGCAGGGCTTTGCTTAATCCTCTAATATGAGAGACTCTCGGAGAGTCCTCCTCAACCTCTCTTTATTCCGTACCTTTGTAATAGTACATGGAAAATGTCCACATTTAAAAGTGCAGTATCAATTTCAAAGGGGTGTGTCAAATGGACAGGGACGTCTTGCACCTAGTGCTGTTATATCTATAGTTCGCATATATTTTGCCAAAGCTAAAACCCCAGTGTACAATTCAATATCTTAGTTGCTCTGCTGTCATATATTTGTGCTCTTGTACAAAAAAAAACAAAAACCAAAGGACAGATTACAGCACTCCTTCCAACCCATGATCTGCAATAGTGTAACCCTATAGGATTGAGACTGTACAATTTTTGGTGTGTCTTTTGGTATTTATGGTATGTTTTTTAAAAGAACCATATTTTACATACCTACTTGTTTTCATAGATTTTTGAACGAGCTTGGAATTTTTAAGAGTAAATTATATGTTACTGTAGCTGTTAAAACCTTCACTTTTTTCTCGTTTTTTTTTTCTGGGAATTTTGAATAAATTTGTAATTGATAGTCATATTGTAATCTTAAGAGCTGCAGGATCCCTTGGACATAGGTGACAAGTTGCCTGGGGCCCAGAAGCAATAGAGTGCTCGAGAGTTGTAAGGAGGGAAATAACGTGGAAAAAGTTGTAACTGTCTATTGTATGGAATGGTGAGAAGAGATAGAGAGAGAGAGAGACTAGGATTATTTGACGTGTGTCAATTGATGAAAATGGTGTGTGACAGAGAAGAGGATTTTGATTTGAGTCTTTTTCTCACCTTTTTTCCACCGTCCTCGGATGTGTTGGGCATGGAGATAGCTCTCTGGGTCTGTGTAAATGTCAATACTGACTTTGTACATGCTCAAGGACTTTGGACTGGCTGCAGAGAGCGGAGAGTTGATGAAAAGATGATAGTTTTGCTGAAGGAGCAGTAAAGCATAGAAATTGTGATTTAAATGGTTTTGCTTTTGTTCGTTGGAAGAGACTCAGGGAGAGAGAGAGAGAGAGAGAGAGAGAAGGAATGAGCGAAAGAATTGAGTTGATTTCTCAAAGGCAGACGAGGACATGTTAGATGTGTGAGTTGGTGGGGAAGGTGTGCGTATCATATCATATTATGATCAAGCTCCCTGCCTGGCTCTCGTATTTCCTCTCGTAATGTTAAAACCTCCAGAGCCAGAGTGTACGTATACAGTTTACAGGGAAGAAGCAGAACGCCACGCAATGCATTTAAGGTGGTTGATGAAAAGCATGTAGGCGAAAGGGACGTAACTATCAGGTTCACCTTGGTTTTCGAGAGTAAAACACGCTTTTGTATTTACGAGAACAAGGATGAGAGGAGAAGCTGGGCTAATGCTATTCCTATGTAGTCTCAGACCAAGCACGTAGGGAAACACGTACTCCGCACAATGTACAGTTCATATGTACGAGCCTGCACGGACATTGAAATCTACTCCAGAAAAAATAAAAGTAAGTGCTGAGTGAGAAGCAGGTGTTATATTATTTACCCAACATTCCAGGAAACGCAGTAATACCGCACAATTAAAACTTCACACGTAACTTGCATTTTTATTCGGGGTTACTCTTTTTTTTGCAAGTCTTTTTCTCCCTACCTACTCTCTCTCTCTCTCTCTCTCTCTCTCTCTCTCTCTCTCCTACAATTGTCTCCCGTCCGCTGGCATAGTGGTATTTCCAGCCAAATACCAAACCACAACTTTGAACCATTTTTTCAATGGGAAATATTTATGAATTTGATTCCAGCAACCTCGCTTTTGAAACTAGTACGATCAGTAGGGAGGTAGTAGCTTCAATATACCTTTACAAAGGAGTAGTCGAGATGGGAAATATTTTCGAGTACGAAAATCCAAAAAGCTATCGCTGATATTTTGACGAGACTACTACTATTGATGCTCCTTGATCCACTCATATGTTGGTCGATGTTTTTTTTCAAATGAAAGAGAGAGAGAGAGAGAGAGAGAGGGAGAGAGAGCGTGGACTAAATAAGGGATCGCCTCCGGCCTTTCAGAGCGGGAGAGTAGATGGAAGAATGCTGGTGTTATGCATGGTATTCCATTGACTTGGCTCTCTTGCAACTAACTTCAACCTTGAATTACTCCTTTTTTCCTTCTCTCGCTCACTCACGATAGAATCCAATGATAAGTTTCTGTCTGCATGGATGTACATATGTGGTGTGTCGGTATATATGTATGGAGTTGTATCTGTATGTGTGTGTGCAGATATGTATTTCTGTGGTAGTAGACCTGTGTGAGTATTAAACTGAGAAAAGGATATTAGATGTGGAGTCATTCTTGGGATTTATTGCAGCCATGTGTACTGCGTGTGTGTGTGTGTGTGTGTGTCTGTGTGTGAGCGTGAGCAGAATGTATCAACATTCTTTCCATTCTCTGTCTTTTACATTCATTTTCGGATACCTTCTCTCAAATTAGACTGCAAGTCTATTTTCCCATTAATTGTTAAATTTCTCTTTCACTTAACCTTCCTCGTCTTCATTACTTTACTCCTACTCTGTTGTAGACCAAGGGAGCGGGAAATCTTGAAAGGGAATTTAAACTTCCACACACCGCATATTAGAGGAGAGTAGGAGATAGATAAAATCCGGGAAATTTTGAAAACTATACGACAGGGCGTGTATAAAAGCCATGGATGATCAGTTTTGTGGGGAAGTTACTTCCCTCCAGGTACAGTATTATTATGAGGATTGTGGTTCCGTAGCCGGGAGTATCCGAGTATTAATGAAGGTTCGGTTGGAAGTGCATTTGGAACGGAGAGAGAGAGAATTCGATATGACGACAGCGGGAGCACAGGAAATGGTAGGTATAGAAAAAGTATACGGACGTAGTAGCCGGGAGGATACATTTCCAAGCATTAGTGATGGTGGTGAGGAGTACGTAGTGAGAGGCGGAGGAGGAGGAAAAGTTTTTCGGTCGTAATGTTGGCGAGGACATATTAGATGGAGGAATAGCCACATTTGTTGGTGAATAAACGACGATATTATTCACTGACTTGTCGGAGTTTACCGAAGCGGATTGAAATAAATTTGGCTCGAGTAGATTGCCGAGTGGAATAATGCGATAGCCTTTTTGTTATCCTGAGTCCTACAACGGCAGTCATTGTACTTATGATTCGATGCATCTTTGATTTCTCCTATAACCCTGTCCATGTATGTGCACAGAACTCACCCAAAAACTGCCTCTCCCTAAGTATCTCCTAGGCTTTGCATTTCCAGTGAAGCATTAGCAACTGGATATAAAGTTACTATAGAGAGACAGTCCCCAGCCTTAAGTCAAAGAGCCACGAGTCACTCACTCACCAAGAAAATGTCGTTGAGGTCCATTACGTACCCGACTCTCTTTCTCTCCACTCTTTCCTCCACTGCCTGGGCTTCCGAAGGGAAACACATATTGCCAATTTCCATGAATATGGGATTTTTCCTCTCTTTGTATGACTCCGTCTATATGTTGATACTCACACATACACACACACACACATACGTGTGTACTCCTTCCCCGTATGTGTCTTTGGTTGACTCCCGGATGACAATGTGAAGAGAAATGAGAGGAGAGAAGACGATGAGCTGGAAGCATTGACAAATCGCTGGAACCTCCTCGTTTGGGTTCGTTGCGGGCTCCTCATTACAAATAGACGAGCGGAGCTGCTCTCATTCACATGAGAGCATCCACTCACTGACTCAGTCAGCTACCCAACCCGAGAGAATTTTCCCTGGAAAAAGACCTTTGGGTGTCACAGTCTGTTGACAAGGCTATGAGCAGATTATGCAGTGCAGGACGCATTACCAATAAGTACCTATTCCCTCCTCTCACTCACTTTGGCATTTACCCGCAATGCTAGGTAAACACACAGCCTTCAGTCATTCCTCGCTTGGACAGTCACTTCTGCACAGGTCTATATCAATCACAAACTCCGTACTACCACATAAGGAATCCATGGTGAAAGGACAGCCTGGAAAACTCTAGAAACTTTGAGCGAGAGAAAAAGAGAGAAAATTAGAAATCCAGCGATAAAAAAACAGAGGGACAGATAAAAATAAGGAGGGAAAACAAGAGAGGAGTATCGAAATAGAGCAAACACGCCGTCCAAATGAAAAGAGAGGAGCAAAGTGTAGGGAGAAAAGCAGATAGACAGAAACATGCTCAAATTCAAAAATTAAATAAGTTAAAGCTCAAAGAAAGAGAGACAAATATTTAGAAAGAAAAATCCTAGCAAGGCATAAAAACGAGAGAAAATAGAAAACAGTACAAGTTAGTAATTCAAACATATACTGGGAGACAAATTGTAAACAGGACGTTCATTGTAAAATCGCCACAACATACGAATAAATATGTACGGATTTAAAAGGATAAAAACGTACAAGTATTAAAACACAAAAATTAAATGAGAAATAGGGAGAGCAAAATCATTGAAGAAGGGTTCGGTTTAGTTTCCAAAAGGAAGAGGAATAGAGGAATAAAATTATCAGAGTCAGAGAGGGAGAGAGAGAGAAAACAGAAAAACATTTATTTTTCCATTGCCCTTTCAACTCTTCCCATTACTTTGATTCTCCTCATTGTCCTCCTCCTTTCTCCTCCGCTTTGCGGTAGTTCCTGATGGAGAGAGAAAATCAGAAAGGAATAAACCAGCTGGGCTCCACTCCAGCTTATTTGATAATCATATGTAGCTGGTTAATAGAACGAATGAGCAATCAATAGTCTCCAAACAGAAGGAGGAGGAAAGGGACCGAAAAAAATGAGCTGGAAATGTCGCCATGTTTTTCACGCTCTTTTCCCACCACATTCTCCAGTTACTGTCGAAATGATTCCTTCCCATAGCCCAAGCCTCATGCTTGGATTTATAGATCATTGTGGGGGGAACACACTGTATAATTATGGATTTGACTATAAAAGGAGTCGGAACTAGAGATAGGAGAGAGTGAGCGGAGGGAGAAACGAGAGAGAAAAAGGCTAAATTGGGAGATTTCTCTCCAGCACTCATTCATGGATTCATCAAGGGAGAAATCAAAAAGTCATCAGGCAAATGTGCTCCTAGTTCAAGTTATAATTTAGTGGATTTTGGATTCAGTTCACGAACCATATTTCTCATTGGTAGTCATTTGCTTGAGAGTAGCGGAATGTGAGAAGGGTTTCACTTGCTGCAAGACTTGTTCTTGTCTTCTTCCTCTCTCTCTCTCTCTCTCTCTCTCTCTCTCTCTCTCTCACTCTCTCTCTCTCAACTCCTTTCTTGAAAAAGCCCAACAGTAGACTTAGCCCAGACGGTTTTCACAAACTTGAGATTTATGTCCTTCCGAGAGGACCGACAGTTTCCACGAAATTCGAGACATTGCCATCCTTTCTTTGTCTCACGAGCTGCGCTCCCTTCCCTTCCTTCCCATAAGCTCCAGACCAACTTGAGGTCTGTAGTTTTATCAATACCACCAACCAAGGAGTCTATGGGACTTCCTCTATTCTCTTTTTCTCTGTCTCGCTCTCACTCTCCAGGCGCTTGGAATCTGTACAGATTTTCGTCTATTACAATATATAAGAAACTAAGAGAAAAACAGAGGGACTTTGGAACAGAGATACTTTCCGAGCCACAGAGAGAGAGAGAGAGAGAGAGAGAGAGAGAGAGAGAGAGAAATGGTTAAAATTGGCTGGAAATTTTTGAGGAGTTTAACGAGCATGTTTACCAAGCTGAGATGATTTTTTTTCGAGAGTTGAGATTTCCTCAAGTGATATATGGGCTGGAAAGGGTGGGCTTTTCATGAATGATGCATGTGCATCCGACGGATGGAGGTCAACTTTTTAGTGGATTTGAGAGATCCCAGAGTCCAACTATATTGTCATCAGTGGGTGCTTTTGTAGATGTGCCTTGCCACGGTGAGCTGTTCATTTGGGAATCGTATCATTTCTCCTTCTCCTGCATGGTCACCCATTACGTCTCCACAGAGCTTCATATTTTCTCTTTCTCTTTAGGCCCAAGCCTCTCAATGGTAATTTGACTTTAGGTCCTGCTCTTAGGATTTTATTGGCTGGGCTCGTCTGCCCCTCGGAGCATATGTGAGTGTACATAAAAGTAACTACTCAAGTCAATTTACATCGATGCACATCCAGTACACACATTCATTCAAGCTTTCCTCAGCAACCTTATTCTCCATAAGGGTCCAAGCTTGGAGTATACTATAACTGAATACTTGATAAGTCTAGGGGGAGTTCGTACATAAGAACATTTTTCAATGACAATACAAAATAGAACGGACTGTCATTTACCACAATGTTATTTTTACTCCTTCCAGGAGGAGCATTCCTTTTTAAAGGCTTAAATTTCCTCCTAGTTGGTATGCCCCCATAAAGGGAATTTACTGTATTGGAGGAGACGTAAAATACGTCCTGGTTTACTCCGACGGATCCCCATATATAGGATATGCATCTGCACTGTACTTAAGTGGCAGTCTGTCCTCGGAAGTGTTTAAGGGTAAGTGCCAGAGCGTATATGTGCGTACAGTCATTTAAATGCAAGTGTGCTATGTAAACTGCTGGGGTATAAAGTTCCATTATCTGTAATACGTGGAGAACTCCGATGTCTCTTGACAAGTGTTAAATAGGGGAGTGTATAGGGCCAGGAACTTCCCTACATAAGGGATTCTGTATGTGTGTGTGCGTTTGTGTGTGTGTGTGTGTGTGTGTGTGTGTTTGTGTGTGTGTGTGGCTACTGGAAATGTTCTGGAGAGCCTCGAGTCTGAATTCACCAATTCCTCCCTGGTTGCTTGAGAGGAGAGGGAACTATTTTTGTTTTACAGCCTTGTTTATTCTAGTTATGCCTTTCTAAAGTACCGAAGCGGGAGTTGCTTCCTTTTGCTCCCAACTAAAACCATATCTATGATATTGGTGCAGAGGCCTCACACCACTCCGCTCCTGTAGCTCCTCACTTGCAATTGTGATCTTATTGCTATCTTCCCTTACAGGAGTCCATACCGGTATTTTTATATGTACTCTCATGTGCTCCTCCACACAGCCCTACACATCGATGTACCTACAGATAGTCACGCATTTACAGCAAGTATGTGTGGCACTAGATATATATTGAGTGCCTCAATGCGTCCGAGTGGTTTTGGAGAGAGAATGAATCCGTCGTTTTGAAACGGTGCGTTGAAAGTATTTTTGTAATATGTGAGCTCACACTGAAGTTGCTCTTGGAAAAGAGCAAAGTGAAGCTAGCTCTCTCAGGGAGCCTCTACACACGAGGTTATTGAGTTAGGCAATGATACTCGTACTTATAAGGTACGGCGGAGTAATGGGAGGAGAAGGCTCTCTGCATGCTCCTCATCTGAGGAAAAGTCTGTGTGCTTTTAGCCCAGCGACTGACACACACACACACACACACACACACACACACACACACACACACACTCACACACACACACACACACATACACACATGAGGAGAGTGTCTTTATAATTTTCTCTCATCTAGTCCAATGATCCTGTGCGTGTGTCTATATGGATGAGGTATATCTGTAATTACCTATTCTACATATATCTATATAGTTATCTACAGATAAGTGCTGGAGCGTTATACTGTGAACGGGGCGATAGTAGATGCGCCAGAGCTGCGTAGTGCGTAAGTGAAGATAAAGCCCGACTGCATACGAACTACATCACTTGTTACTGGATGAATTGAACATTTTCACTTGATTCGTCTCATGCTGTGCTTTGTCCCTGATTTTCCTCCTCACTCACACACACACATACATACGCACACACATACACACACACACACACACACACACATACATACACATACACACACATACACACACATACATATATATGTACATGTGTACCAAAGGTCTGTGTGAGTTGGAGCATTGTGGATGCCTTGTGTTGAGTTGAGGATGGAGAGGACGCTGGAAGCTACTACTCCTGGGCTGTGTGAGCAGGCTGAAAGACGGTCCTGCGACGATCCGAATCACTACTTTTTAACTACGTTGTTTACCTTTGTCAATTCTCTCACACCATGACTAACTTTTTTCCGAGTCAAAGGAGACGAGTGAGAGGAGCTGTCTATACAGACCATGACAAATGCAGACTCTCCCTTTTACTCCAATCATTATCTCTCCAAAGCCTCATCATCATCTCATCGTGCGAGGAGACACAATAAACAATTATGGAATTCCTATATCCTTTTATACACTCCACACTAGTGCCTCCACGCCAGGCGGATAAATCCTATGTACAGCAGCTCTATTAGGGATACAGTCCTTGGAGCTGCAAGCCTTACAGGCACTGATATATCTGTATACCTATTTGTAGTAGATACATGGAGACTCGGTACACTTGCACTTGAATCTCATGCTATTTCTGTATATACACAACGTGTAGCTGCATAGGTAAGAACTGCTGTGTGTATGTCATCCGTGTGTGCTGGTGCTTTTATAGTTATTTGAAATTTATAGAGATTTTTATGGAGACCCAGTCCTGACTTTATAGTCTACCTGTGTACAAATTCGGGACAATTATACAGTCATGGAGAGGAATGTAGTGTAGTAATAATTCTGTGTACTACGTACCTTGGGACATTTGTAAACACTGAGAGTACGGCAGTCCTCAGAGCACCCCTAACAATAGGACTTTGAGCTAGTGTGTATGATTTCGTATGTATGGTTGCAGATGGATCCAGTCTGTTGAGATATTCTACATATAAGGCTTGATAGAACATTGGGAGGAAGAATACGCACGTAATATTACTAACAGAGAGGAGTCGGGGAGGAGTGCAAGTGCATAAAATTGGAATGGAAAAATGCGTGCCTGTAGCTCTCTCTCTGTGCAGGACCCATTGTCAATGATTGGCCAGAGAGTGAGGACTGACTGACAATGAGTGTAAACGCTCTCACAGTCATTTGTTGGTGAACTTTATGAAAAATACATATTTGGAAAGTGAACCATGAGACACATTGAGGTTGGTTCCTTCTGGCCATAGCCTTTGTCCCTCACCACTGGCATCCTCATGAACGACTGTCCAAGCACCCACCGTGCCAGCTCATGTGAAGCTGGATTTTGTGCTTGTGCACTCACTCCTCACCTCACAATTCCTCCATAGAGCTGTAATGTCAATTGTTCCTCATAGACATGTCCAGGGTTCCAATTGCTTCCCCCTTTGCAGCCTCTCTCTCTCTCTCTCTCTCTCTCTCTCTTGCAGGGATGTTCCTACGGATAGAACATCCTGTAGCTTTGTCTGAGTGAAGGGGGGGGGGGGGAGGAAAGCCATTGAGGATGATAGAAAAATTGAAAAAGTCTCAAAAATAGTATTTAAATGTTCTTGGGGCTTGCCCTCAAGAGAGAGGTTGTTCTTCCTCATGGGGAGACCCAGACTTGAGAATTTGAGAGGACATGGAAAAGGTGGGATTCCATAGTAGGAGCTCTTGCTCTTTCCCTAATTCTCATGAATAGTCATATGTCTGGTTGAGGAATTTCCACAAATACATAATAAATAGGAGAGTGAGATGACAGGTCGTGTTTCCATGTGAATACCCACGCACACGCCGGCACTCCGGAGAGGGAGTGAGGAGCCGATCACTCGAGTGCAAATTAAATGGCATTAAAATTGCAGCTGTGGATCCACCGGTTGGGCCCTCCTTTTGATGAGACCAACTGATGGGAAAGAAATGCTGGTGATAAGAGGATTGTTGGTTTGCGTCTCCTATCTCTTACTATTTTCTCTCTCTCTCTCTCTCTTCCCTTGAGCTCTCCTCTTGCTCACTTTGTGAGCTGTATAGTTGATATTAGAGCGTGTGTGATTTGGGAGCTTGCTTTTGTGAAGCATTTGAGAGCAAGTCTTTGGAAGGATGTCTTTGAGAGTGTATGTGTGTTGGAGTGTATGTTTGTGTGTGTGTGTGTGTGTGTGTGAGAGAGAGAGAGAATGTGGAAAAATAGAATGTGGAAGAGAGCGGGAGTTCAAGTAGACTTTGGGTTTTGCGGTGCTCAAAATGATGTATGACGTGGCGAAACTTGAGCGAAAGACGAGATTACATGGAAATTACACTTTTTTCCACCCCACAGGAACAAAATGTCTTTGTGTGAAAAATACTTTCGTACCAATGTTGGTTATTGCAGGCTCTCAGATTTTTCTCGTTTTTTTTTCTCTCTCTCTCTCTCTCTCACAATTTTTTTCTATCTCTCTCTCTCGGAGGAATTGCATGTCATTTTTATTCCATAAGCCCCTTTGCTGGTTTTTGTGGGGTTTGGACACAAATCTGGAGCAAGGATTGATACAGGGAAGCAAATGGAAGGAAAATTCATATCCAAGCTTGTATTTACAGATGACATTCCTGTTTACTCTGTAGCTTTTGTTGGGAACAATCCCATGTTTCAATACAATATAATTCCAAATTTTTCCTCAACATTTAATCCCTTCCGTTGACAAAATCTTGTGCAGGGGAGCTGGAGAAAGGAGAAGAGAGGAGTGGAGGAAGAGCAGAGAGAGAGAGAGAGGGACCTGCTCAATGTAAATGCAGTGTTTGCTGTCTCTCTAATACTTTACTCCACAACTTTCCTTCCCTTGGAATACGTTCCAAAGTGAATTTTGATGAAAGCAACTTCTCCTTTCGTAGTTTTCAGTCACGTCTCCACTTATTCTTCAAGTACAATTCAGAGATTGTAAGATACAGGAATGATGGCTCTCCCGACCCATAGCACTACTTCACTTGAGCTCCTCATTACTACGAGCATTGTCCTCTCCGATCCCTCCAGTCTCCCTCCGCCTTTCTCCTTCATCCCGGTCTGCCTCCACACATGACCTTTCATCTCTACTCCCAAGTATGTAGTCTTCCGATGAAGTACATATTTGTGCACTTGTCGTTTTGTCATCTGGATCGTTTGCCGTGTGTGCGCTCATCCCTTGAACTTACCTGTAGTATCTGTTATTACACATTTCAGCTTACAGTATTTAATTCATTGAGAAAAACTCCTGTCATCTTTCCATGAGCTCAGACTCGTTCATATGTCCTTACCAGATTTTAAATGTGAATATAAGCACTACAATATTTTCATATAAAAGCATATCCATCTCATCGCATGTAATTACTAGATGTATCCATGTATGAGGACATACTATATTTAGGACTTGTGCGTGTGTAAATAAACAAATGAAAAACGCAGTGGTCAGTATGTGCGTGTGGTCATTCATGGGGGCGCTGTAAGTAAATAAGTAAATTAAGAAAGTGTAAATACAAAACCCAACTGCGACTTTATCCCTTGCTAAAATCCCCCTTTCAAAAGTAAGCCTAACCAATGGGAAAAATCTCCCGTGTTTAAGCTCCTCGTGTGTACATCTGAGAAGAGACTCTTATTACTGTAGAAAACCTTGTTGGTTTTAACTTTGAGGCAGATAGCTTGAAAACAAATTGAAATGTTCCCTGAAAAGGCAGGAACAAGCCTTTCTCTCATTACATGAGCCAAGCTAGACCTTCCCTCTTATTTTTCTCTGACACTCTCTTCTCCTGTCTTCCAAGGAAAACGAGAGTTTCATCTTGGACAGAGCTCAGACAATATATTTTACGCCAAAGAAATATGGGAATCATCACCGGGTCAAATTACAAGGAGGATTCTCCCACTCACCATAGCTCCGTCGAAAGTTGCCAGGAGTGAGAGCTCTTTTTCCTCCTTCTACAGGGGGACATTTTAATGTCTGCTTCTTCTGGGAAATATTATAGGGTTTCCCTTTGGAAGAACCAAACAGGAGAAAAAAGACCCTGGACTAGTAGGAGTTGTAAGGCTGTGTATGGAGCCCAGCTCCGTTAAATCTACCCATTTGTGCATAAACGCTGTCTGTGTATGTGTTTGTAAGAGGAGGATGTATGCGTACGCACTAGGACGAGTTGCAGAGCAGAATACCGAGGTGTTTGGAGACTTCCAGAGTTTATTTAGGACCGAGGGGAAACAAGTGCATGTTTTGAGTAGATAGGAGGAGTACGTGAGAAGAGTATTGGCGAGGCGAGTTGTACTCCTGTAATGCATGATGGAATAGATTATGGATGATGAGACGATTTATTTACAATATAAAGTCAGTCGTAAATTTTAAAGTGATGTATGGCATCTGCATTTTCCTCCTGCCATCCTTCCCTTCATGAGATTTTCCGGGGCAGAGAGAGAGAGAGAGAGAGAGAAGACTCTGAGAAGAAAGAGGAGAGTGAGAAAGAAATACATACAGATGTGCACATTACTGACTTTGTACATACATATGTATGAGGTTTGGGTTTCCCAAGGAGGATTTTTCCCAAGAAAACACCAACTCCGGTATCTATAGTAACTTACCTTCCTGTGATGTTGTTTTTTTTCAAAAGTTTTCAGGGATAGGGAATATTCTGATGAATGTTGGATCGCATTATAGAAAAAAGTAAATTTGAGTGCGTATGAAAAAATAGAGAGAGGAGGTAGGCGAAGATGAGTCGTTATTGCCGTGAGCTCTGAGCCCAATTCAAACGTCTTTTTCGTCTTTTACCTTGGCTCCACTTCAATTTATTACTGCCAACTCTGACTTACCACCACTTAACATTAACATGCCGGTACAATCTGTCCGTTCAGAATGAGCACAGGAGCTAAATCTTGCGAATCCTTCTCTTTTTCCTCTTTTTTCCCTATCTCTCTCTCTCTCTCTTCACCTTCATTTCCCTCCAAGACTCTCTTTCGTCTGTTCCTTTTTACAAGCAAAATCATCTCTCTGGTTTCAGCATATTATTTACTCAAATTCTCATCCTATCTCTCTCTCTCTCTCTCTCTCTCTCTCTCACTACTGAACACAGCTACCTACCCCCTGCTTCTGCCGAGTCGAGTCAATGTGTATGTGCTTGTCTGAAGAGTCAGTGTGTACGGTTGTTGAGTAGAGCTAATGTCTACGCTCCTATGTGTGTGCATATGAAATTCATGTACAAGAGAAGAAAGGAGTCCACAATTCAAATTGTGATTTATTAGTTATACATGAGTGGATGTAATGTCAAGATTTATTTTGAATCCTCAAAGATAAATCTATGGGATGGGTATTTTTTCATTCAATGTCACATTACATTTTTGTTTTATTTCCAATAACCTCCCCGCTTTTTACTTCCAGCTAACCCATAACTTTTGGTTGTTGGAGACCACGCAACTCCATCCCATGTCGTTTTGCATTTCCCGAGCTACTTGACTAAACCCTTTTTAAAATCTACTTTTCCCCCTCATTAATATTTATAGATAGAGGATTATCAAATGAGGGAGCGTCCCACTTTATTAATTGGCGATTTTGTCCGTTCATAATTCCTCCTACTTTGGATTTCCCACTAAATGATAAATTTTATTGGGAGTGGAGCCCCGAGTTGTCAGACACAATGTATATCTATAATGTATTCTGAGAAATCCACGGGAAATCATGGAGGCAATTTGCAGGCCAGGATTTATGCATATTTTACTCTCGTGGTAAATTGCAAAGATAAAGGGAGAGAGAGTTCTGTCAATGTAAAATCTTAAGAGCATGGCAGTCTCTAGTCTCATAAATTGAGCTGCTCTCTGTCTCTCCCTCCCGTCCTCCTCACAGTGATTTTCACACTGTGACTGACTGAGTTTTTTGTCAAATCCGACATGTAAATTTCCTTGTCTACGACTGGTGTACACTCAAGTGCTACTTCTTGCACATGGATTTTCCATGGGAGATGTCACGACGTTTGAAATGTTATTTTCTCGGTGACTGCTGGCAAAGAGAAGGGCTTGAGGGTCGATGATGATTCTGTAGAGATTTAAAGTTTAAGGCAAAAGGAACAGTATGGGTTGGTTTTCCAAATAAAAAATGTCATGTTTGCTTACTCCAAGGGTTTTCCCTTTTCCTGGAGTAAAGTGACGAGGTATGTATTGAGCAAACGGTTTCGGGGAGCTTATATCCAAAAGCTGTGTTTGTCAGGGAATGGGAACGAGAGGGGAATGGTGGAAGAGGAGCTGGAATGCGTACGGTTGTTCAAACTGAGTGATATATAATTATTCCTTGTGAGAGTAAGTCGTCTGGTCTTGTTTTGCAAAAGTCACGAGTTGTATTGTTATTCGGGCTTGTCTCCCACTAAATCCTGAATAAGATGTGTGGCAGGAGTGTCACCTCTTGACATTTCGTCCCTGTATTCCTCAGGCTTGCATTTTCATTTCTCTCTCTCTCTCTCTCTCTCTCTCAAAGTCTAAGGGTAGGGAATGAAACCTATTTTCCTTGTATATTATGGATGAAATTGTCTTGTTTGCACAATCAGCCTGCACAGCAGCTATGGATATATATATATATATATATATATATGGAGGTACAAACCTGACAGAAACCAGCATCCCTCTCAGCCTCTCAGACTGTCTTTGGCTGGAGCTCACAAACGGGCTTTTATTCTGAGTCCCTCTGGAGATCCCTTTCTTCTCTCCTTTCTTCCTTCCCTAAACCGTGGCTTTCCCACTGAGAACTCCACATGTGGACGTGCATATGTCTCCTCACATGTTCACATACGTTTAAGAGTAACTTCGACATTTGTTATGATTATTAGAGTCTTGTTCGTCTTTCACGTGGGGAAAACCCTAGCTGAGTAGACTAACAAGTGATTTTCTCTTGTCATACTTTTTAATGTATACTAGAGGGACTTCATTTCTCCTCATTATCCTCATCGCCTTCCAGCGTCTTCCCAGGCTCCCTTCTTTCTCTTCCTTTCCCTTTCATCCAGGAGGACTTTCTCTATTTTTCCTACATCCAACCAATTAAACCTCTTGTTTTCTCGGATGTTCTACACGTGCATATGTATACAGTATTCAAGAAATCCACTTAAAAATTGGATCTTCTTCCAAAAACCACACAAAACCTACCTTTGGGGCAACGGGAGACAATACATGGGCAATGTGAGATTTCTGTATTTTCCAAATCCTTGAACATATTCCAAAGGCCTGGAATTATTTCAATAGAATCAAATGATTCCCTATGTTTCTTCCGAAGACTTATTTTGAACAGATTGTAAATGAAAATAACCCCATTTGTAGAATCTTCCTTCCCAGAAACATTTTCCCGGATAAAATCTTGAGAAATGACTAGAGAACTGATACAATGAAGGTCAAGATAACATAAGAATTGAAATTATGGATAAATGTACATAGGTATATACATGGTGGGAAAATACGAAGAGTACAGATTGTGGAAAGGCTTTTGAAGTTGTTTCGCCCAAAAAGGAGCTGAGGAAATGTGAACTATCTTTGGGTTGTTCTTTTACTTGTGCGAGAGGTCCCAAAAGGCATGAAATATTATTATTAGGCCTTTGTCATGATAAAAAAGTTTCCCTATGGTCATATAACAGGGCAGGCTTAAGCATACATTTGTACATAAGCATCCGAAGTCTCTCCCAACTTTGTTAACTCATGAGTCCCATAGCTGCGGTTGGGCTCAAGTTCTAGTTTTTTTTCCCGATCCGCATTGATTTCTCTTTCTTATTTGTAAGCTATTGCTTTCTCAGGGACTTGCATACTTTGTGCATTTGATCATATTTCATTGCTGAAGCTTTATTTGTTTCTCGGGATACAGGGTCTCAGTTGGAATGTGACTGTCTCTCAAGTTTCTCATGTGTATAGTTTAAAACTGAACAACAGTGGAATAGTTGTATGTTTCAGGGATTTTCTTCCCGTTTATTATCCTTGGGTACTTTCTCTCTCCTGCAGAATATTTTGCTACTTTCTCCCACCTCCTCTCCGCTGATTTCCCATTGGTTCCTTAGAATTTCGGTGAGTTGCGGGCCTCTCATGTTCTTTGCTTTTGCATGAGTTTTACTTAGCATGCAGGTAGGGTTACTCCTTTTCCTTCCATGTCCTTCATTTTGAGATACATGTCAATTCTCATGAAATGCCTTAATGAAATTCTATCATACACACATAAATGCTTGTTAGAGACTTCATATATAATTTATACGGAGGTATGTGTGCACCTCCATATACATAGATACTATAAGCTCCTTCTCATTCGAAATTTTCTGGTGTAATGAGGGAAGCTATGTATGTATGTATGAGGAGCTACTGTGCTGAAATTGCAAGGCTGCTTCTTCTCCCAGCCCTATTGTGGTGCTGAGTCTACTCTATAGGAAAGACATTAGGAAGAAAACTCATTTTAGATTAAATGTGTATTTCGTGATATTTGCAGAGAGGAATGGGTGGGGTGGGAAGTCATGAACGTGGGTGCTCGTAATAACTGAAAGGTTATGGATCGCTCCGCAGTCACTCACTCATACTGACGATACGTGCGTATGCTTATATGTATAGCATAATTACATATAATTACATACACATACGTACACCTGTGCCTACTCATACATACATCTATACTACTCATAAGCTCCTTCCCATTCTCAGGTCTCCTGGAATTCATATTTCCGTCTTCTCCTATAAATACACACACACACACATACATACACAGAGCCACTCGCACACTACTACATCCCTCTGTATCACGTCTTGATAACAATATATATTTCATAATTTAATATCTACACCGTATAAATACATGCTTTTATTTCCTTTTAATTTCCCAGTACGCACATTCATGCTCACGAATACACATACTCAATATAAATTCCAATGAAGGAATATGCGTGCCACACTCCACAGAGTTGATAGAGAGCCCTGAAGTAATTATATAGAGTTTAAACGTATAATTTTTATAAGCACATGACCACTTTTACCCTAATACTTATAAACAGGATTATTTACTATAGTAGAAGCTATACTAGATATAATTATATATATATAATTATACATAAGAATTAACTGTATTGATGAGAATTATTCCAGCAGCGATGAAGGATTCCCATCAAAACTGAGAATGTTTCATTGGATTTTTTTTAGAAGGCAGATAACTTGATGGGAACGATTGAGGCCTGTGTGTATAATTTAAGCGCATTAACATTGACAACAAATATTTCCCAAGTGTGAAGAAGCAAGAGGCAGAGAGTGAGGAAACTTTTGTTTTAACATAAGGGCTTTACTTTTCAGCCTTCAAATAGTTCTCAGATAGATAGTTTGAATTTATGTTGTAATTTCCAGAGAGGGATTTCCTCTTGTTAAATATAGATGTGTAATGGGCATACGATGACTAACAATAAATGTAGATTAAAGGAGCTATGGAGTGTGTAATGCAGACTGTGAGCCTTGACAGGGAGAAAAGTTGGGGAAAAAGCTGACTATTTAAGAGTTTCCAGAGAAATCGGCTAATACGGCTGAGAGTATGTTTTGAGAGGTAGTCGGAGAAGGAACAGACAGAGAGAGAGAAGGAAAAAGAGAAGGAGAGAGAGAGAGAGAGAGACAGGCTAAGTGTGTGCGTACATTGGAGAAGATTTGAGCTACAAGTAGGTTTAGCATAGCGAACATGCTTGGAGATGTCGAATTTGAACGACGTGAAATAATGACTCTGCTGTTTGATTAATGAATTGGGAAATGAGCTGCAAGGCATATGGCACTGAATTTTGTATGAAGTGGAGCGAAGCCATGTATTGCGAAACTGTGTGTATGTATTTGTGTGTATGTGTGTGTGTGTGTGTGTGTACCTCCCTCCCATGTACCCAACTCCAGGAGTGAAGGAGAGAGAGAGAGAGAGAGACGGAGTAAGCTGTAAAAACTTGCGAAGAGTCGGTAAAGTTTTACTCAGCAAAACTTAAGTCCAATAATAATGTACCAATCAAAAGGCAGCCTTAACTAAGCAAGTCAGCAGAAGTAGGAAGAGGCATTTGGGCCAGGCAGTGGAAGAACACCAAGTTCATTTCCAACGATTGAATTTTACATGATGTATGATGGATGCCAGGAGTTGAAGCATATTATTCAATATATATAATTCTAGCCTTTTAGCCACACTCGAGAGTAGTAGTCAAGAATTCAACTCCCAGTTCCTACCTTCTCATAACTACTACGTATAGAGTCCCGTCAACTTCTCCAAAACTATGTTTACCCCTGCTCCAGCACTACTTCACGTCCTGACCACCCTGCACCGGCATCACAATCATCAAATAGACAACTCTCAAATGGGAAATAATTATACAATGAAACAGCAAATATCAAATACAAACTCGAGAGATGGGCTTTCCATTTTACACTGGGCAAAAGACATGCTTCCATCTGGATTCCTTCAAACGCGTGTTGTGCACATTTAATTACGAACGTGTATCTCCTTTTACAGTGTCATTATATATGTACATACATACATAAGTAATTATAGTCAACATAAAGACATGAGACCACAGCTAGGTTTATCCCTCCCTTATATTTCCCAAATGTACGCAAGGACAGAAATTAATTGTATGAGTACCGTTTGCACCATTTCATAATTATGGTAAGAGGGAAAACAATGATTACAGTATTGAAGAGTGTAAAATTGAAACAACTTAAATTCTAAAATAAAGGACAGAATTTAAAGAAACATAATTTTCTAGAAAGAAAGGAAGGTGGAAATTATCTTCAAGACTTGGGGTTCTCAACTTAAAGAAGTCAAAAGTACAAAGGTAGAGAGAGATCCAAGGTAGATTGGGAAAGAGCAAATAGGAAAATCATGCTTTTATGAATGATATATGTGTGGGTTATTGTTAGGAATTATTTAAAGTTCCCGGGTGGTTTTGCCAAAAATAGTGACTGCCTGGAGAATTGCTCGGAGGCTCATGGTACATAGTGTATCGAGGAGATCAATTAAATTAAAATGCTACTTGAGCGGGTTTACCCATTTTAGTGGCATTAGGTTCCCTTCGGAAAAACAGATATGTGGGACTTATAAATGTACCTGTATCTATAGATACATACCCTGCGTATTTTGGAGATAGTCCATGAGACTCCTTCGCTGAGAGTGTGAGAGATGGAAAGGTATCTAAAGGGGAGTAGATGGGCATCAGAGGAGTGTGTACTGGGAGCGTAAGTGCGAACCCAAAGGTATGATACGTGAGGCATGGGAGCACACATATCGTCCCCACTCTAAACGGAGTGCAATTAAAGCCAAATGTACGGGAGCAAATAGACAAAAACTACATATGACATATGAAGCTACCTTTGATATTTACTTTCAAGCCATTTCCACTCGACATGATTATTTATTTAAAGTTTTTGTTTCTATTCCTCAAATTGTCTTGAGCAAACTATGCATTGGCAAAGTTTGTGTGAGTCGTCTACTCTTTTATTACTGAAACAACGGAGCTCTGAACGAGCCTTCCCAACCAGCTATTATTTCCAGAGTAAACACCTTTTATTTTACCGTCTCTCAAAATGAGCACTGAATCCCCAGAGTATTTTACACTATCAGCTCTCCGTCCTCCGATACACCCCGTCATATACACATTTACAAACACACTATTTATTTACTGTAGAGTCCAGTCTATTTTTTTTTACAGATACACAAACCTCCCTTTTTTATTCCCTTTTTACTTTCAATGGGAGAAAAGAGTAAGGAGTAAAGAGAGGGAAGAGAGGATACAAATGGGAAATATCCCTTTGAAACAAATAAACTTGTTTTGTGGTCAGGACCAAACAGCCACCAACAGTATTTTAATAGGACAACTTGACAGATCCAAGAGGCGCCCACACGAAATAAACATGAAAATCCTTTCTGGACTCCATGCCTTCCCTGAATTTTCCCATGAACTTTTTCTCTTAGAGCTATCCCCGTTGATAGAGGTTTCAAAATATAGTAAAATATTACTAAAACAAGATGTTATCAAACGGAAAAGAAGAAAGGGAATATGTTTTTCCCGCTTGTTGGACCTGAAAGTTTGATTTAATTTGTAACAACTCCCTCCCTCACAATGACCATATACGTTAACGCATAAATTAGCAAGGGTTATTATTCTTGAGGAGAAATATGAGAAACAAATTGAGGACATGGAATTTCAGTTTATCAAAATCAGTTGTATTGGAGTAGGCGAGAGAGAGAGAGAGAGAGAGAGAGAGAGGGAGAAAATAGGGAGAGAAAGAGTGAGAGAGAAAAGGTAATAATAAATAATGGAGGAAGAGAAAGAAGGCATAAGGAATGGCTCGCGTGGGCTATTTTTTTAGGGGTGTCAAGATTAGGCAGGCAAAAATAGGAAGAAATAGATGGGTATTCAAAAGTTGAAGGAAAGTGTGGTATTTGTTGTATGCATGAATTGTTCACCAAGGACAGTATTTGTTGTATATTTTTCCGAAAGGGGACTGTACGCGGACTACACGAGGGTTAGGGAAAAATAGAAAAAAAAAACATAACGTGGGCTTTGGGATGGAAATAGTGTTATAATATAAGCTGCTCATGCAAGTAACGAATTAATAAAAATGTTTGCTCGAGCTGAGGAAACATGCAAGGGAGAAAAACTGTTTACTCCAAAATTCAAGATTTGTGGGGTTACAATAAAATCTGAAATTAAAGGAAACAAAAACGGAAATGTCGCATATTTACTCGAGTGTGTAGGTGCTTAAGAAAGTGTGTGCTGCTCCCTTTTCTTTCTTTCCTTCAGGTCATTCGTGACATAATCCTCCGAGTTATAAATCCTTAGGGGAATTTCTTTCCTCTCCGACGGTTCCTCTCTCTCTCTCTCTCTCTCTCACTCTCCCTGGCTTTTTCGTATACTCTTTCCCTCCCTATAACGCACTAGACCCAGGGAATAGACATAATTATAAGATTTCCACCTAAAAACGAAACAAGGATTTAATTATTAATGACTGTCCGCCGTACACACAGTCACAGAGCAAAGCATGTACATATAGGGAGGACGCTGGGAAAAGGCCAAAGGCTCAGCGACTTTGTCCGTGCAAGGGAATGACCAACGTCCTCAAAAATCTATTGGTTTCCCTATTCCTGATCACATTCGCCAAAGCATGCACCTCCGACTGTTACACATTTGTGTCCATATCCATACATGCATGGGCTACTGTATGTGGGATACATCCCAGGAACTACGTACATACTCACATACTTATTACAGGCAGTCATCTCTATGGGAGAGCCCCTACAAAGAAGGAAAATAGAACGCTTGGATAAGGTCACGCTCGAATAAATACCAAAATTAACAATGTGATAAAAAGGAGAATGCTCCCATATATTTTTGTCCCTTGTAAAACATCCATATAGGGGGATCCCTCATAGGAGGAGTACACTGTACATCTATATATGTATTTCAGAACAGAGAACATATAGTTACATTCGGTGTGATTTTTACCTGAGTCTCCTATGCGTGTGAGAGTAGTTGGGAAAAATAGGGAGATGGAACATATGACCATGCATAATGAATTAATGGTCTTAAAACATTTCCAACTCTCATTTCTCTTCTGCACTTGAATATCCAGCTTGGAGCTCAGATGAGCGTTTTATCCCTCTCTGAATCAAATGCGCTTATTTTTACGCATGCAATATCACCAACCTCGAGTTTGAAACTCTCTCACTCACTCGCTCGCTTCGTTCTCTCAAGTGTTTCAGACAATATGATATCTACTATAACCGGTAATTATCTGACAGGATTTTTTTACCCTTCCTTAGACACACACACACACACACACAGACACATAACCGCCAACATTTATATTCCCTTTCTATGACAATCCATAACATTTTCGTTTCAAACAAAAACCTCAACTTTAAATAGCATCCGGGAAATATGTCCCAGAAACACTGGTCTTATCTCGGCCCAAATAGAAAATGTAACGCTATTTTGTCCTATAAACTGTTGACGAGATAGTTTCTTCATACCTCATAGAATTTTTTCTAATATGCGTGGATATGTTGGAGAGGGTTATGTGGTAAATGGAATCCTTACATAAATGTCGGTACACGAGGAGCATGACCGGTGTTTAACTCATTGCTGGAGTCGTTCCTTTAGTAATAATAATGGTACTCTGATAATTGTATTTCTCAATGGTACGATTTTCCCTCGACATATGAGTAGTATATTTGAAGAGGAGACGAGGAATTATTTGATAGGGACTTGTACAGTTGGATTAGGACTGTAATAAAACTACTCTCTCCTGACAATAAGGGCAACTCTGTGAGAGGGAGAGAGAGAGAGAAAAAGGAGTAGGACTGGAAGAAGAGGATACTAATTCCAATGGAGGCAGTTGCTTGGAAACTCAGTTGTTTCCTAAAAAGATAATAGAGTCTCGTCAACTGTTTCGAGGACACAATTGTATGGATGTGGGTTTTTGTCCATGCTTCATACATATGAGTAGAAACGCATTTGTTCACTCTGTTAGCTTTAGTTTGTGTATGTGTGTGTATGTATATGTATGTATGTATGTGTGTGTGTGTGTGTGTTTGTGTCTGTAGGAGTAACAGTGTGTTGTGAGTTTTTGTAGGTTTCCATACGCTAGCAATGTGTGTACTCTCATGATTACCAAGGAGGAGTCTGCTCCTTTGCTTTGGACATGTTATTTACTCTTGTAGTACATGGAGTGAACAGAAAGGCTTCGTCTCATCTTTTCATGCAGACATGATGATCTTGATGATGATGATGATGATGATGATGAGGAGCAGGGTCATATGACTTGGCTTGTAAGCTCATCAACTCAACCATTTCAATGTTCTTTTTTTCTCCTCTCTCTCTCTCTCTCTCTCTCTCTCTCTCTCGAATTCCTCATCTATATCTCTCCCACCTCCTTCCATTTACATACAATCTTCCACTGTTCCACTGGGAAATTACGCACTTAAAACTCTCCGTAGCGTGCAGCTTCCACAGCTTGTGCAAACATATATCTACCGTGCGTATAAATATATTGAGGATGCATACACACGCAAGAATACTAATTGTAAGAGTAGCTACGCACAATTCACAAGCCTTTCATAGACGTCCCTATTAGCCTATAAGGGAACCCTTTTTCTGAGTCTACTTTTGTGTACTTGCACAAATCTAATGTCCCTCAATATATATCTACGAGCATGTACTCACTCATAAATGTAATTACGTTTCATCTGCTCTTATGCATGTTTACGGATATGTGAACCAGAGAGAGAGAGAGAGAGAGAGAGAGAGAGAGAGAGAGAGAGTAGAAAGAGAGACGCATGAATCCATGGAAGGAGTAATCAGAGATAATGACACCCGAATTTGTTCATATTGTTTCATTGGGACAGGTATACAACAACTCCACTCACAATCACTCCTTCCAGTCAAAACAACAATCCAAGCTTGAAATACAGGCTTGAATTTCCAGATCAAAAACGCTTTTGATTCCAGACATAGTCCATAGTCCATAGTCCTATTCCTCTCCCAGGGACTATTCTTATTGGGCTCTGTAGTGTGTGTATATTTTCCCCTTCAGTTAACATCCTATATGTGTTTCTGTTTATGTTTAGATTTTCTTTGGATATTTTTACATTTGATAGCCATGGGATTTAGTACTTGGAGGGAAATTCGTCGGGAAAAGATAGTAGGGGGAAATGTCATGGAGTAAAGTGCATGTGAGGATGTATGCATATGTACAGTACACCAATAGGCAGAACACCTACGCTTTTTTTTCCACAGGATATATTCCCAGAGCTTTATATGGTTGTAAATGTATACTGAGCATCTATGCAAATGTGTATAGCGGTCCTGGAAAAAGGCACGGAGCTTCCTGTTATCCCTTGAGTTTTATTGAAACTCATCTTATTTCCCATGGAGAGTAGTAGTCTTGAGCACGCTATGAAGCCCAGAGTTAGTTTTTTCCATGGGTTGGAGAGAGAGAGAGAGAGAGAGAGAGAGAGGAGAGAGGAGAGTTGCCCAGGAGTTTTTCAAATGCGTTAATGATGTCACTCGGTCCTGATGTTCCAAGTCCTTAGCCCTGTCATAAGTTTTCGGCTGGGTGGGTATACATGTTAATTTGAGTTCACGGATCGGAGCAACCCCATGGAATGCCCTTTATGTTCCTGTCAATGCCCCGGAGCTGGAGTGGTTCAGCTGTACTTGAGAAATTGTCAATTGCAAGATATGCGCAGATGGAGATGGGTTTTGTAAGGAGTGGATTCTCCGTCGGTAACTCAATACAGGAGTGGTGGTAGCAATAATATTTGAGAGGGAGATGTGTGGGTAATGCGAGGGAATGGCAAAAATTCGTTTGTAATGAGTGACGCGGACGAGAATAATTTATCACGTAGAACGCTCGTTTCTCTCTCTCTCTCTCTCTCTCTCTTGTGTCTCACGCGAAGGGGAACACATTTCAATGTGTTGTTCCTACTGCTGTGTGTGCCTGCCCATACGAACGGAGTAGTAGTAGTAGTAGTAGAGTTTGAAAAAAAACACTGGAGAAAAATGTGCATTTTAAATGCAGTACAAACTTGAAATTATGCTTTCAATTACCAACATCATTTATCTTGTATGTATGTTGGTTGGTGTAGGAGAGAATCTGTCGCGATAAAAGCTCCAACCCGCACAACTCATTTTCCCATCCGCGGCTCTCTCTCTCTCACTCACTCTGTCTTCCCTCTTTGTATGCTAACGTACGTGTTTACATTACACAACGAAACCCCAAAGAGTATGTACACAGAGTTGCGCATCAGTGTCGTCGTGAGGAGACCAACCGTCCACAAATGACTGCTTGCATGCAATTGCTAGTGTGTAATTTCCAGATGACATTGTTGTATCTACATATGAACTCCACACACACACAAAAGTAAATTGTTCCTATTCCACTGTATGCACTTTAATGTCATGTACTTTTAAATTTAAACATATCCCATGCAATGTTCACTAAATTCCTAGTTTTTAAGGAAGGAGTAAAACTACACTGAGCATAAAGTCGTTCCTATGAGTAGGTCTTCTTTCCTACCCTATTGGAAAAATCCTCGAGCGGACTCCTTCATCCACAAATCAAATGTAGAGATGTACGTACATACATACACTGGTACATATTAGAGGTAGAGTAAGATGCAAAGGAAGCACATTTTTTCAGGGGAAAAAATGTATGTGGTTGTTTTGCACACAGAAATAGAAATGTTCCAGGTACAATTATGTTGTTTTCTGGTGGAGGTTCCTATGGTAATACATATTTCTTCATGGCTGCGGACGGAAGGAAAAGATTGGGGAAAAAGTTGGTTGCGGCAGACCAAAAGTTACTTTGTTTTCTTCCCAAGTTTTTTTTTCTCAACGTGAAATTAAATTATCAAAGTTTTATTCAGCGAGAGTGAGGAAGGGATGATCGGGCGTCCATGTGGAAATTCCCTATTGCTCTGCTTGACAAAGCAGCCGGCCTCAGTGTTTACTTGGACGCATCTCATATATTTATTTTTGTTTGTGTACATACAGACGGAGGCTCGGGTACCCAGTCCTTACCTACTTCTCCACTTGATATGTAACTACATTTATGTATTTTGTATTAAGTATGCTCCAATGTTTTCCTACAGAGGAGTTTTGCATTTCTTCAGTGCCCATTCACGCTCCTACGTCTCCACATTTTTTTTGCGTTTATGTGAGGAAATATTTTACCATGTACCTCCACTACATTCTCTGCCCATAGGTTTTTACCTACGCCAATTCCACTGTAAAAATAGATGTAAGCAACTGTGGATACATAAATAATGGAGGATTTAACGTACTCCGATGTGCCCATCCCTGTATACATACATATGTTTCCCATACGTGTGTACGTATGCATGCTCCCAGTCTCGAATTTACCTTTGCAGCAGTTACGTGCAAGCACCTACAAATGTGCTATTGTGCAGAATTTATAATGCACCCGAATGTGCTCTAGCGTATGTGCATACTAAAATATGCGTGTATCTGTCTACCAATGCATCTTCATTGTGGAGATTGAAATTGAGAGAGCAAAGATAGAGGAGGGAGAGAGACAGAGAGAGAGACAGAGAGAGAGACAGAGAGAGAGACAGAGAGAGAGACAGAGAGAGAGACGAGAGGGAAGGTGGAGATTATCCAAGACTTTTATTTTTCTTGTACTAACTCAGGCCTGGCTTGACTTTTGCAAAACAATGAGACATTGTTTCCCATTGACGGGGACCCTGAGTGGCTCCAGGTGATTATAATAATAAGGTGGGGAAAGAGGAAGGAGTCGAAAAATAATTGGAATGCTATTAAAAACTCCTGTGAATTTTTCTCCCAGCTCATTCATTTCCTTACAAACCACTATGAGTAAAGTACTGCCTATTGCCTCTGCCTCCTACAATTGGTTTTTATATAAGTACGGAGATTGAGACTGAGAGAGAGAGAGAGATAGAGAGAGAGAGAGAGAGGGAGAGAGAGTGGATTTGTCTAAAGCCAGTTTCTTGTTCAAGGGTTTTTGGGTGAAATGACTGGCAAAAATAAATATGTGGGTTCTCGCTCCTTGTTGTTGGATCTGAGAAATGGAGACACACGGGTGAATAATACTTTGGCTAAGCTTCGTTGCTTCCTCACAGCCATAGCCCTTCTCCTTGCTGTAGCTTGGGTTATTACTCAAGATGACGAGAGGGAGAGATACAGAGAGAGAGAGAAGGATAGAGAGAGGAAGGAGTAGCTCTAATCCAATTGTTTTCCCAAATAATACTTGAGTAGTCTATAATGGCATAATAAATAATAAGATGGTAACGTCAGGCTATAAATTCTCAAGAGTACACACACACACAAGAGTCAGAGCAGAAGCAGGAGCAACAGCAGCCAAAGGAATGAATGTACAAAAGGGAAAAAAATGAAACAAAACCTTGAGAGTGACAATTTCAACTCTTGAATCCTTTGTCTCTATTAGCATTACAGTCTTGGGTATATATGCCCAAGCTATATTTTATGGCTGAGACTCTCGAGCAAGTCAACCTCGATCCTTCCATGTCTCAATGTGTCCTCACACATTTGCATAATAGTTTGTTGTATGGTGAGAAGGGGTCATAAAAAATCCCTCGTTAAATTCCACCTTTAATGAATGTCCGCTCCAGACTCACATTAACTATTTGGGCTGATATCCGCAGGTGACATTCTCAATGAAATCACATCTCTCTCTCTCTCACTCTCTCATGAGCATTTAAAACACACATAGTCCCTTCCAGGACTTTGTCTCCCTAAAAACTTCCACTTCATACATACGAGCCCTAATTCTTCCTGGAGCAATCCATGGGATGTTTTTCATGGGAAATGTAACAAAGGGAAGGCTTTGGGGTACTGTGAGATAAAACATTCACGGATCCTGATTCACAGAAAATCCCACTCTGACATTGTGTGTACTTGCACTTTTGGCAAAACGTTCCGCCCACGTGTCTCCCTTTCCACATGGTTGGGTCCCTGATGAATTCATAATTTCTTCTATGGAGTCTCCTATGGCTAGAAGGGTGCTCTTGCTAAAGGAATTTTGGAAGCATGGAGGGTAAGAAATCCGTAAGGACTACTGGGAATGAACTGTCCTCCAGACCCAGTAGTTTCAATGGGACTCACTACAACCCTTTCCCATTGCTCTTAAGATAAGACAGGATTTCGCGTGCGTGCCAGCTCTCCCAGAGTGTAGACATGGGCGTACATACATGCGTGGAGGGATCTGGTATGTATGTGAGGGTTGCGGCTAGGGAATGACTGGATTACAGGGAGAGAGGAAGAAAGACGAGGCTAAGACTGTAGCAATTGAATGTTGCAAGGTAAAGTGATGGAAGGCTCGGTGTTAAAAGGATGGGAGCAGGTAGTGTAAAGGGTCTGTACTGTCTCCTCCACACGGAGTACAAATGCATGTGAGACAGTAAATGTAGGTGTGTACTTGCATATATAGATATACATATGCTCATCGTGGTTAGTGTGCGGGGACTACTACTACTATTACTACAACGGGTAGGAAGGGAAGTGGAGCTCCAGCTCGTTACACTAAGTAGCTATACAGTGGAGAGTGAGAGAGAGAGAGAGAGATACGCTGAGTGATAAAGGAGGGAGGATAGTTGAGGTCCAAAACTCAGACCTTCGCTGCTAGTTATTGTGTTCCGCTCTATTGCCTTGTGACTCAAACTGAAAGCTATAACTTTGTTGTCCAACGCGGTAGTTTATCATTATCCTCAAGTTGCAGCAAACAAGACAAAAAGATTAACGGTAGTAATTAAGTCTTAAAATGAATGCTAGCTATTCACGCAATCTGACAAAACTCCTGAGTTTCTACTCCCTCTTCCTCCACACACACACACACACACACACACACACACACACACACACACACACACACACACTCACACACACACTATTTCACTCACTGCGGAGCAAGGAGCAACCTCACTGCATATCTCCCTCTATGTCTCTCTCAGAATTATATTTCCATGTGGAAAGGTGCACAAGGAGTCACACACCACATGAGGAGCTACATAGTATAAGCTCTTATACAGCCCCGAAATATGTACAGATATGTCGGGCCAACTTCCTCCACTGCTACTGGCTCTACTGAGCCTGCCTACTTACTCACAGGGACATGTCCATGCATACACAAATATGGCCCTAAAACTGGCCGGAATATTCCTTGACACCGACACAAATCCTCAATTATCTACGTACAAACAACAGTGAGGTACAGGTGCATGGACGATTCAGTACTCCATAGGTACTTTTACATGGGAAATTTTGGAAAAGGAACTACAGTCCGAGGAATGCCCAGCCTGGACGAGTACAGAGACATTAAATATGGGCACACAAGCAAAGCATGCAATTTAACCTCCCAACCTCTCCATGTGCTTATGGTACTAAATTATGAGTATCTGTGAGGAGCCCATAGTTGGCAATACTGTCGGAGTCGACGGAGGCCTGAGAGTAGACAGGTAGCAGACGGAGAGTAATGCATGCCTTTGCTCTGACGCTTTGTTTTTCTTTCGTCTTGCACAATTACCCACATTGTTACAGCGTCGTAAACACCAGAGTCTCATCCAGTGTCGAGCCTGGTTACAGCAGCTCCATCATATGTAGTGGTTCGCAGGTAGGATTTCCACGGGTTGCCAGGACGGACTGTTGTGTGAGGAGGTAATGTATTGTGAATGGGTAGAAGGGGAAAGAAACCCTCAACACGACTCCTATCTCTGAGTTTCAACTCGCCATTTTCAATATTCATGTCGAAGGATATGGAGGGTCCCAATAGCTCTCCCATTTACTCCGGTAGAAATATACGGGAGCAAATAGCTCTGGGAAATTTCAACGGCTTGAGTAGTAGACCATTACAGAGAGGAACTGTGTGTGGGGACTATTGAGGCTTATTGGTAGGGCTGTGGGGTGGGCCAGAAGTTTGGAGTGGCAGTCAGGAGGGACATTCAGTCATATTAATTCTTTTATCAATTCCCGTACAATTCACTGTCACTTGGCTTGGTGTGAGAAGAAGGCATTTACGGCCTTGCATAAACATACGCTTGGGCAATTTCCTTTGGAAAACTACATGTGGAGAGTTAGGGAGAGCATCCGCAAACACGGATTGTAATGGTGGTTTAAATAATGCTTTGCATTATCCCCACGCGAATTTCTCATTCCTGGGGTATTTTCCTAGTTTTACCTCTCTCACTCACTCTCCCACTTTCTCTCTCTCTCTCTCTCGCTCTCTCTCTCTCTCTCTCTCTCTCTCTCTCTTTATTTCTCTCTCCGAGCAGACCGCGGCCAATTGACTTGAGAACTGGCGACAATTTTAATTCATTTCCCGGCTCTTACCTACATACCTCAGCGTGTTTATTAACTAACTAACTACAAGTTGGACATGGGAGATTGCGAGGGAAAGGACTTGGCATATGGGAAATTAGCTGGTGCTAGCGTTGGTATTTGTGAGGTGTGTATCTATATGTGGGTGAAAATACTCATGTTATGTAGGAACGGGGCTCGGAGTTGGACATTTAAGGATTTCCTAGTCACTGCCAGAGAGCTGTGTTATTTTTATATGGGTCATATACACACGTGACTATATATAGACGCTCGGGTCACTGACGGAGAGTATGTTGGCTTGGGGCGAGCATGGGGTAATTTATACAGTTGGTATGTATCTACACGGACGTATCCTGAAGCTCCAATAATTTGGCTGATCGTCATTCCTAGACCCTTTGAATGTATTTTGGTTCTGGTGTTTGAATACCAGTACAATAAAGTGTACATAAATAGTAATTGGAGCATGAGTCCCAGCCGTATTGTGTGTAAACGTCTGTACGTAATTATAGGAGCTATCTGAGGAAATCATACATCACCAGCAAGGATGTAATCACTAGTTTGGTTTTTTTTCTCAATGGACCTTTTCCCTCCGTTCCACATGCGAGAGAGGCAGTAGTGGCAGTCTGACGTGGTACATGCAAAAAGGAGAAAGTCTCGGGAAGAATCAACCTGGCACAGTTTTATATCCCGAGCTTTCACTCCTCGCTAGTAATAGGACCAGAGATATGCTAAAAGAAAGAGTTAGGGCAGAGTCTACTGGCTCACATTGGGAACCACGGCACTCCCTGAGCTTCGATAAAGCGTACGTGAAAGAAATGAGAAAATGTGGACCACTTCCCTCCTTCAATGTCAATGTGCAAGTGGGGACGAGCCAAGAGAATGGACAGTCTCGGAGGAGCATTTACATACCTAGTGGAATCATGTGTGAATATCTTTTACTCCTTCCCTTCCCAAGGACGCTTTTCTCCAAGTAAGGAGTCAAGTGGTGGAAAAAGTGTAGAAAAAAATTGTAGATGGGAAAAGTAAGAGAGACAGGCGGTTCTTTTAGGGAAAATGAGTCCTCGATATTTCAACGGGGGAGTGGAAGAGGGAAACATAGGGAAAAATAAAAGCAGTACTGTGAGGAGGAAGGAGTTGGTGAAAGTTCTAGAGGGGAAAGCAATGGCTCTGAGTTCCAGTGACGGAAGAAGGAGCCAAAAGGCAATTACAACTGATTTATCGTCTGGGGTTCTCGGCCAAATCAACCTTGTACAAGATTCACTGACTACAATCCTCACGTAATCTTTCCCTTGTTAATTCTACCTTATTATCGGCTCGTTTATGCATCGTCGCTGTGTCCCTCGTACTCCCACACACACCCCCTTCCCTTCTCTGGCTAGGCCCTATGCATGCGTTCTTGGGGAAATGAGGAGACCAGGAGAGATGAGGAATATAGAGGAGACGATTTAGGAAGCATGCAGGAGAGATGGAGCAGGAGGAGACGAGCAAGACAAATTCTAGAGAAACGCCAGCTAAGAGGAGATACTAGGACGAAGAGACAGTATGGAGAAAGCATTGAGTACAGCTCGATGGTAAAATGTAGCAGTTTAGAAAAATTCCGGGTTAAATCAAATCTCTAGTATAATTGGGACAAAGTGTAAATGTTTAAATACATTGGAAAACTTTTCCCATGTATTTAGGTTAACATCCCTGACACATTTATATGCTACATAATGCAATGACATGCGTATGTTCCCTCAGATTTATGTATGCTTTTTGGGATACGCACACATGTAACTATAGAGAGAGGGAGTCCTGAATGAAAGGCGTGGGAATACATACAAAGAAAGCAGGGGATGGGTTCGAGAAAGCGTTCCGGTTAGTTTTCTCATTGACTCCCGGTATTAGCAAGGAGCGTTAGTAGTAGTAGTAGTAGTAGAAGTCGTAGTATCTGTAGTAGTAGTAGTAGTGGTGGTGGTAGTAATAGTAATATTAAGAGTAGCTGAAGAGAAAGTAAGAGAGTAAGATAGGGAGAGTGAGAGAAAGCGTACGAGCTGAGTAAGAAGAAAGGAGGATTTTTAAGGTAGGTAAAACTTGGTGGATGGATCGATTGGGAAGACGAAATAGGTGGAATAGGTTTGTATGGATATCTCCTAAGAGCTGCGTGCTCTCCGTCTCTTGTATAGTTACACAGTGTCTGTATGGATGAACATGCCGCCCTACCTATTCAAAGTAAGCTGATGTAAAGGGGTAATGTTGTTGGATTTTCTCTCGTGCAGTTCAATTGAATGTTTTTGCTTCTCCTCGTCGGAGTTGTTACACAGGGAAAATGTCTAGCTTAAATTTCCATGCTACCACAAAAGTTGGATTTATTTTTTGACTAAATGTTAAGCTAAAGCCCTTCACTATTTTATAGGAGTTTAGTCCCAGATATCGTTATATCTTCAGGGATCTACGTGGGATCAGGGCTGAACGTCACCAGCTGGATTCATATTGTAATGGTTGTGTGCGGTGTGTAAACTTTGATAATCCAGAGCCAACTCAGGATTAGTTGCCTATAAAGAATCCAAGTTAACATTGAAAATAATGAGTATCTTGGGTATGCTAACTTGTTCATGCTCAACTGGCTTCTGGGGAGAAAGTTTCCCATACTTTTCACCATCCTTTTTCTCCTAGCGGATTTCACACTTGTCTCTCTCTCTCTCTCTCTCTCTCGTCTCTCCTCTCCCTCTCCTTTCTCTCTACAGATCCCCATGCATGGGAACAACACACAAGCAATCACGTCTTGTTATCTAGCACCACACGCCGGATTAACCGGTGAAAGGAGCGGAGTGTGAGAGGCGAGTGAAGGAGTCTAATCAAAGAAAATAGTCCGTAGCTATTCCTATTCACTTTTATATCTCGTCACAAATTAACAACGCTCAAGCCCTCCTCCTACTCATTTATTACATCTCACATTCACATCCCACCAAATTATTGCTCTTCATCTACTTTCACGTCTCCTTCCTTCTCAATCTCCCTTTATTGTCTATAGTTCCTCTCGTAAACTTTTCTCCCTCAAAGTTGCTCCTGATTTTGTCTCGTAATTGTTTTCCCTTTCAACTTTCCCTTTAAATTTCTTGTCTCCGTTCGTACCGGGCTCGTTTTTCCCATGACTTTTTCCATTTTTTACTTTCTACTCCACCACACCCTCACCTCGTGCAGGATTGTATAAGCCCCTGTGCTCATATTCATATAAAGGAAGAGTCTTTCCCATCGACTGCCACCTCTTCAAATTTATTACCTCAACTTATTTAGCTTCCCTCAAGGCAATATTTTTATTAACTACTAACTAAAATCATATGTAAATTATTTTCATCATAGTAGTATGGCGTGAGGATCCCATGCACAGCTCAGATAGTGACTGGGAGGGTGGGATAGACTCGTGAAATTAAATAGATGAAAGGTGTTTGAATAGAAGGGAACTTTGTGTGAAAAGGGGGAGGATTCAAGTATATAAGACATTTCTATAAAAAAAACTTTTAAGTGACAAGCGATGAAGGAGGGAGGGAAAGATAAAAAACTTGCATAATTTGATTATGACTTGGAGGTAGAAAGTGAAGTTGAAAGGAGAGTGTTGTGTATAATTATAAGAGAGTTGACAAGGACGGGGAGAGAGAGAGAGAGAGAGCGAAAGGAAATACCTAGTTGGTGACCCGTTTTAACTTAATGATTTTTATTGCTTAAGCTCTACACCTCCGTCCGCATCTAACTATGAAAGAAATAAACTTTGGGGTTAAGTGAATTTACAAGGAAAAATGATAGAGAAAATTTGAGAGAGAGAGAGAGAGAAAGAAAAAACGACAGACAAGGGGAAAAAAGTCCAGGTAAAGTTTCTCAAGGATGGATTGGCAATATATCTGGGAGATAGGAGACGGCTGGAAGGGTTTCCCTGGCTTTGCATGTACACCACCGTCCTACATATGACGTGGAAAGTGTGTGTCTAAGATGCCTCTTGTTCAGAGGCATACACTTGGATTGTAGTGGGAAGTAGGGAGGAATAAAAAGAGAGGAAGTTCTGCGACCTGGAAATATCGTCGACGTTCGGCAGCCACATTTGTTCCTTTGGCTGAACCACAGAAAGGAGTCAAAGGAAAAGCAAACACATTTCCGAATGTAAGATGGGGATGGAACATTTCCAAAAAGTAGTTTTTTTCCCTATTCAAATATTGTTTGCTCACGTATACGTACACACGTGAGTCTATGTAGACATGGAGGAGTTGGCTGGAGTAGGCCGGTGAGGAACTACGAGTGGAAAAATCTTGTCTGTCCTTATGAAGGGAAAAATCGGATGACAAGCTTTTCCCATTTTTATATTTACCGTCGTTCCTTCCTCCAACAGTTGACAAAAGGAGGCTGTTGGAGAGGAGCAGTGCCGAGTGAGAGAGAGAGAGAGAGAGTGAACATCATTACCATGGAATTGTCAGTGTGTACTGGGAAACTATGTGAGGAGAGGACGTGTGATGAGAATTTTGATTTCTTTTGCCCTTCAATCCATAAACTCCTCTGCCGGCGAGACTCTTCTGTGTATTATTTATCTTTTTTTCTCTCTCACTCACTCCTCAGTCTCATCCTTGGAACTGCTTTACATGCAGATTGTCTTTGGTTGGAAATGGTGCTCAAACCGCTGTAAAACTCTGGCTTTGTTTAACACACACACAAACACACACACACACACACTCACATCCACATATACACCCCGAGAGTCTCTCGCACACAATACGCTTGTGTACACACTGGAAACTAATGTCCTAATGGGTCGTCTTCTTCTCTGCCTCCTCACTGGCAGTTCCCATAGCACACACACTGTGTGCTCACGTCAGTATCAACATCATATTTTCTTACTCGCTGCACTTTATGTAAATACTATCGTCTCCTCACTCCTCAATCTGTGTTAGATATCATCAACATGATCATTTCCGAGGAATTGATAGTCCACCCTGCAGATATTGCATCTCATTACTTTCCACACTCCTCCTATCATGTCTCAAGGCGTCCGTCGTCTTTCCCCCATTTACCTATTTGTTCACACTTTTACATGTGCTCTGCACTTTTTCCTGTCGCACAGGGCTGCTTCATCCAAGGAACCCAAGCCTGGGCTCTTCCTTGTACTAATAGTGCGTGTGCATGGACTTACGTTTGGGGCACTCCCGGGCTATGGGGCATTAATATTCCAGGATATTTTTTGTATCTTCCAACACATCCCATTTACATGGCAATGCATTCCCTTTCGTGTTTGCTTTATGTGTATGTGTTTGCACATGAGATGAGATTTTGACAAAGTGTGTACTAAAGTGCATTTTTAATAAACATTAAGTCCAGGCTTTCTCATATAGACCCCTATATCAGTTTGAATATTTATCTACACAAACATAATTATGCATCTTGCGTACATAGTTGTACATATGTACTTGCAGTAGAGTGAGCATGAGAAACACATTGGTCTTATTCTGGTCTCTTTACTTCTTGGGAAGGATTAGAATAATTTAAAAAAAAATGACAAACACAATTCTCACCACGTGAAGCAATTTAAGGACTTTGGTGACAAAAATGACTTTCCAAAGGAATTAATGCTCACAGCAAGACATGGGAAGCCAGAGGCTAGGAATAAATTAAATAAAAGAGGGAAGGTGAAAGACTCTCCTAAAATCATTTTTTTTCTAGCCTTGCCCCACTCTCCCATCCTTTTGTCACATGAATATTCCAAGTAGTCCAAGTCCACTCAATTGATAGCATTTTCACAAAAAGTCCGGGATAAAAGAGAACACTACGGGGCTCGGGTGAGATTAAAAATGCAGGGGAATTCTGTGTACGAGGGAAAGGAAAACACAAGTTTGTCCAACTATTCATGGGCTTTGTTTTCGATTCAAAACTTTTCCCAAGGAGTTCTTCTCTCGCTCTCTCTCTCTCTCTCTCTCTCTCTCTCTCTCTCTCTCTCTCTCTCTCTTTCCCAAGGAGAAGGACGAGGAGAAGAAGAGGCAAGGAGGAACTAAGTTCCAATGTGTAATTTGAGAGGAAATGTGTGGAGTTTTAGTGGGATTTCCCCCCTATATCTCGAACACGATGTGACGTAAGAATTCAATACTTGGAGATAATCCATGTTTTTTTCCTCTCCTGTCTCGAACATGGGATACATGCCATTTGATAATAACAAAGTGTAGTTTCTAGTGTTTTGTACTTCCCCTTATCTCTACACACTATCTCCAATATTAGTTGGAGTTTTGAAGTTGTTTGGGCTGAGGGGGAGGAAAACAGTTTTCTCTGGTGAAAATACTTGTATCTCTCTGGGAAAGTTGGAGGAAATACAGGGACAGTAAATAATGACAGACGGGCGTAAGCAGGTAATAAGGCAGTTGGTGCTTGTTGTCTCTCTTTTCACCGTGTGTGTTCTCCTTGTTTCCCCTTTGATTGGGCATTTCAATATTTAGGAGAGAGAGAGAGCACGCAAGTTTTTCCGGCTAAGGAGCAGTCTCGGCAGGGGCTTCGGCCAACATGATATTATGTGAATAAATGAGTAGTCTCTGCAAGTGTACAGTAGACGTTGGAATTTCTGATAAGATTTCCCACTCCGAGTGAGTAAGGAGGAACTTAGCGGAGAAAGTCAGACCTTTTCAGTCTTTACTCAAATACGATATCGTCCCTGGCAATGGACGAATATCGGTTGGGTTTTGTGCGTATAAGTAGGTATCTGTATGATAAAACCACTATGTAGACCTATACGTGTGTAATTATAAATGTGATCGTATATAGATAGATATAATGGTGTGTGTGTGTGTTGTTCCTAATCTATAAATGCTGTCTGTCCGCCATATTACGAAGGAGTTAGGGAAGTACAGCTAGTACGGCTGTTGTCAGTATCTATACCTACTTATCTGTATGTACGACTGTGGAAGGAGGATAGAAAGAAAGAGTCCAAGAAGCTTTCACCTACACTCCTGTGCGAGTCACGAAGTTGTTTGGGAGTTTGTATGTGAACTAGACCCTGTGAATATTTTACAAGAACATCAAGTGCTCTCAACCATTATGTGATAACTACCCAAAACCTATTCCACTTTGGACTATCAATCAATTTGACTCCCGGCCATCCCCCACTCCACTTGCCCCCACCTCTCCAAACCATTCTCACATTTCCAAAGAAATCAGATCACCTGGAATATCCACACACACACACACACACATACTCACACACACACACACACACACACATGAAATCTATCAAAGCTGTCTAATCCCCCAGAAAGTCCACACATTCACTTCAGATTTGAATTCCACCAGGAAAAGCCTCCGAGTCATAATTGAGATTTCCATAGATGGGTATGTACGCATCCCCGGTGATGTGAGGAAATCGGAAGGAGCCTGGGAAAAGGAAATTCATTAAAATTACGATATTCGACCCAAAACCCAAGACATACATACTAGCCCGGGTTTCAGAAATAGACGGGGAGCGAATCTCTTGAT
Source organism: Allacma fusca (assembly GCA_947179485.1). Lineage (NCBI taxonomy): Eukaryota > Metazoa > Arthropoda > Collembola > Symphypleona > Sminthuridae > Allacma > Allacma fusca. The sequence continues at coordinate 31,471,928 of OX359247.1, read as the reverse complement.
TAAAAATGGTTATGAAATATCGATCACTTTCATCATCATCTCTGCTACTCTACTCATCATCCTCTCCGAGACTCTGCTTATATGGAGCATCCTGTGTACACATCAAAGTAGCATTTTTTAGAACTCACTAAATTCCCCATAATGCCGAGGGTCTTCATGCTCTTCTTTTGACTTGTTTTGATTACGAGGATTTGCTGGTTTCACTTTATGGCTCCATATACTCTCTCCTCCTTTTCCTTTATATGTCCCCTAATGCTGGGAGGTACTATGATTATAAGCTCCGCTCTATCTGCATATACTCGTATTCATCATGTATATTTCCCACCATAGGGATTCAACTCACATCCAAAGGGAAAATAAGCGGAGCCAAAAAGGAGGTTATATGAAAAGTCCCAGACTCTCATTACATGCAAGGCTGGGGAAAGGATTGAGTGAGTGAGTGAGTGAGGAAATGAATAAAAATGCCAAGACACAAAAGCAGTATTGAGCGTGCAAGTTAAGCTGCTCAAGTTTTCCAAAGGGACAAAGACAAAAACTTACTCTAGTTTTCTCTCTCTCTCTCTCTCTCTCTCAATTCTGTCTTTTCTTTCTTTCCTCTCCTCCTCTCCTTGCACATGGAGGGCAAAAACTGGAGACATCAAATCAAGATTCGAAGAGAGATTCTTTCTTTTTCAGTATACATGACGAGGCCTGAGCTCTCTCCTGTTTTACATATTTGTGACTTTTTGTCCTCACAAGAGAAAGTAGGGTGAGGCTCAGATTCACAGGAGGAACTCCAACTGTATGGGAAAAAAGCTTGGGAGAGTAAAAAAGGGAACTGGGAGTTTAGTATGTATGTGGGATAGGGAATGTTGGATGCAAAACTGTTTTCCATTTTTCCCATTTTACGTCCCTCCTTTTGTCTCCCTTCTCCTCAACAACAACTTGTTCTCGAGTGTTGCGGAGGCTGTAATGAAACTCATCGCACACAGCAGTTGTTACTGGTGGCTGGGTCCATATTACGTGGAGGCGAAGAGGGAAGCGAGGCATACGCCTTGTTATCATTCCAACTATAAAAGTTGACAACTTTTTTCTCTCTCTCACTTTTCCCTCTTCTGTCTTTTACTCCTTTCTCCGAACCAACCTACGTCTTTTTTATGCCTCTATAGCTAGCGTGCTTTCTCCGACTCCGTTCCTTTTCAAAGTATACGGCACTCTATGTCCCAGTATTTTCCTCCTTCCTTGTTTCTCGGGATGGGAAGAGCTTTTTCCGTTTTCCAATATCGGAGTGATATGAGGGAAAGTCGTATTTTTTCATGTGTGTTTGTCGATATATTTCGCACGAGGTGTTGGTTCAGGAGGTTGTAAGTGGATTGTCGTGACAATTCCATGTGTGCCTCTCATGACCATGATGTGTGTCTGTCTTGTGGAGACAGTAGTAGACACACAGGGAGATCCAGTGAGTTTGCCTAATGTGCTCGTGCTCAGCAGATCCTCTTTTCTCCACTCTACTTACCCTTCTCTCTCTCTCTCTCTCTCCCCTGTGTTCTTGTATGCAACTGTCTCCTTCTCTCTATCTCTTTCTCTTCTCCAGTCGTAAATGGTTGAGTAATTCTCTCTACACTGAACATGTCTCCGGGTTGACACAATGTAAAGTAGTTGAGGATTCACGGGGACACACATTCACACGACGAGTTTTCTCCCCGTCCTGTGCTCTGAATATCAATTCTGGACTTCATCTAGCACGAGCTTTCTTCATTTTTTTTATTTTGTTTCTCCCATACAACTACAATATCACTGCTTTCTCCACTCACTGCTCACCTCATGAATAGGCAGAGAGTTATTAGTTTCAGCACAGAATTCGAAGGAGTCTAGCCTTGATGTGGTCCTCTCTAAGTTGTCGTTGTACTTTTAAAACTGGTTTCGTATCTTCCGTTTGCCTAGGTATGACATTCTTACGAAAGTCGAACTATGAAGATGGTAAGGAGAGTGTGTGTAGCAAGTCCTGGTGTGTAAAACAAAGAGTAGAATTCTTAGTCCTGGAAATGAGTAAAAACGTGGGGAAAATGTTTCAAGAAAATGGAGAGAATTTGAAATGACCGATCGGGTTGGAGAGAGAGAATCAAGAGTGAAAGGAAGGGACAGAGGAAGTAGGAAAAAAGAACGAGAGAAACCATTGGAGAAAAAATTGAAGGACCGAATGCGACTGTGGGGGTAAAGGGCTTTTAGTGAATTAATGTGAATGTCCTGGTGGGCCAGGGGAAAAATAGGATTTGGTGTTGCCGACGTGAAAATGAGAAAATTAATGCTGCGGTGGATAGACAGTCTGTCAATATGGGCTTTCAGCATGACACTCACTCATTCATTTGCCCACCGTGTTGGGCCTGGGTTGGAGGATTTCAAATGTGAGCATGGATAGTTCCAGAGAAAGGGAGCGAGGGAGTATAGGAATACTGATGAAACGGAGTTGCATTGTTCCATCTTATTAACCTAAACCTGTTTGCTTAACGTCGAGCTGGAAAATTAGAGCATTCGCATGCAAATGCTTGTACCAGCACTTTTTTCCCTTCCTTCAACTACATCCTTGTACATGGGAAGGGCACTGATCAAAAGACTGTCTTTTATGTACACAAGGCAAATGTCAAAGGGATATTTTCTATTTTTTCCCCCCGACGAGAGACAAGCGACAAGAGAAAGAGAAAAATTGAGTACAGGAGTAGAAAGTATCGAGTAAAGTGTGTACAAGTACTAGAGCGTGGTGAGGAGAACAAGTGCAAGACAAGTGTAGGTGAGGCTGTAAATGCCGTTGTGTGGATACGTGTGATTATGTGATGTGCTCAGTGAAGCAGTCGAGTTGCTTCGTCTGCTGTATCGATCCTAATTTCATTCTACCATCCCCATCAAGAGCTATCTACCTTCCTTCACTCTCTCTCTCTCTCTCTCTATTTCTCTCTCGCTATATCTATCTTACTTTGGCTTTCCCTAAGTTTCTCCTTCTTCACTCTTCTTAGAGAAAATAGACAGAAAGTAGTACATAGCTCCATTGAGTTCCGTCCGATCGTCATTCCCCACTTTCCCTACGAAGTCTACTTTCTCTCTCACTTTACCCTTCCCTCCGGCCCTTACATATCCCCCACTATTTTTCTCACAATATTTTCCTTCTCGCTCTCAATCACGCCTTTCTCCCTCAATCCGTCCCCTTTCTTTTAGTGAATGAAATCCGCCCATGCTTTGGAAAGTCAACTGGTGAATAGTCAGTGGATTGACTGCCTGGGAAATCGATTGAGAGACAAGACGTGGTAATCGCACAATCTTCCAAGATTACGCACACAGAGTAGCATTGTTCATCAAGCACAATTACTTCGCTAAGAGGATAACAACTTGAGCTCTGGAAAATCATCTCACTTGCCTTGCATTTTCTATTTTTATTTTCCCTCTCTCCCTCTCTCTCTCTCTCTCTCCTGATCCGACTCTCGTTCCATCGTCCTCTCTCCACTCGTTCAGAGGGATTGCAATCAATCCTGATATGCGCTTCCCCACGTGTTTTTGCATGGGAGATTATGATTCCTTTCAGAGGGTTCCGCTTATACGGGACAAATGCGTTGGGGCTGCTCCCTTTAGGGAGTGTGGCAGTGACTTGGGCATGGGAGAGGGAAGCGTTAAACAGATTGAGAGGACAGGTTTAAAAATTAATGAAAAGTGTGCTGGAAACATTACTGTCAGTGGCAGGGCTGAGGCATTGGAATGCAGGGCGGCGGAGCGAGCTCAAAGCTACATTAGCCAGACCAGTGGACAGAATTATTTTCCATGAATATGTTACACACCCGACGCGGGGCTTTCCTCAAAATAAACATTTAGTCTTCTCCTTCACGCTTGGTATTGCTGCCCAATACCCGTTCATAGAAGACTGACAAGGAGTGTTACACATAGTTTTGAGCATACCCTCAAACCATGCATATTTGCATTGATGCATTTGCTAATAAGTTTGGGTGAATGTGATTATGTACAAGGACTAAAATAGGAATTACTCTTCCTCAACACATACATCGGAGTTTATACACACGTAAGCGTCTGTTTGCATTGCAAAAGCCCTGGAAGCATGCGGAGCATTACCAAAGTAGTTTCATTTTAACCTGATGATGATTATGCCTTCCTCAAAATGTGCTAATGCCAGGAAGGAGAAAGACGCTCGGGAAAATGGGAAGTAAAGAGAGGAAATATTTCAAAGTTTTGTAAAAAAAACTCCGCTTACTTCTTCTGCTATTACATATGTGTGAGGATAAGAGTGAGAGAGAGAGAGAGAGAGAGAGAGAGAGAGAGAGATGCATCATTGAGGTTTACGTTTTTTCCCGGGGAAAACTGAAGCTCACTGGGTGTATTTACACCCATATGTGTATTGCTTCTAGCTGAAAATTTTGGGGATATACGGACGTATGTGTGTTACTCCTCTCCTCTTGCATGTCAGTTGATCAATTGTTGGTGATCGATGTCTTGTTCATAAGATTTTCTTTCACAGTGTGATTTACGAGCTGTTGTGCATAGTTTTTCACTGTCTCTTCCCATACAGCGGACCGTGTTGATCGGAGAATGGACCGTGTTTGCTCTTTTTAATGCTATTTTCCAAACTGGTCCTGATTACAAATAAGCCCATCTGCGCCTGATTTTTTGATATATTGCAGCTCTCTCTCTCTCTCTCTGCCTCTCTCTCTCTCTCTCACACACACACACTTTTCCAATCCTTAGTCTCTCTCCCTAGCATCTCCGCCTGAACTGGAGTATGGCAATGCAGGACAAGGCTGGGAGATAAATGAAAGTCTATCGATTGCAAGACTACTTTTGCATTTCCAACAACTAACTCGTCCATTTCCTTCAAAGTACATGAGGCTGACAGGTGGATTCGATGGATTTTTTTCCCTTTTTTTTCCTCCCTTCACTTTTCCCTCTTTTTCTACTGCTAACAATGCTCCTGTAAAATGAGGTGGTTTAGAGGAAAGGATTTTTTTTATCCAAATGCAAATTGAAGGAGTAAAAAATGAGGAAATTTATTTTAAAAATATTTTTATCATGATATATGCCCTGTAAAAAATCATAAGACAGAGTAGGGGGAAACATTTGGGGATGAAAGAGCAGTAGGGAAAAGGTTCTATATATGTAAGAGCATGGAAGACTTGTACGTTTTACAGAGCCGGGGAATTTAATCAGATATTGGATAAGGGAAGACAAACCCACCCCTGGACATGAATTTACATAATAATAGCACAACTTGGTCTCATTATCTTCCCACAAAATGTTTCCAAAGTCGTGCCAATCAACTTTTTATGTCTCCTTTTTCCCGACTCCCTCCTCACCACACTGGCTTGGAAAGATGTCGGGACAGTGTAAGGAAATTGAGTATTACTTACTTACCCGAGAGTACAAAAAAAATACATGCTATAGAGGAACGAGTTTAAATCGTGGATCTTTAACAGGTCTTTATCCAATGCTAAATGGTCCAACAGTAAATTATTTTTTTCGGGTAATTTGCCCCTCTGTCTATCTCTTCCTCATGGTCTTGTCTTTTGCAGCTGAAAGTGATACGGCCCCACTAAATCAGTTACAAGTTTGATGAGTCATTTTTTATTTGAGCTGTATTTATTATAATAATCATATGAAGTCATAAAAATCTTCAAGGGAATCATTAACGGGCCCAGCCATTCAGACACCAGAGAGCAGATTGTATAATCTCTTGGCGCAATTCTCCTTGCAATTTAGTAATTTTTACATTGTAGAAACATCACAGTGGGAATCTTTTTTCCCTTTGTTCCGATAGACCCACCAAGGAGCCATTTTTTCTACTCCTACCTTGGACCAAGTCAATCATTGATTTTGCTCCTTGTTTGATGCCGGTCATTAATGAACTCATTTTGCACTAGATGTTAGTAGAGGTTGTAGATTTTTTCCAACTTGATGCATTTGTTTCCCAGTCCCTCGGGAAATATTGAATTTTCATGGGAAATACTAATGAGCGGGATTTGTGGGGACAAAATTTTCGTCTAATTGAACCACTCTGTCTAGATTTATACAAGAACTTCTCCAAATGTTATGAAAGGGTTTTATTTGGGAACTTCCCAGAAGAGCACACATGAGTGGCGGGAGGGTATGAAATGTACTTTGAGGAGGTAAATTGAACAAGGAGTGGGAAACAAAGGGAAAAGGAGGAACGGAATGAGGGAAAAAATGCGCTTATTAAAAAACTGAATGGGGAAAACTGAACTGGGAATGTAAATAAAGGGAAACTGTACAAATCCCATTGAAATTCCCTTGGTCGTATGACTATCAGCAAATGCAATTATGACTTGATCTCAGCTCAAGCTGGAACTATGGATTTCAAAAGCGAGAGCAAATGAGGGAATGAATGTTCTTTTGGACGGGGGGTTTGCATACATTTGCGCACATTATAGTGACATTTGATAAAAGAATTTGAATATTGTTTGATGTTTACCTTCTCGCATACTGGAGGTTATGTGGCTTTGATGATGATGATGATGATGATGATGACGATGGTAATGATGATGGTCATGAAGGATGCTCATTGTGATATTGTTTGCCAGCTAGATGAAACATTCTTGTTTTTCTGGTTGGCTTTTAGATTATTATTATTGTTGTTGTTGTTTCGGCTGTGGAGTCAGAGTGGTCGGGCTGGAATGAATGAACCTCTTTACTTCTCTTAGGCATGGTGTAACACACTATCCAGTGATCCTGCCCTCTCCGCTCTCAATCTAGTTACTAGCTCTACGAGTTCCTACGAAGTTTGTAGTAGACGTACCGTGGGCCTATTGGAAGGAGGGAGTGATCGAGCGAAATGTTAGTGCGGGTTGAGAATGTTCATTTGGAACAATTATTGTTGTTTAGTGCTGTTTCGTGTCTCATATTCTCTGGGATAATGGACACGATAATATTAGATATTAAGCTGCTCCGGCTTCCAATAATTCTCAAGCACTTGTGCGTAACAGAAACAATGTGGGCTCGGAGGGATCCTTACTTTGCCAATTAACTCCCGGCTCTTTCCAAATCCTTCAAAACAACAACACATACACACAAACGACCACATGCAGACTCACATCAATACACCTGCATTCACATTCACACTCCCCCTATAAATCCCCATTGAATGGTACTGAATGGGCCCGAGCTCCCCAAAATATTTGTGTGCCTTTTCTTTTATCAAAAATCTTATAGATTTCAATACAGTTCAGGACCCTTCCTTCTTCCCACAATGAAACAAACGACACATTTTCTATTTCAATCCTTCTCTCCTTACCTTTCAGTAATCAAAGGTTTTTTTCCCATAGAAAATAAATTTCTCCCATTCCCTACCTTAAATTACGCAATTGATACTAAAATGGGAGCTAAAAACCAAAAACCACTTTTACAAGACCAGAGGAGTTGATAGGAGGGGATAAAGTGGAAGGGAAAAACAAGTGAATCCCTCAGCTCCGACTTGGCTCACTTGAAAAGAGCGCAATAAACGATTAGGTTTTTAGTGTATATAGATTTCTAGAGAAGGGAAACGTCCTCCACTCCGATGACTTGGTGACTGTAACATTTTGATTGTAAAGTAATTCCGTGAGGAGACTCCCAAAAAGATAAAAGCAAATTCGAAAAAATAGACTATCTCACGCAAAATGCTCATTTTCCTTGAACGACACTCGATTTATTTTTCCTTTGCAATATCTTCAGCAGGAGGGATGGAATACAAACGAGTATCTCTTCCATGGATATATGTGAGCTCATGTGTAGGTACCTCTCTACACATGTGTGTACATATGTACATGGGCACATTTACGCACATGTGTTTGCACACTCCTTGCGAGACTGATACACGCAGGAAGAGAGGTATGTACAAGGAAAGGAGTGCGCCTTTCAATAATGACCACCACATCCTGGCGTTCCATATAGAGACAAGAAATGACATTTCCATAATTTCAATTGATTTTTCACACAAAGAGGCCCCAGCCTTACGCATGGCTATCCTCTCCTACCTTAAAAATGAACATCAAATGAGAGGTAGGAAACCTACATGGTTGTATGTGTGTGCTCAGGCACGTCTCATCCCACGCAGGTACATATCATTACAAACACACGCATGGTAAACTCACATGCATATTACACACACACACACACACACACACACTACCGGAGAGTCGAAAGAGAATTTCAAATCCCACCGCCACGGCTAATTACATGGGCAGGTCTAGGCTTTTAGCTAAGTGACTGCTCCTCTCTTTCTGTCTCTTCTCTTACTCTCTCTCACTCATGCATCCGCAGTTAACTTGTTATTGATAATTGGCCAGCTCATAATGTTCATCACAGGTTCGTCTCACTCATTCCCCACACGCAGTCCCTTTCCTGCAGGAGAATTACGTACTGGAATTTATATAAGACTCAAGTCCATGTACGATTTCTCCCTAACTATGCATAAACGTATAAAAATATAGAGTTCCCTCCTGCAGGACCATATTTGCCAGAGGAAAGACAAAGTGAAACATTTTTGCAAGTTTGGATGTGTGGCAGGCAGAATGTATACCTACGTACACCCATGTAACATTGTTTTCCTCGGACGAAACACAAGGAATAAGAAAACTTTGCTCTGTAATTGTGAGTGCGGGGATGCCGTGCAGTAGTTTCAGTTAGTGTTTTTTTTTTCAGGGAAAATGTGCCCATAGTCAAGTACGCATGCAATCATACAGTAAAGTTTTCCAAGTTCTGCATTAGACTTGCATTTGGGTCCTTCCTTGAAGGAAAATTGCCTCGCGAGCTTACTTATTGAAAGCATGCTTCCCAAAAATTTGTACACATTTCGTGTCTTTTTTTTCTCCCTGCGAGGTTCCTTGTAAATTGTTTAAGTAGTTTTTTCCCCGAATGAAATACATTCCTTTCTCGTTTTTATGGTCCACAAAAAAAAACTATATTTAAAACTTGAGACAATATATTCAGAGGGAAATAGAAACTACAATAAAGATGAGGGGGCAATTAAAACAACATTTTTCAACTTCTCCTCCTTTCCTATAGATACATGGAGGAAGTAAAACTTGAAATTTCCCTCCTTTCAACTTTTCCCATTGAAAAATATCCAAAGATCATATTTAAGTGTAAAATGTGGACGGGCAATGTTCACTGAGGACCTGACGGGGAAAAAGTGCTCAGCAAGTTACTGTCTCGGGCTTGGGGTACAGTTTGTCGTAACTTGTGTGATAAAAGTAGGGAGTGATAAAAGTATTCAGGGTTTTGTGTGCCCTCGTACTCCTTTTCCCTCGTAACTTTTTCAGGGGATGTACATACATAAACCAGTCATAAGGAAGCAAGACAGAGTTTCCGAGTCCTTTCAAGAGTAATGGGCTTGTGAAAAAGACATTGGATTCGCACCGAAGAAACTGGAAGACATTAGGGTTTTGCATGTGTTCCCTCACAAGACTCGAGACAGAGAGAGAGAGAGAGAGAGAGAGAGCGAGAGATAGAGTGAGGGAATAATGATGAGATGGGGAAGAGCAAGTGGAGGAGTCACATTGAGTGTAATTTGGAAACGGAAACATTGTGAGGACGGAATTGGAGGACACAGTATCTATCTACATAAATGCTATTCATTCCGTAATGTTTCGTTGAGGTAAATGTCGGAGCATTGGCAGACCGTCAGTGAGGGATTTTTTTTCTGGGTGTGTGTCACTACTCCCTGAGTGAGTGTGTGTGTGTGTGTGTGTGTGTGAAGGTAGGACTAATTCTCATAAAGGCTTCTCTCCATACCATGGAGCTATTGGTGTTACGGAGGGAGGTTGGATTGCATGATAAATCTTTGTGATGATGTTATTTGATGTGAGAGTTGGGGCCAGTTGTTCCACTTCACTAACTTTCCTACATGGCAATCTTTTACCGACCGTGACTTCCTAATCCTGCACATCGCTCACTAATTCCTCTTCATCTGCGGATTACACTGCAGCCAGCCCAGCCTGGCTCATCATAAACGACCATTAGTGTCTCTGTCCATTGTCTGCTCTCCAAGACTTGGAGTCAGGCTTCGAGCATCAATACTCAATATCAAGTATTTTCTCTCTCTCTCTCTCGCTCCCATTCTGTCCTCCATTCTCTAATCCGCGTCAACCTCATCTTCTCTCGAGCTCACTCATTTACTCACTAAATTCCTCACGCTCACTAGTCCTCTCATCATTGTCCATGTTCACAGTTTCTATTTCTCCAATATTTCAAATCCTCTCACCATCCAATTTCCACGCAAGCCTTATAATACACTCGTATGCACAGCCTCACATCCTCCACCTTATATGTATAAGGACGGTTGGAAATGAGTCCCATCCCTATGTAAGTGTCCACGTAGATACATATCTATACATAGGACCAGTGTAGTATCCTCATACTCTATAAATATACCCTTCCACGACCGTCCTACACCCTCCAATATGAAATCCGTAATAAACATTGTGTATAAATTTGCTCCTCATCTCCAGCCCCATGCCTTCCCGCAATGCTGAAACTATAGGGAGTTGTAGGATTCCTGCAAAAACGTGCAGATCCACTTGCGAGCCTTTTCAAAGAGCCTTTGTGCTTTGAGTGTGAGAGAGGAAAAACTCTTGAGTTGGTGGCTGTGTATAGGAAAGAGCTCGGAGCAACTTGCAAACCTTTGTAATTGGATTCATGGGTGGGGACTCGTGATTTTTTTCCCTTGCATTGTTTCCTTCCATCATGGGATGCAAACAACAACAGCAGGTTTTGTTCCTCACTATTTCCACCTCATCAAATTCTACGCTTGAAACAATCAGTGGAAGGGTGAGCCACACACTGACTCATTTCTCCACTGTAACATTTAAGTATGGACACATGTTACGTGGAGTCATACGAGGAGGTTATTATTCCAACCGGTACAAATGCAAAATTTTAGTGGATGGGAACAGTCCTACAAATACGTACTTCAGTGTGTCTCTTATATGTATCTGTACATATGTGGATATAGTTCCTGGATGTACACCCTTAAGCTCTGAAATCCTAGACCTTTATATTTCCACAGATTTATTTGCATATGGTGGTTGACTGTACATTGTGCTACATTGTTGGGCATAAAAGTGTAGCATCATTCTTCAAATCCTCTGTCCCAGCAGGAACAACCTATGTATAGGCACACACATAATTATTATAGATGTGAGCACTGCACAGTCAGGTAACAATAAGCGGATGACGTGGGGAGGGGGTGGGGGAGAGACGCAAGGTAGGGAATTAATATGACATCGATGGGAACAAGGTCCGTTGGAGAGAGATATGGTTGGAGACGGGGATCGATGAGGGTTTTGTGTGCGTTACACATGAGAAAGTGTCATGGAAAAATTGTCCAGAAAATTTTCAGTCAGATACGATCTCTGTGAAGCTTCTATACACTCACAGACGTTGGAGCTATTCACAATGTTACAGCAATGGGAAGAGACTCTGTACAAAATCAACTTTACTATATCTGACGGAACTTTTTGAATTTTCATATTCCCAATGTAAATTTCATTGATTAATTAATTAGAGTTTCCAAAACGATGGTAAATGCTCGGCTCGGGTTCTTAGCCTTGTCATTGGATCTGGAATGAGAGGACGGATCTAAATAGCTGTAAATTGTCCGATGCGAGGCTGGTTCTGTGTGAGGTTCTATGACGATGCATGCTATTTGTAAATGCACAAGAGGGAATTATGAAAATAAGGATTGACGCTCACCCCTCTCCCTCTCTCTCTCTCACTCACTCGATGAGCATGCAATAAAAGCATTCATTAGAACATTTGGCCATGTGATTAAGTGAGAGAACGATGTGGAGTTTTCTTCACGGCAAGCATTGCTCTTCTAGTATTTGTCCCTAACGGAAGTCTCCACAGACCCTACATACATCCCAAAACATGCACAAGCATCTCATAGTGGAGCTCATGAAGAGCGAGAGTAAATACAAGGTCTTTTATGTTTGCTCGAATGACGTCCAATTTCCACTGTTTATGTTCTCAAAGTAAAACGTTGCTCATAAACTGCTCCGCCATTTATCTCCTTTTCCCTACTCACTCTCTCTCTCTCTCTCTCTCTCTCTCTCTTCACTCTCAGTTGAAAACTTAGTTCAACATTCCAAGTTGAAACTTCATTTACTAGATTTTGACTCTCTGGAGTAAAAGAGACGAAATGAAACCCTGTCTTGGGAGGAGGAGGGATACACTACTACAGAGATAGTGTACACAGAACTACACATGGAATTCCAGCATCTAAAATTGCCCTCACTTGATCCCCGCCAAACATTTGACTTGCCTTCATTTTATTTTTATCCTCCTTTTATTTTCACTTGTCAACCTTGTTCTGTGTGTGTGTGTGTGTGTGTGTGTATGCGTCTGTGGACTCTCTCCTCCAGTTTAATTTCTACGTACAAGATTATAGTGCTCTGCCTGGAGCCTTCCAATAGGAGTCCTTTCACTTCGTGCCGGCAATGTCAGTCTGGAGCACTGGACTGTCACTTTTGGGGGATTTCAAAGGATTTCTATTGTTTTCTTTGCTTTCTTGTACTTTCTTCCAGCTATTTTTAGCATACAAATTTCTTTTGTTTTTTAATGTGCTTTTCTCATTTAGATCTTCCTCTCCGCTTTGTCTTCTTCACTTTTTACAAGAATGCTTTTATTGTCTCCCCCTCTATTATTTGTTCCCTCACGACACATCTCTTACATTTTAGACCTCTATCAACAACTTCATGGGGTTATATTTTTGGTTTTGATCTCCCCTTTTTATTTATTTCCTTCAGGATTATTTTAGTACTTAAATTTGTTTAGGACAAATTTAGCCAATATTTTCAAAAAATATATTTTTTAGAACAGATGATGCTTTAAAGTGATTTTTATTTTGGAAGTGTTGGGAAAAATTCTTGGGCTTTGAGGCTCAGGGAAATTGTAGTGTTTCAAAGGGCTGGGAATGAAGACAGAAAAGCGGGAGACGTTGAATGTGCGTGTGATTGTGTAGGGAATGTGTATGATTGGGTATTCTGAATAGAGACGGTAGTTGAGAATTGCGGGTCATTGTGTGTCCATTGTTTGGGTTCGTGTGTGTGTATGTGTGTGTGTGTGTGTGTATGTGTGTGTTTGTATCCAGACATTGTTTGTGGCCACACTTGAAATTGACAGCGGGCTTGTTGTGCTGGGGAACGTGAGAGAGAAAGAGTTCTTTGTCGTCTAGAATATCAAATGACCAGGTCTCTAGTGAGTGAGTGTTTGAAAATATACCTCTGTGAATGAGAATATTTTAGTATGTGGATATACGTATGAGTGTGAGTATACTCAAGTGTTGGACGTACTTCCGTATTTATAGGGAGGCTTGTAAAAGGGAATACATGGGAAATGAGGACGTAAGGGAGAAAAGGGGAAGCATGGAATAAAAGGTGGAGTTAGATTGTGATTATGATAGGGCTCGAATCCAATAAAGGTTTAAATACCCACTTAATTTTCTGGTTGATTCTTTAACCATGAGTCGTATGTGTGCATTAGTAATACGTGAGGAAAAATCACTCTAGCTAGGGCCTGTCTTTTGAGAATGCCCTAATAACGGCACATTTTCCCTTTCTCTCTCTCTCTCTCCCTCTGTCTGTCTCGTTCTCTTGAACCTCCTACCACGGACGGAGTAATGCTGGAGGCTGCAATAGATTTCTGTAAGATTCTCCCGAAATTGTGCAACTTACTCAGCTATGAAATCAAGGTTGATGGTCTTTGGTAAAACGTCAGAGTTTACGTGTAAGGAAATCCATCTCCAGGCAGACAACACTCCAAAAATACACTACAAGAGAGGAGAAAAACCTAGGATGTAGTTATTTCCCTGGAAAAACCCAAACTGAATTTTCCACCACGCTGGGTTATAGCTAGCTGGCAGACGAGAGGAGAAAAGAGCGAGAGAGAGAGAGAGAGAGAGAGAGGTAGAAAGAGAATGCAAGTCAAAGGGAAAAAGTGGAGATGTGATATCCAAAACGACACCCACTCCCTAGCCATGCCTACGCTTCGCTTATGGAGTTTCCTCTGGATTTTCTCCTCTCTTCTCTTTATTGATTCCTGGGAAAAAATTTTTTCCCTTCACGTCTCAAATCCATTTAGAGGAAAAATTACATTATTTCAATTTACCTTTATTGCTCCTTCCATCTCTCTTCCCCAGCCTCTTACTCCGTAGCCTTTACTCCTTTCCATTTACTCCTTCTATTGCCCTCACTCCATGGCCTGGAATTCAGTGCCTTTTCTCCGTGGCATTTACTCCTGAGTAGATAAGTATCCCACGGGCGGGAAAAACGGCGGGGAATAATTGTCCGCCGAGTAGCTACTCTGTAAGGAGTAACTGGGGCTGAACAAATCTAAATATTTTTAATTAATGGCTGGGATACAGTTCCATATGTTCTCTTCAATTCTCTCGTGCTTGTTTCTCGGAGTGATGCACGACCTCCATATGTGCAACTGCACAAGTAGGAGAGAGGTTGTTCGTGCTGTCTAAAGAATTTTGTATGATTTGTGTTTTTTTATGAATGTATAGATACATATGTATATGTATGGGGACTGATCTGTTTATACACGGGATTTGATAAAGGGAAAAAATACTGGGGAAGTTTGTAGCTTGTTTACTATGCAGACAAGGCATAAACGCTGGGAATGCATAATTGATGGATTTGTTTAAACTTTTCGTGCGTCCATTCCTCCAGGGTTCTCACAAAGTCAGGAAATGATGGAGTTTTTCTTGCCGTGACTTAGCCGGCCGGCCGGCTTGGAAGTTAGAGGTTTCTCTCCCTCTTTGGAGTCTCCAAGCATATGCGTGTCCTTCTGGTGCTTTCCTCCTGTTTTTCTCATCCCAAATAAATACCATTGATTCCTACAATATCACCACTCCACTATGCACTACTTCTCTCTCCCGTGCTATCCTGTCATTACGACCCGCACGCTTTTAAACCACGTCATTCCAATTATCTTACATACAGCTCTTACGCTAATAGCTCCCAATATTATTTATTGAACAAAACTTCCCCAACTTTCTTCCCAACAAGCTCTAGGGAATTTTCTGAGGAGCAGACAAATGCGAAAAACTATAACCCCATACTGCTCAATGAAGAACAAGGGGAAAATTAGAGAAAGCCCCAAAAACAATTTTCTCTCACGGAACCGCCCCCCTCTAAAAACTTACGAATTTTAAAGATTATCTTTATTTACAATAATATTCTATCCCTAAAATGTAATTATTTCAAATTCTCTGAAAAAAAGATACTCTTAGAAAAATAAAATTTGTCTACCTAAAAATATGCCAAAATAAATCGCAAAATTAAAAATCACCTCTTAATAAACAATTGCGTAAAAACAGTTGGCAATTTCAGCTAATAAAAAGGGAAAGCTCTGGGGGGGGGGAGGGAGCGAATTAGAAAGCAACCAAAATAAATTGGAAAAATTAAAATTAAAATGAGCTAGAATGGGAGGAAAATGACTGGAACCTGGATCGATGTCCAAGTAATCAAAATTGAGACCAGACGAGAGTCATTGTCTCCTATGTAATTGCATGTGGAGCTCCTACAGATTTTGATGGTAGTTTCACTCCACTTGATGTTAAACTTAATGGCAATGTTCGCTAGCTATTACCACAACTTGAGGGGACAACATTAGCGAGTGATGAACAGGTAGCCTGGGAAAAGTGGTTCGATGGTGTTATGGAATGTGGAATGGAGTGGGAATTGGACGGAGAGCCGCTCTGGTTGTATACGTACAAATCCACAATTTGATATACACGTGTTAAGACACACTACTCAGAGGTTGATAGGGAGCTATGTATACCTCAGCCCTGTAGAGTACCATAATGCTAGGAGTGGATATCCCTACCATTGGGATAGGCGTGTGAGGACTGTGAAATAATAGGAGAGAAGAAGGGAATTACGGTGAGTTAACTGGGCCGGTGGGTTCCAGCCTAGTGGCAGTAGCCTGCCAGGCTGTACTTTCCGGTTAATAATAGTGATTGGAGCATTTAATATCATTGTACCTACTCGGACTTGACAGTGTATTACCATGTTTCTCCTTACTCTCATATCAACTCACACATACAACTCCACGTAATCATACTGCTCCCACCAGTAACTACATATTCGGCCATTCCGTGCAGCTTCAAACGCTCCTTCCCGTACATGTCCCTTCAAAAACTCCCAAGTCCAAGCATGCACAGCAGTCCGCTAAGAAGCACTGCAACTCAGCCCAACCAAGACTCTAGTAGTACGTCTCTTCAAAGAATCTATCTCCCTAAAAAAATTACCAAAATTTTTAGTTCCTCCCCTCAATCCCTTTTTTCCACCACTGACCAACTACTCCACTTCCCCCCCACCTCCACAGCTCATTTCATTTCATCTCATAAGAAAAACTGTAAAAGTAGTAAAAATTTTATATCCTTGGAGTAGAATCCAGCTGAATGGAGGAATAAGTCTTGTATTGGATTACTCACCTAAGAATTCCCTTGAGGTTGTTCCAAGGATAGGGAGCATTTTAAAAGAGACGTCCTTTATGATTCCCCGTTGGTTCTTAGCAGGTTATAACTTCTGGTTATATTTCCCCGGATCGTCGCCCTGCATGGTGTTCCCCTTGTGCCTCTTAGCAGGAGCTATGGTGGGTTCCCCTGGAAATTCAGATGTGTGGCTACGTACATAGAGGATGGGATTGCTATGCTAGTTAGATATTGAAGATATATGAGGCTTTCAGATACAAAGAGATTGGGCCCTGACATGACATATTTTGGGACGAACGTATTTATTCCTATGTTGAGCATCTATCGGGAGAGGGATCGTACGTATCTATTATTGTATCGGGGGATATCTATATGGAGGACAACCCGAGTTCCATAGCCCGTTGTTTATTTGTAGAGGCTCTAGACATTTATATAAGGGAGCATTCCAGCTCTCGCTACCTTTTTCCTTGTCTGGTTGAAGACGAAGGGATGGAGACACGTCCGATGAAAACAAGTTACTCGTGTGTGCAATTGTTTGACTGGAGATAGATACTATGGGACAAGATTGCATTATCCGATGGATCAATGTACATGTCATGTGCGATGGCATGTGCCTTGCCCCAGCTTACAAATGAGCTTGTTTGTTGTTTCCTCTCTTGCACGGCTCTCCTCAACTATTTCCAGAGAGCTCTTCCCCAAAAAACCTCCCCTTTATTTCTTTCTCTTGCTCTGTCTCTCCATCTCTCTCTCTCTCTCTCTCGCTCTCTCTCTCTCTCTCTCTCTCTCTCTCTCTCTCTCTCTCTGTCTTTCACCTCTCTTGTGGTCCCTGGACCTGGAAGATTTCTCATTTCATACTTGCTCCTAACACAACCTGGAACAAGTGCTTCCATGGGGATGATATCCAGGAGATATGGGAGGAAGGGAGAGATGGGAAAATTGTAAGGAGGATTTGATTCCTGGGAAAAAGACCCGTGGATAATATTACTACTATAGGTGGGCCTGGACAATGTGTAGAATGTATTACCTGGGAGTCCTTGCCTCTCTCTCAAGGTCTCGGCATTCCGATTCCTACCTAATCCTGTTTCTTATTCTATCCTCGGGCACTTCGTGACGTGAGGCTCGGCATTTCTTCTCTCCATGACAGTTTGTCTTGACCGAGTTCCTCTCTTTGTTCCATTCAGGTTTCTTTGTTAGCCTGGAATCTCTTACGTGCCTTCACATCCACGAGTGCTTCAACAGCCTCAACCAGTCTGAGCTCATACATATGGAAGTACTCCCAGCGGACATGTAGTAGATACTATGCAAGCAAGCATATGTACATGTGTACGTCAAGGGCCCGGGATGAGCAACAACTCCTCTATTATTAATTCCTATAGTTCATACATTCTCGGCCATTGGGAGGAGATACACACAAGACCAATTTAAATGTATAACAAGTTTTATGCACTCATCCAGCTCCTTTGACTTTCCGTCTTCTGGCTGGATCGAGTCCCCGTTGTGGTTACGTATATAGACAAAATATCTGCATGCACATGCATAATGCACCATTCCTTAAATGTATGGGAATTTCTTCATCATGTGTGTGTGTGTGTGTGTGTGTACCCACTTATTGGAGACTAGCTGAGTGTGTGTACGATCCTGGGATCTATGTATGTGTGTAAAGAAGGGTTTTACGTCCCTGGGAGTCTGTCCCTATGTACACATATGGGACTGAATGGATGAAAGTGTCATGTAAAAAGAGGCATCTGGAAGTTACCATTAGCCTCGAGACTTTTCCCTGAAAGATGGGCACATCGCGAACTCCATTGTTGGTTCTCGTACGTGTGTGCAGAGACAAATGTGATTTTGAGGGCTAGATTTGCATACGATCGATGTTGGCTGGTGGTGTGCGGTCACCTCACACTGACGTTTGATTAAGTGTGGGCAAATGAATGTGTCGCTTCTGCACGTTTGTACGCATTAGGTAGGTATATGTAGATACGTATGAACTTATTGTAACTTCCATGGAGTCTCTCCGACCATGGGATGCATCTTCCCTATAGGATTTAACTCCTTCCTATAAAATGCCCCCACGTTTCCCCGTCACTCCCTGTACATCCCGAGAGCTCAGCTCTTACATCCTCCAGGTCACTATAAATTCCAGAAACTTTTCCCCCTTTTTCCCCGCAATGAGGCCGGGCTCTGGGAGTGTGTGTGTGTGTGTGTAGTTAAGCAGGGATTTCTCCCCTTTCTTTTTTGTCTCCATAAAAATGGAATTTCCCTCCAAGAATGCGTCCATTGTAGTGGGGAAAGTGACAGAGACGGAGAGTTCGGGCATTGTCAGTGTCCTCTGAAGAAAGCCTCTGTTTCAAAATCCGTGGGGTCTCAAATCCTCAACTTGTTCTTGCGCCTTGTTACACAAGTGGCATCTAAATATGATCCGGAATTCTGTCAGTGTGCTTTCTAGACGTGCCTGCTTCATTTTTACAGTTATACGAATATTTCTTGTCGAAAATTGTAAGTCAAAAAATTGATTTTTAAAAATACCATTTGACAAAAAACTACAAAAATTGAAGAAATTATTTGAACATTACCACCGAGCCGGGATTTTTTTAATGTGTCTTTCATTTTGCTCGTGACACTATATTGTATATCATTTTGAACTGAGTTTGTATTTACATTTACCTACGTACATACATATGCTGTATATATTATAGTGTAGCTACGTTTGAGCATTTTTGTAAATGTTACTTTCCAATTGTGTTGGTGCGTGTCAAGATATGAGCAGATGTATACAATTTATAGGGAATTTCACATCCGCCACTATGAGTTTGTACTTTGAGCATATCTATGTATCTAGATCTCTTCGTAGGAGCATAAATAGATACATGTATGTACATATGTGGAAGTGCCAGTGTGGAAAGCAAGTGTGACTCCACAACTTCCTCCTCCACCTCCCGCTGGCTCTCCTAGTGTCTCTGGGCTTTTTACTCAAGTGAGTTGATTTTATTGGGTGAGACATGAGATTGGTTGTGTAATTCCATCACTGGCTCCTCTCACTTGGCTACTTCTCACTTACTCCCTCACAAGTGCTGCTCCGGAGCCCATCTCCCTCCACACACTCTCTCTCTCGTGTTATGATTATTCCCGGGAAATGCCCTCGTATCAGTGTGAGGCTTGAGTTAAGGCCATGCTAGTGCTCCTGCAGTGTCCATTATTTTTTCCTCACTTATTCCTCCGTCTCCAACGCTACGCTTTCTCTCTCTCTCTCTCTCTCTCTCTCACACACACAAACACATATATATATACACACACAAACACACTCTCACTCCTCCAACGCTCCAAGTATCTCTTTTCCCTCCTCCCAGAGAAACTACAGCTCCCTAATATGAAATCCTAGAGAAATGTCTGAGTAAAATCCCGCTAGTAAATATCTACCAAGCCGTAAATAAATGCTGGATGGTTCTCCGTCGGTTGTAACTCTGTGAGTGTTTATCAATTTAATAAAGGGGGAATTTCTGGGAGGGAGTTAGGAACTTCTGGGTGAAGTTTTGGGAGAGATTAGCCTGTAAAGAATGATAATTGCCTTGATAATAATATGGGCAAAGTGCCCTAAAAGCAATACGCTCACCACATCCAAGACTCCCGGCACTTGTTCCCTTTCTTAATTACAATTTCAATAAATGTGAGGACACCGGAGATCCGCATGCTCCGAGTCATTAGTTTCTACCCCGTCCTCACACAGATTACGATATCCTATTCAATACTAGTTCTCTCGCAGTGTACAGGGGGGTGGGGTGGGGAGGGGTAAGCGTAGTGGGTAAAATAAGCCACACTTGCGTATACCTCTAGGTCGGGATGTTTGAGGAATTATTGGTTGGGTGCGTGGAGAGGGATACCGGTGGGTAAGGATAAATAATAGCTATGTAATTAGAGCGGATATGTAGTTATATATAAGCCCCGTACTTAGACTCTACGAGCTAATTTCCCTAGACGTTAATCTCCGTCTGATTTTGTCTGTGGGATGGTGGGAGAGTTGGTAAGATTTTGGGAGTTGGAATTAGCATTTAGGTTAGGAGCTGAGAGCCGGGCTGGTGTCTCTCTGTGGGTACGAGACCAAAAGGCTCTGCTCTGATCAGGGCTTTCATAAAAGGGTGAATTATCGATGAGGAGTGGATTGGCACGTCGTGCTTGCATAATAAGGCATTGACATGGATTTATTGATTTCCATTCATCACAAATGTCTTCCCGCTTCTCTCTCTCTCTCTCTCTCTCTCTCCCTCTCTCTCTCTCTCTCCCTCTCTCTCTCTCGCCCTCCACTTTCTATATATTCATATGCTTGACGCTAATCGCTCACAACCTCCGAAGCTCCCTGCCATTTCTTCTTCCAAATTTACATTTACTCTTCCACACTTTTCCGTCCGCGCTGGTTACTTGTACCTTTTTCCACACACAAACATACACACACACACACACACACACACACACACACACACACACACACACACAAACACACACACGCTCTTCCGACATTACCAGATATATATGCATACATGAGGGGCGCTAAGGAGTAAAAAGAACTTACAAGGGAAATTCAACTTGTAACAGACTGTGAAGATTTTACTACAAAAATCATCTCTGAGGGATTTTTTAAAATAATGGTCAATTAAGAGATAAATTCAAAAAACTTGAGTAAACAGCAAAAAATTTAGTTTTTTTCTCTCTTGGAGAGGAGAGTCTCTTGGGGTGGATTACACTCGACAGTGTTTGGCATAAGGAGTCCATGCGTACAGTATAGTTTGGAGATGTGCTTCTTAGCCGTCCGTCGGAGGCTATCTCCTCGAAGGATGAGTTCCATGTGAATGCCTCAGTCCTGGCCGTGCTATCTTGTTCGCACAAGTAGTATCTATCTCTGCGATAGTGTGATGTATGAATGTGTATCTATGGTTGGAGGAGGACGAGAGTATCTGTGAAGTAATCTTATGTTAAACGTGGAAGGAGAAAGGCGCTTATTTGTTTACCCATGTGATGATTTATGAGTCTGCTTATTATTGCTCCAGTGCACGGGTATAAAGGCCGGGACTGGGGAGAGGAGCAGGTCGGAGTGGAGCTTTGCTGTAGTCACATGCAATGACTTTGTCAATTTACAATCGCTTATCGTCATTACAAACTCATACGCAGACGACAGGCTCTGCCCCACCGTGCTCCTCTCCATGCTCCAACTCATCACGATCCAACTTGTGGCTGAGGCAGAGAGCATTCCATTAATTCAGCGTTCAGAGTGAGACCCATCCGTCCTCCCTGTACTAGTACAAGAGGGCCACATGCCAACGCCGAGAGTCTCAGAGAGTAACGTCAAAGTAACATTTTCTGCAAGGATTTTTCCCCGTCAGGATGAATCCACTCTCTAACGCCGGTCTTGCACTGGCTCCGTATGCAAATCTCTCTGTTTACATCCATTTGTAATTTATACAGACACTTTATATGGAAGTACGATTCCAAGGCCCATGTGTCCTATGGTGTTTGGGATAGCAAGTTGGAGGATTGAGGGAAGCATGAAGAGATTAGGGTTTGAAATAATGTTCACATGTATGTAGAAAGATGAGTCTTCTCTCTCTCTCTCTCTCTCTCCTCACTTGCTCCCTGAGTCAGTCTCAGACACCGTGAGGATCCCATCCTTCCAAGGAATATATATATATATACATAGTAGCAATGGGATGTAGTAGGGGCAGGATTCAAGTGAGTTTTTTTCCCCACTTGTTCACTGGTCTCTGGGCTGAAAATCATCATCGTTTGTAGATTATCGGAATCATTGATTTTGCATACCATCAATTACATGCCATCATCAATCATATCTTTTGTTAAGGTCCCGACGCTATCGAGACGTTCCCTTTCATTTTTCCATGTTCAATGCCAGCCGAGCTGGGAATAGAGCGTTCGAAAATCCAGTCCTGTCGGAGATACATCCCGATACTCACGCATCATAGACACTCAAATATGTATGTATCCCCATGTAATTACTCCGCATGTAATTACATACAAATTGTATACCCCTACATGGGGATGTTCTGTGGATCCACTTGGGATCCCTTTCTACAGATACAGACGCGGGTGTGGGGGTCTATAAGTAGTGTACACGTATCTATAGATATGTACGTAAATGAAATAATTACATATATGAAGTAAGTGTCTTGTGGACAGTTGTGCAAGCTGATGATTAGGATATGAGCCAAGCAAGGAGGGATAAATTGATGCATCGTCCCATCCCTGAGATCCCAATTTGCTACAGTAACATGAGAAGCTGACTTGATTATCACACGTGGTCCAGGATGTTGTCATCGGCTCCTCAGCATTTCACAATCCTGTGCACTCTGACTGTAATGGCTGTCCTTACAAAAAAAAACTAAATTTGACAAATTCCGGCTTAGTCTCAAACGAGAGAAAAAACTCGGGTGTAATTGACTGTAAATTACCTCCCTGTACAGAGAGCTCTTGCGCAGGAGATCAGCTAGAAAAATGTAATTTTTGTATACAAATACCCACTTCCCAGATATTGGAATTGTAGGTGTACTAATTGTAGTGCTACAGTAGGCACGCTGGGAAATATCACCTCTGGGGAGAGGAAGGATTTTCGGACGTGCCCATGTAAAAACAAATGGGAAAAATTAGATACTGGAATTCTTAAAACATATCTTGGCTGATGTCATAAGGGATAGAAGGAGATCTTGTATGGAGAGTGGACACTGTAGGAGGGGACAAAAAAATAACCGTAATTGACAATGTATCAAAAACTTGGGCCGGCTGTCAGATGTGAGGCCGTGGATGTGTCTCAGGATTAGGACGACTGTGTCTATATGGGGAAAAGGCTGTTGTAGTAAGGAGGTCTTGTATGGTGAGGCCGCACTGTACACGAACCCAGACTTGGTTAGTTTTGTGCATAGGAGCAATATGTTGTGGGAGCAACAAGGCCAGGAGTATCTGATGTGTAACTACTTACGTCCAAAAATTTCTGTGGAGATGGTAGGGAGAAAAGTGCTGAGAGAAAAACAAGTTCACAGAAAACTTGTTCAAGTTTTTCTCCATCAGCTTTTTCTTGTTACTTCATTTAGTGAGCGTCTGCAAGTTTCTTTCTGTCTTGCTCAGCACCAGTTGGTTACGGAGCCTTGCGTCCAATTTGACGGAGTGGAGTTAGGAACAGCTGGCAATTTATGATGAGACTCCTTTTCCTCCTATTCCCTTCCACTCTGTACAAATAAGTAAGATAAATGACAGGCATTTCAGAATTGATTTGCATTTTCTTTTTTTCCATACTTCTCCCTCTCACTCTCACTCTCTCTCTCTCTCTCTCTCTCTCCTCCAAGTACTCACAACATACCGGAAATCATGGGGATTGGCAGGCGTCCTCAGTACTTTTATTAGCCAGAGATTCCTCATTTCCACATTTCCTTCCCAACCGCAGGGGAAAATTACATACTAGGACTATTTAGCCAGTTGGCTCTCAGTGAGAGGGACAAAAGTCTAGCGTCTCAAGTTTTTTTTTTCCATAGGAGAATCAAATTGTGAGAAACAATTTGGGAATTAATTAATTGCACCCAAACCATCCACAGCGGATGCGTCATCCTAATTGCAAATTTGTAAATGACTCGGAAAAAATCCCACTCCAATGTAAACATTGACAATTACATGGGAAAAAAACCCTTGGCACAGATGCTTTATAGGATTAATTAATTATTGCAATTTGTATGCAATGCCTGGCAAATGTTCCCTGCACAGGCACACATGCAGATAAGGCAGGTAACTAAGATCCCAATCTGGGTCCACACAAACCTTGCTAATTTCCAACCTGTCAGATTGCTAAGTCAAACGTGAACATCCGAAAACAATTAGCAGGGAAAGGCTAATTTTTAAAATATAGTTAAGGAGCAAAATCCCATGTGGGCGAGTGACGTAAATGGCTGAATATTTTATAGGCAGAAGTGAGAATGTGTAATATATAATTACATTTATTACTGTTTGTTAATATTCCCATCTTCATACAATCATTCTTTTTTTTATATATTTTTTTTATTTAAGTAACCCGTGCTTATAGTATACACCTCAATAGAATATATTGAAATGTATGAAGCACACGGTATTTTTGGAGGTAGGATGGTTAAGAAGTCAAGGGGATTAAATCCTAAATTATATTGATGTGGAGGAACAACGTGGGTGTTCGCAATTGCTTCTTACCTGACGATAAGCTACGCCAGAATTGCACACTCTGTGAGTCGGTTGTAGCTTCTGTACTGGAACAACATATGGGATGTACGTATGTGCGTGTGTGGTAAGGCTTCGACCATAAACCATCGTCCTGGACAAGGAAGTTGTGTGGGCTTAGTGGAGTAAGTGGAAGGAGAGCAATGTGGAAGTTATTCGTATTCAAGACGAAAATTTGGTTGAAGGGAGAGAGAGAGAGAGAGAGAGAGAGAGAGCGAGAGAGACGGAGAGGAGTGTCGAGGTTTTATATGTTTCGGTTGGTTTCTAATGAGCAGTCAGAGCACGTATGAATTTTGTTTCCGGACCAGGGCACCTGCTGGGCTGAATTTGTATAAACTATGTAACCGGATCGCAGGGCTATTCAAGAAGTTTCAGTGCATAGAGGCGAAAGGGAGAGAGAGAGAGAGAGAGAGAGAGCAAGGTAGGAACAAATGAGATCAGGAGCTATGTTAGGTTAACTCTGGGAGAGCTTAAAATCTCCCCGGGTTGCAAACCAACACATCTCCCCTCCCCCCACTCCACCAGGTGGACATTCTCAGATAACATTACACAATGATACATTCTCTGAAAAGGACTTTTTTCCTCGTGTAACCCCAAAAAAAATATCAACCAAAAACCGCAATTTCTCATTTCTCTCCCAAAGCTCGTTTTCTTTCTCACTTGCTCTCCCCCGCACTTAAAAAACATAGTTATTAGATGTAGTCCTCATGCCCACGTAATAATACTCGCCTAATTACATGTGGGCTGGGATCCTACTCCACTCACCAAGGCGTCAACAACCGGGGGTAATTTCCCACTTCCTCCATTTTTCCACTTGGTATGCAGGCCACGAGCTCTGATATTATTTCGGATCAATTGAAAATTCACGAGAGTCTCTCATTAGACCAAAGCTCGTCATTCCGCTCTCTGCATTGCTCACAACTCACTCACACTTCCACTTACATGTCCAAGCGAGGAACAACAAAGCCCAAAACCCAATTGTGTAGTTACTCTTGCTCTTTTATCTCTCATCTCCTTTCTCTCTCTCTCTCCCTTGCTCCCCTCTCGCTTGCCGCATCTCCGTCCTATTAAATAAACGTTCAAGTTCGTCCGTTACGCATATATTAAAATCCTTTCCATCATATGTTTTCGTTTTTAATACAAGACGGACAATTTTTCCCAATTTTTCCCATAAAAGATGATAGGGAATTTGGAAAAAAGTGAAGAAAGTTAAGAACGTTTTTTCCGCTACAATCCCTCTCAGTTTATACACCTTTGAAAAATCGAAAATCCCACTTTTTCCCATAAAAGATGGTAGGGAATGGAGGGGGGAGGGAATGGGTGGAAAAGGTAAGGCGTACTTTCTCCATACAAGAATTCAATTCAGGAAACATGATCCTGAATTTTTCCAATTTGTCCTGCAATTGTTCCCTTCGAGGCAAAAGTAAAGTCATTTTCGTGAACTTCCTCCTTCTTTTGGAGATGTTTTGCTGGAGAGTACACTATGTATTAAGATATGTACGTCCAGGCGTGTAAGTACGAGGGATTTTCAATCGGGTCAGGGATGCTTGTGGGGAGAGATAGGGCTTTTGAGCATAAACACAAACGAGTGTGGAGGGATTAATCTATTGTAAGCAGAGCTGGAAGTAGCGGATTCATGCAAATCCTCCATGAGTTTATGTTCGGGAGTAATAACTCGCTGAGTAGCGGGAGCATGCATGATGCGGATTGTCGGTGGGAATCAATGTTGTGGAGTAGGGATGGAGAAGAAAGGTAGAAGGAGTGGAGTGAGGAGTGTAAGAGAGAGAGAGAGACAGACAGAAGAGGACGGATGCTTAGAAGATGGAAGACTTGGAAAAATTGATCCTTGTGTCGTTAAGCGCTACCGTGTGAAGTGACTTGAATGACGAAACCGAAAATCCCCGCTGTAATTTCCTCCGGTTTCCAACACACTTTTTTCCCTCTCTCTCACTCACTCTCAACTGCAAAAACTCTCTCTCTCCCTTTACTCTCCGTGTTTTCACTCATCGAGTGTAAACGACAGGCAGACAAAGCTCCGAGCTTCAAAACTTGTGAGGATGCGTCTGTACTTGTGTGTGTGTGTGTATGTCTTTATGTATAAGCACGTGTAAAGACACACATACATCTCAAAGTAAAAGTACATAAGCAAGTGAACGTACAAGTGCTCAAATGAACGTACATGGGCTGATTGTACATCCATATATCCCCACATGTAAATACATATAAGTCTGGAATCACATATGTCCGTAAGTGTACCCACCTCCTAGGAATCTATAAGTGAGGCAACGGGTGAAACAACATATCGAGAGCAATATCATTGGGAGTGTTAGCCAAGTCTGCGTCTCCGCATCTTTTCTTGTGAGTACACAAAGAAAAGCCTCAAACAGTTTGTATTAAATTCTGCAAACATGAGAGTGAGAGAGGAGAGAGAGAGAGAGAAAAAGAAGACGAAGACGAGAAGTGTTCGTCAACATTACATTTTGGAAAATAGAAGCACTTTGAAAGAGACAAGCTGAATAGCGATGGGAATGTGTTGACGGCGTATTTTCGCGATAACATCTTGAAAGCTTTCAAGCAATTCCTCAATAATTCGAGGAAACATGTTTCCACCAGAGAGACTATTTGCCCCGTGACAATAGCTCCTACCCGGAGTACTTAAGGAACTGATTGAAATTTCCATGCAGAGATGTGCTAACAACAGGCAGAGACAGCTTTTACATGAGGAGCCTCCCGGGAAACATGGGCTGAGGAGCTCCTCACGTACACTTTTCCCCTGAATTAATTCCAGCGTGGAGGATGCCTTCTTCCCTCAACGCTCTTCATAATTATCCCAGTCAGGGCTGGGCGAGGGGACTAAAGAGTCAATGACATTTTCTCCTCCAACTATTACTCCTTCCCTTATTAAAATCAAGCTTGTTTTTTCTCACGTCCTGACTTCTCCTCTGAGTGTCTCATATGTATGTACTACTCCGGTCCTTGCAAATCCCTCTTTCTCCCCACTTGTAAGTATTTACTTTTGCTGGGTCCAGGTCCAGACAATAATATCCCTCATGCGCACAGTTTTTACTTATTTCCTTCATATTTATATCCCATATTTATTACTTGTTACAATAGCTGAAACAAATACAGACGTGACAACGTTTGCCCTACATCTTCTGGAATTTTACGTGTGCATATTACAAAGGCTGTGTAAGGTGTACATACATACATACTGAAAACGTATACACTTGTATCGAGTCGTAGTCCCAGGATCGCTCCATACTTCCCATATGTACGGACGTATTTCCCACGGAACGTTTTGTAAATATACGAATCCCATCTTTCCCGACCATCTCCATAGGCTGGAGTCTATGCGCAAGCAAAACTGTGCTAGGAAGGAGGAAGGAGGGACGTACTAAAGTGACATTCCTTGGCGCTCCGTATGTACATATTTAGATGCGCTATGTGCATGCACAGTATGTGGGTAATGTACGTAGGTAGAATTGAGAGGCGCTTCTCATGTAGCTATTTACATGGGACCCTTACATATAGATTCGTGTACATTTAAGCGGACAAATTGGAAATGCAAGCCTTGCCGTATTTTCTCCGTTGTTTGAGTAGTAGGAGTATTTGCGCCCTGCTCGGGAGTCTTGAGCGAGTGAGTAGTTGGGAGATAGAGATTGTCATGTCGAATGTGTATCTGGCGGAATATTTGGATGTGAGTCTCAGGAGGGAATTGAATGCATGGAAATGACTAGCATGGACCCCGGAATGGGCCTCTTTGGACTGGCCTATCTCCTCCGACGGAGGCAGTAAAAACTCATGGATGTGTTTATAGATTGCGCCTTGGAAGCCGGGGTCTGGTTCCTTGCCTTGAGTTCCCTATATGACACTGCACCCAGCCCCCGCTCTGTCCCTATATACATACACTTGTATATTGAATGAGTGAAATCCGCTCAAAGTCACCAGGACAAAGATAATGTCACATAAACTCCTTTATTGCCATAATCTATGTGCAGTTGCCTTTATGCATCCTGGAACAGTATGGAACGCACCGCACACCCAACCCTCACAGAAATATTCCCATCTCAGAACTTCTCCAAATATACACAAGCCCATGCATATGTATATTTTCACATACAAACCCAAGGATAGACAAGCACACACACACACACACATACACATACACACATGGGCCTAAATTACAAACGGGAAATCCAACTTGAAAATTTTCACCCATCCTCCCCAACAGCTCCCGATGTCATAACCGAGCTCTATCTGTACTATCAATGCTCTTTTCCCCATTTAAGAGACTCACGGTTCTCTTTACACCCTCCACTCATTTACCTCGTTCTCTCTCTCTCTCTCTCATTCCTGAAACCCAGGGAAGACACTGTACACACTACGTACATACGGACATGTACAAAGCTAATATGCTCTAATGTTATGCTCATGTCCTGCCATGCCTCAGGAATGAAATGCCTTCTAAAGTATCCCTATAGCCATGTATATGTACTTAGTCAATATTCACATGTAGCTGCGGAAGTATGTACGTGATGAACAATGCAAGGCGAGTCATTGGGAGAAAAAAGCTCATAAAATCGAGTCATGTTACCGACTCTTATTATTACTTGGAAGCAAAAGGCACTATCCTGGCTAGTGGTCATTGCATATAGATACTCATTCCCGAGCATTATTACAGCACAAAATGCAGCCCCACACACACACACACACACACACACACACAAACACTCTCTCTCTCTCTCTTTTACTAAGAGCCAGCCCGAGCCTTATGGACCTGTACCTAACGTCTCATACTCACGCACTTGTTCTCCAAAGACCACATAATGCGTGCAGAGCCTAGACCTCGTAAAACAGTGAGCGCACGTTTCGGAGCATTCTCTCAATCACAATGTTCCTCTCTCGCTCCGTGCCTGCATTCAATGAGAATGTTATGACCAGAGAGCAATCCAGGCGTAGTGGAAGGAATAATGGTCAAATCTGTTCCAGTTTTATTTTACTTCGCTCCATATAGATAGTTACGTGTGTGCACTTATCTGGCTCCGACTTATGTATGTGCACGCCTGTCTCCAAGAGAACCTTCAGGTTTTGGGGGTATTGTGTTGAAGAGCACTGAGAGTTGTTTTTTTTATAAGTCTTGTATGTTTTTGTATGTGGATTTGTGTGTACATGTGTTTGACATGTGTTAAGCTACTTAGGGTATATGGCTATAGGGACGGGATATGACATGGCGAGGGTATAGGATTTTTACTAATGTAGGTGCACATGTGAAACTCATGTTTCCCAGTGTTTACATGAGTAAGTGACATATTGTTTTCAAGTAAGAATTTAGAATGTAAAAATTGAGCATGTGAAATTTTTATGATAGCGAAAATGAGGAAGGATAGTTAAATTTAGTGAGTTTTGACTTGTGAGAATGGGAGAGCACTTGAGAATGCCGGGGTTTGGCTCGGGAAAGCACATGGCCCCGTGTGTCTGATTTTTGTAGGTGTTGGTTGTCTGTATGTCAATGGAGGTAATGATGGTTGTTGACGTGGAATTGAAATATATCATCGCTGGGTTGTTTGGTCTGAGGTGACATGAAATTACTGACACTCTAAAATTGGATTGCGTTTGAAATGAAATGTGGAGACATTTGTGTGGTGTCACTCCCCTCCTCCCTCCCCATCCCATCCCAGGCACATTATTCCGAACGAGGGAATCAGGCGAGATGGAAGGAGCATTAAATCTAAAAGCATGTACAGATATTGCCAACTTGCATGTTTTTCAGCCCACATAACACACTGCAATTCAAATAACTCTCGCACCAGAGTGTCTCCGAGTCCTTGCTCCGCTCTCTCCCATCTTTTCTCACTTGCGAAGGAGTCTCTCATCTCCCTCCATCTTACGCCTGGAGATGAGGAGAGAGAGAGAGAGAGAGAGAGAGAGAGAGAGGCAATTCTCGGGAGCAACATGATTTCACTGGGAAAAATGACACATGACATGGCTTTATCAGCCTTCCTCTTTATACTCGCTAGTCCTCCAAGTCTCCTTTTACGTAATGCATAAGCGTGTAATACACGATTAAAAAATACAGACGTATGTATGTACATGCCCATGGATCCCGGGGATAGTAGAGATCTCTGTAAGTATAGTGTGAGTGAGAGAGTGGTAAATACTTATTTTTATTCCCGCATGACTTCTATATATAGACATCTATACTCTATCCCCTGGCATATAATCTCGTAAGTGCACACTGAGATACATAATAGTTATTGAGCATGCATGCAGTTATAGAGAGGGCTCATACGTATCGCTCCAAATTTCCCCACTTGATTAACGTCGTCTTGCATTTAGTCCTCAACGGACTCTCCTTCCTTCGTCTGGCTCCGCCAGGCAGACACAAGCCGAGCCACACTTTTATCCGCAACATGCAATCATTAGAATCGACAATTCCCTATAACGCCTGTCTACCCTCCCGCTCCTGTCCCAACTTTCAGACAGACTTTTCGCTCAGGGACGCTCCAAGGAGAAAATTTCCACAATTTTTCCACGATTTAATTCCCTCCTTCCTCCGTACATGCACATTTTGATATTTTTCTCATTTTTTCCGCTTGATTCCGGTTCCTGGCACTAGGAACATAGAACGTAGCGGGAGAAAAAATGGTACGGTGAGTACAACCGCTTGGAAGTAGTTTTGAATTGAGAAGAGAGGGAGTAAGAGAGGGAGAGAGAGAGAGAGAGAGAGAGAGATAAAAGTGAGGAATCTCCGATTGCCTAGAACTGACTGGTATTTGCATGCCGTTGCGTCGTGAGGATGAGGTTGGGAGATAATATTGTTATTTGTGATGTGAATGATGGCCTCACGTCGACAGCCGCTCACAATAACCATTGATTGCTCTGTGGAAGGGCATTTCCTCATGTGGTCCTTGTTTTTCCTTGGACTTAGGTCCAATCCATAGGATTCTCTTGTTTCATTTTTTTTCTCGGCATTATCCTATCATTAGAAGTTGGTTTTGGAGAGGAGAGGAATGAAAGAGCATGTACTCGGGAGATGACGGGAAGACAAACAACTGACCGCAATGCATGAGTGGAATTGCCAGCTACGATTATCCTATCGGGACTGATGATGATGAAGTGGACTGACGGCCTTTCGCTTTCCTCGTCATGTAACATTTGCTACTCGCTCCCCATCTCTATTCCTATATCTATACCGGGGCTCTGTGTATCATGATGAGCAAAAAGTCTCGCCCTTAATCTCTCCGGTCACTTAAGTCATATGCGAGGGAGGCATTACACGGTCGTCATCTCTCGTCAATAATCGACCATTGTTTCTTCTCCGTGGAAATAATCAGAGTCGTTCGGGAGAATCCCGATCAGTCTTCTATCTTCCTGAAAAAATTCCTTGGGCTCTGGCCCCATCTCCTCACACAGGGTGATGAGGAGATGGATTGATGTATCGCAGAATAATTACAGTCGGACTGGCAGGTCCGTATTTACAATGAGAGCGGTGAGGGTTTTAAATGGACGCAGTCGAGCGTGCCTTGGCGATGCCCCGCATCCCTCCACTCTTTTCAGTGCCTGTCGGCCGTCAGACGAAGAGCAGCTCTTATTTTCATTATGCTCCAAATATGTAATGGCAATTGTGCTCTCTCCCCGTCCTGGCCTCACTGCTGCTCCTCTCTCCCTTTTCCTATGTACACTCACCCAATCACACATACATCTTACACTTAATTGCATACACGCATATCTCTTAATAGCAAATCTAATCCGAAGAGTAAATAGATTCAATGATAGCTCCAACTATTTGCAGAGCTCAGGCTTCAAAACAAATCCACTCACGGTCAGGTGTACATGTTGAGCAAATAATTAGGGCTGGGGAGAGATACCAGGCCATTTGGTCATTGTATTTCCCTTTTGTGTGCCTGTCCGCGTTCTTGTGTGCTGATGGCGGGCCATGAGCAAAAATTGTTTCTACCTTATTCGATTATAGCCCCATTCCTATTAACGACTCCGCATTAAAAAGCCATAGTCACTTACGGCACTGTCATGGTACATATTCATCCCTCACACAAAAAAAAATCACATCAGCTAAGAAGCGAAAATCCTCATCTCCAAAACTCCTACGGAGCAAGTTATAGCCTGAGCTTAAAAACTTAATTCTTTAACATTAAATATTCACTCTATACATTCTGCTATTCTCAATTTTTTTCGTATTGATTTCTCCCCTTCTAAATTCATTCCACGAGTGTTTATCCTCCTCAAAACAAATTTAAAGCTTCTCTTTTACTCCCATTCCAGAACTTACTGTTTGGTTCTGTAGAATTCCTTCCCTGATGATTGGTCTCTAGGAAAAAAAACATTTGCATATCCCCTAGGTTTGTACAAAGACTTTACATTGTACAGATACGTTTTGAACTTCCAGTGCTTGGAGATATTTACATTTGCTTCCCAACCGCGCCGCTACATTAGCCAATCTATCTGTCTCATATGTACATAATGTAAATGCTGCAGTATATACATACATGTGTACGCTCCCATAAATGCAAAGGCCCATGAGTCCAGAAAATAAATAGCATATCCCAAAATGCAATTCTGACACTCTTTGCATTATCACCTCCGAAGTGAATAACATTTGTTTCCAGATTAGCATTTGAGGTAGATTGATGGGAGAGGATATGAAGAGTAAGGCTTATCCGTACATAGATCGGATTATCAGCTCCAGCCATCACTTTTGTAAGGACAATTTCCTCTGACCTGAACCCAGTGTCCGGGCCTTGCTCCTATTGTTCTATTTTTGGTACGAGGCTCCGCATTTGCTAGCCATTGTTGGAGCTCAAAAACAACACACACAATTTACAACGAACGCTCCACTATTTACATCAAGTGTAAACTGTTGATCTACCTTTGTATAAATACACTTTACATGAGATTGTATCAGAGCAGGCTTGGGTGAATTTTTCCCCGTTGCAAAATCGTTACTTGTAACTACATATGTATGTATAATTACAAACAAAAAAAATAGACTGTACAAAAAATTGAGAAACCTTTCCTGTTTGAAACCTTACCAGGTTTGTACCATTCGTTCTGTAGCAGTTTGCATCAGTGACTGTGGAAGTTTGTCCTGAGGACTGGATATAAAGGAAAAACTCATTTGTTCCTGTGCTCGTAGGAGGAAGAGCGTTTGGAGTATTGTGTTAGGGAAAATATAAAAAAAGCAAGTGGCAACTAACTAGGATATGTTTTGTAATGAGGATTTAACTTGTCAAATGAAGGATGTTTTTTTTTTCTCTCTCTCTCTCTCTTTCCTTGTGAGCACTCTTGTTTGCTAGCAAGTGTTGTTGGGAAGGAATTGAAACCGGCTTTTATGCATGTGATTGTGCTTGATATGGACTGTGGCTGTAGTTGGGTATAGGAGTACAGGCAGGAGTTGAAAATGTGAAGATACTGTTCCGAGTCGGTAGATTGTATGATTTATGCACGGAGCGGACTGGCAGCAGTGTGGCATCTACAATAGCGAAATGACATGATTTATGGAAGGATGTCCACGTTATTGAGCTCATCCCTTACAATTCTCTCTCTCTCGTCTTACATGCACTTGCTCCTATCTCAAGTTATACATTATCATTATGATGACTCTCCCGGCCGAGGGACTCGCTCCTATCAGACTCCAGTATTTTTCCAAGACTCTCTTCTCACTCACTCTCTCTCTCTCTCTCTCTCTCTCTCGTTCACTCGCTCTGCTCTGAGAACGCACTCCAAACCCTATATACATACATCAGACTTTACCCAGAGAGCCTGAACAGAATCTCGCCATAAGATACTAGCTAAAAGTCACTGGTTCTTTTAGTATCTAATATCATGTCCTGTTTTAGCCCTCCAACTCCCAATGCTTTCTGTTTCCTCAGAACTCCTCTCCCATAAGGGAGCATGGAATCATCTGTGAGGTAATTGCTCAGCATCAATCCATCGATCACGGGCTTCGATCCTGGGCCCATGAGTACAGACAGGCTCTTCCTCCGTACTTTGAGACTCCGGCCGAGCCATTGGAGGTGCATAGGTTGAAATATGAGCGTGATAGGCAAATCTTCATAATTTATCTCACGTCACATTCCCACAGTTTACGGGTTTCTATATTTTTCTCTCCTCTTGTAGACACATTAATTCAGCCTCTCTGCTCTCTGCCTTTGTCTTTAATCCACTCCGGGTTCCTTATTTTTGGGACTGGTTTCTCCGACAGAGCCTCAAAAAGTATTTATCTGTCAGACTCTCCTCTTCCCCAGCTCTCTTGACTTCCTGGTCTGGTATTTTCAAAACTGGAGATTTTTCCATCCATGAAAAGAGCCAGGGCCTGTGGGGAGAAAGGTTTTAAAGGGAATATGTGATTTCTTTGGATTATCTGGAGGAAATGGAAATACTTTGATTATTTTTAAAATAAGAAATAGCTCTGCGGGTGTTTCACTTTATCTACAGTTTAGCTCCCGTACATGTACATACATACATTGCTCAATGCATAATTGAATGGACGCTTTACATTTTTAAACAGGAGGGAATTTAAAAGGAGAATCTTTAGTAGAGTTCCTCTCTTGTGAGGTTTTATACCTTGGATTTAGTTAGACATTGCTGGGGAGAGTTTCCTCGGTGGCTCTGTGAGTGACTGGGAGTGTAACCAATAGTGTACGTCAGGTGGAACGGGAACGTGGTTGTAGGGAGTATAAATACTATGGAAGTGTAATGGGATAGGTGGGAACTGGATGGAGGTCGGATGTAAGGCAAAGGCATGTATGTACATACATACATGTGTCTGTAGTGAGCATGGAGTGGCATAATGTGTATATGTACATTTGTTCATTAGGGTCTTACGTGGACATGGGACAGGTTTTTTTTAGTCGTGCGTATACTACTATAACCTGGGTACTTGTGCTTGTAGTTCCATACCTATGTGTGTGCACATATGTACATACATGCGTTGGACCAAATCCAGTCGTGTCTGTTTACGCAGACGGTCATACACTGCATTTGTGTTTTGGTGAGGCTCGGCTGAAAATCACAAGTGGGTACGTTGGGGGATACGTTAAGT
Source organism: Allacma fusca (assembly GCA_947179485.1). NCBI lineage: Eukaryota > Metazoa > Arthropoda > Collembola > Symphypleona > Sminthuridae > Allacma > Allacma fusca. The sequence continues at coordinate 31,436,166 of OX359247.1, read as the reverse complement.
ACATTATCCTGTAGCTCGTTGCTTTGGTTTGGAGATGTTGTGGCACCACTACATACTTGAGACCTAATGCTTCCTGACGTCTCTTCGTCCCCCTGTCTTATCTCGACCAGGAAAATTGTCCAACTTGAGTAAACTTCCCAGGGATGTCTTCCTCCCCGCTCACTCCTTACTCTATCGCCCTTGCTCTCTCTCTCTCTTTCTCTCTCTCTCTCTCTCTCTCTCTCTCTCTCTCTCTTTCTCTCTCGTTCATATATGTACGCATACGTGCATAGGAAAAAAGAGCAGGCATGTAAATAGTACTCTCGCCTTTCCCCACGCACTTTCTCTCCGATGTTGTTGTCTCTTTTTCCCTCGTATGGACATTACAGGGGTGTGTGCGCCTCCGACTGGATGCGTACATACATACGTGCATAGTACTAGCAGGGATTGACACCCGGAGCTGAATATTTGACTAATGGAAATGGTGTTCTTGTGTTACAGTTGAAGGCGAGATCCGTGACCACGTGGCGATCCGGCGGAGAGCTCTCACTCTACTGCTCGTAAAGTCCTGGCAGCCGGGACGGAAGGAAACAAATGAAGACAGCGCACACATTTCGAAAATCACAGCAGCATCTCATCTTCCAGAGGAAACCTAACACATGTGGTCCGAGATAGAAGAAAAGTAGAAGAAGGAGAAGAGAAATACAGGGAAAAGAATCAATACCTGGCAAGACAAGAGGGATGAGGAAAGGGGTAAATATTACATTAGGTATATAACTACGACACTCACTGTACGTTTTCCTGTAGTTGGTAGCGGATCCATGCATATACATAAATACATATAAAATATTATACATACACACAATACACACAATACACACAAGTATATAATTACTATATATATAAATATATATATATCTACTATATGTTAATCCTTGGAAAAGAAAGAAACTCACTTTTGAAATTTGTAGATGCTAAGTGTGTATACTAAGTAATAATGAAAGTAGGAAGACTATACTTTAATAAGTAGTAATTATAGGGTAATTTAAAAGGATCATGGACATAGTATGTGTAAGACTATTTCAATGAAATCTCCTGCCCAGTTTGCTTTCCAATTTTTAAGACGAATCCTGTTGGGAAGGTCTTTCCCGAACTTTCCTCCAGCATCTATAAAAAAACTATCAAAAAGTCTTCATCTACTACACTATGCTACTACAAATTTATATTACATAAAATAGACAAAATCTATCTTTATTAATCTTGTTTATTTGAAGCAATTGACATACTAAAGTAAAATAGGCATTTCCTACAACGGGAGGGAAGGTCAGGGTTCCTTTTTCAAAGCAAGTTTTCAACTCGCATCCTCCAGGCCAGGTTTCTTCTCATAAACACTCAAAACTTCATTTTATTTTCCGCCAAAACACCCCATTTGACATTCGTGCTAGTTTCTGGAGAAGGGTTTCCCTTCATTAGGAAATGCACAAGGATAATTTAAGTATTGACATTATTACTCTATTTTAAAGAAAGATCTAATGTTTGCACTTTTCCCATTTCATGTACTTTTTTCCCATTTTTTACTCAAATCAATGTCTTGAGAGTATTTTCTGGTTGCTCTTTTGTCTCTTTGAGAACTCCGCTTTCAACTTTTAACGGGAAAAATGGAGTTTTGAGGGACCTGTACTCTGAGGATGCAGTAAATTAAGTTTAGTGACTTGAATTTACATTCTAGTATGAAAATTTTAATTTATATTTGGTTATGTTTACAGTATACCTACATGTAAGGACAAAGAGTATTCGTAGACAAAGCTATAACTCTGCATAGATTACTTTTAGAGCATACCTAGTCGTCCATGTAAAGGAATCATCGCACATCTTATACCTAATAAAGGCAAGGGAACTTTCGCATACTATTTGCTGTCTGTTCCATGCTGACAATGAAGAGCCAGATAATGTCACGTATATACATACATTTATAATTACTACATATATAAATATGTAAGTGAAAACTCAGAACAATTTTTTTATATAGTCAAGTGTACATAATTAATGGGAGACAAAGAGGAAGGTGTAAAAAGTGTACAATAAATAGTTTGTAGGTGCAAAAAAAATCATACATAAGGAATTATCCTGTAGTGTACATAAATAAATTAGGGAGAAAACGTCAAATGAGGAAAGTAAGATTTCCTCATTTGTGTGGGAATTGTCAGTGGAAAACATCCATAGGAGTAAGATTTGTTTCAGGAGGTTTGACTTCAGCTCAAATCTTCTCATATATATATATAAATGTACATAAATATATTTGGAATGCATGGAATCCTAGTTATTTTTCCCAATTTGATTTAAATGCACATAATTACATACATAGACCAAGCCTATTTTTTCCGTTATATGAGTACAATCAAATACATATGATTATTTTTCCTTGCAAAAACTAAATAAAAAAATACTAGAGGAGTAAGATATTTAAAAGAAACCACAATTTTTACTGCCAACTAAAATTTGTTGAACTTTTTGGGTTTACTGAAAAAAGGTGAAAGTAATTGCTTTATATAGAAAAATGAGCTATTTATCCCTGAAAAATTATTTTATGTTAAAAAAAGTATTTTTTCAAGTGTTTGTATTAATTATTATTATGATCTACTATTTATAGAAGTAAGCACACTAGAAAAGAACATGCTTTTTTTTTTGCTTATCTCTCTCTTCTCATAATCTTACCCTTTGCTTGTGGATCTTGATGTATGAGTTTTGGTCTTTTATATAACAAAGTTGACTTATCTCGTTTGTTTGGGAGTGTGTATGAGAGGAACTAAAGTATTTGACCTTTTTCTATATATAATAATTAGAACAGTAAGGTGTTATTCCTTGGAAGATTTATAATGGAGAGGGATTCTAAATATATATATATATATATGTATTTTGATAAGACATAGTTCGTAAGGGAGGTGGGCGGGTCGATGGACATTGTGGTTGGGCTTGTTCCGTCACAGGAAGCAAAGATGAGCGTGTAAGTACAATTTTAGTGTAGGATAAGGAACAAGGGTTTCCTAAAAATGCCTAGCCTTTCCTACCTGTAAATGTTGTTGTTTTTTCAAAAAGAGAAAACTCTAAGGATGTCGTTGTCAAAGCAAGGTACTTGCTCCTTAAATTAATGTGTGTTTTTTCCATTCGTGAGTGTTAATGCAAGTAGGATTTAATACAATTATTGTACATAATTTCCATCCCCATTCCCCTTTTTGTCACCCCTTAGTTCCATCCCCCATGGGAAATATATTGTAAAGCATTACATTTTTCGTATACGACCGTCCTCACACACAAGTATGGACGTTTTTTCCCCGCCACCTTTTTTCATATTGTCTTCTCCGCTTGTATCTTTTCCCATGAAATTTCCCTCAATTTAAAACATTTTCAAATTAGTTTTTGAGGAAGGACTCCCCACCAATTAGTTTAATGGGAAAATTGCTCCAGTCATTTAAAACAAAATGAATTATCTTTTTTTTTTTAAAATATGTATCAAAAAATACATCCCAATTTTTTCGTTGCTCTCTTGCTTAATCCTTGCTCACAATTGTGCTTTAAAGTAGATATAGTTTGCTTCATTGCAAAATCAAAGGCACTACTAAAAAAATGTCAGGACTCTCAAGGAGTAGGGAAGGAGTTTTGACCGTAGAGGAAGGTCTCGCTTATACATGTGCGCTAACCGTGTTGTTAACTAGTTGCATGAGAGTTTTTCTTTTAATTTGGGAAGAGCCGGTGGTGGTGAGGGGGGGGGAAGGTCATAGAGGATGATTTTAGAGCATGAAAGAGTAGCAGTGGTCATAGGGTATCTCTTTATATGTGTACAGTTTTTTTTATAGGTCGTAGTTGTTGATGTTGTTGTTAATGTTGTTGTTGCTCTTCTTCTCTCATATAATTGTTGTTACTCTAATAGTTAAGGACAAACTTCTCCGGTGTTTTTTGTGAGACACACACAAGTTATAACAGAGCCCAGAGTCGGTCGGAAGGTCACAGGAGACTGGAGATGACTGCATGGGAAAAGGACATGGTGATAGGTATGTGGTGTACAGCTGCTAAAAATATACCAAGTATATTGCACTACTCGAGAAAATGTGTGAGTGACTGTGAGTGTGACTGTGAGCGTGGGAGGGATCTCTTCTTATAATATGTACTATTTATATAATTAATTAATTACATACATATACATATATAGATATGTAGCTACTATTACTCCACATATTAACTTTATACATGTTACTCACACAAGTCAAGCCTCTTTTAGGATTATAATAGCCTTTATCCCTGTAGGAAAAAAACTGGGAAAAAAATATATGGCATGAGGACTTTATCCATGTAAATAAATACTCCTGGAATAGAGATACTTGTAATTACTCACAATTACAGCCTCATCCAAATAATAACAAACATCCTTTAGGCTACATCCCCATCTTGCTAATCAAATGAATTCCCATGGTTTTACCAGTTCCAGGAAAGTCACAGGAATTATCCTCTCAAGGGGGAAAAAACATTATGTACATAGTCGGAGTACTCACCTATATCTCTAAGGCAGGTTTTAGATAATAAGCACCTCTTTCCTCATCCACGTCAGGCCTTTCTATATTCCCAGTACGGGAGAAGGGAATAACGGATAGAAAATATAATCAGCCATTTTTCTACACTACTATGCACCTTCTCAGCCCCTGGAAATTTTTGCAAAAAGGGAAAATTACAGGGCTTGTATGACTTATTGATAAAAATGGAATAACTCCTCTGAAACAGTTGTCTGTACAGAGAGGAGGATGAAGATCGGGGTGTACGAGGGAAAAGGAAAGACAAGGGGAAAAAAAGACGGGAGGTTTTGATTGATGGGAACAAATACCAGAAATTTTGATGTCAGTATTTACAGAGAGCATAGGCAGGACTGATAGGCTATGCAAAGTCAAGGTTTACGTCAAGCCCTGTCAAACGTGCGAGAATCACTTGAATTTTCTCATCTTGACGTGTCTTGTCTGATAAATAAATCATTTGCAAAGTGCTGCCTGCAACTACTACTACAACTACTACCACCACCACCAACAATTGCACAAGAGGAGAAGGGGGGGGAGAAAAATTCCCTTCTGATAGATCTCACTCAGTAGGGCGAAATTCCCTCATTGCATGACTGAGGGGTGAGAAAATATTTATGCATGCATGAATATCCGTTGGAGAAAAAAAAATCCTCTTCCTTCCTTCATTTACATGTTTTCCAGTCGGGCTGAGATCGGGGGATATTCTCGTCTCTCTTGAAAAAAAAATAAAAATAAAAGGACGTCGGTAAGAATGACCTCTCAAGTTTTTCCTCTTCCCTAGTATTAGCATAAAAGGGTGGAATATTTCCCCCTTTCCCGCATATGATAGGACATAAAAAATCTAGCGGAGGATTTCACTACAGAGAATTTCCCTCTCGCTCTCTCTCTCTCTCTTTCTCAACTAGTACAGAAATAGAATTTCCCCTGGAAGATATACATTCAGACTACTTCTTCATGGAAATAAAAATAAAACACAGAGATGAATTGTGGGGGACAATGGCTTCTTTTTCATTGATGTATTTCTAAGTGTAAGTCTAATGCTATAATTATATGTAGATAAGTGTACGGGAAAAATTACAACTTTATCGGAATTAATTGGAAACAAGAAAAAAGAAGGGAACTAATTTTTTCAAGAGGGGAAATTATTGTTTTCCTTGGCCGCTCTATAAATACTAATTCTAAATTTAAAAAAAAAATTCTATGAGTATTTAAGAGTTAATAATTATTAAAACAAAATACTTTGACACAAGATCCTTCCAAAAAAAGTAATTGGAGACTTAATGCTGAGACAAGGAGTAAAAGGAGGTACTCGTGGTGCGTATGAAAATCGAATTATTTGTTCAAACACTGTACAGAGAAACTCTTCGTAGGCTACTATTTACCACACGTATAGAAATATACGGTGAAGGAACATTCTCACTACATACACCCAAAAGAAAAAAAATAAACTATTGACATTTCCAGAGTGAAGGAACAAAAAAGGGAAAAAAAACTTTTTTTTCTAACTTATATAAATTAGGGTTGTCCAGGTGATGAACCGGTATTTTCAAGGGAACTATCTAAATGTATACAGGGAATGACAATGTTTTTTTAAAAAGAATGTTCCATTCAGTCTCTTTTTTCCCCTCAGATTTGGCTCCCTCCCCAGTGAAAAATAAAAAATTGACCCTTTTCCCTATCTCACATGCTTATAATATGGAGACAAAGTTTCCTTTACTCTCTGCCCTTTTTCCCCCTTCATAATTCCTCCTTTCATCAAATGTTTCATGATTTTTGGGGAAAATCCTTTTTCTACGGAAGTACCTCATTCCGAGAATTTGTCAACTTGTGAATTCACTTGGATTCGATGGGGAAATTAACATTCGTTATGTAAATTTATATTGTAAAGTTTTTACGGACTTTCTCCTTTGCCCATTTTTGACTTGCTTTAGTAAAAATCCAACCAAATTGGTGAAAGTTGAAGAATGTGTTGTAATTTAGAATTTTTTGGAATTTGGGAAGGAAGGATTGTGTTGAAATTATGTATTCCTTTCTAGTGTATGTATGTATGTGCGTGTGTGGGGGGTATATAGATACATAAGAGCTATGGGAGAAGAAGCCCTGGGTCCCTGTACTTTTAAGGTTTATCTCTATAAAAAAAATACAAACAAATGCATGTAACAAGATTGAGTAGGACTTTTAGAGGATTTAGGACTAAGACAATTTAACAAGTAATAATATTAAGATGTTGATTGGGAGGGGGAAGCTGCAATTTTTTCGAAGGTTTTTTATACAAGCTTAACACAATAAAAAAAAATGAAGTGGGAGGTGTGAGTAATAAGCACTCGCACAGGAGCCAATACCAACCACCCCTAAGTTGAGTAAGGAAATCTGAGAGGATTTTCAAAAGAAAAACAACATGGGGGAGAAAAAAGGGAAATATCTCTCTATATTGTAAACTATTAAATATATTAATTATTAATGCATACATATAATAAAACAAAGTTATTATGAGACAACATGATTGTACAGTCCCAATTTCTCACCTCCACCTCCCCCCCTTCCACTCCCCAATATGGGACTTGTGGACAGAGCGGAGGGAGGAGGATCCAGGGAAGAGGACCTTTTACTTATAAGAGTAACAATAAATCCTGTACTGTCAATGTAAATATACGGTCAATCAGGAGACAACATTTATTACTGTAAGAGGAGGAGGGGGGACAGAAGGGGAAAAACAAACCTTGTGGTCAGAAGCAAGGGATGAAACTATGAGTTCTGGCAATGAATTCTGTAATTACATGATGCAAAAAAAAATATTACTAAAAATAATTCTAAAAAAATGTAAGCATTACAAAAAACACTTGAGACACATTTTACACACTTAACTACATAAAGTATAACTAGACACAAATCCTTTGAGCAAATTACCAATATATAATGTTATTATTATTATTATTATGGTATCTAAATATTACATACATGATTAAGTATAAAATATATATTATATAGTCCATACAAATTCATGGTATATAAGAACAAACGAGTGTCCAAAAGTTTTGTTCACTTTGTATCCATATTATTATAGTAGTCTTTAGATAATTATGTGTATGCACGTGCAGCATGACTTGTAAAACAAAATGAGGAGCTATGACTTGTTTCCTTCGTCTATATTATAATTATATTGATTATGATTCATATATTATTACTAGTAGTATTCATATTATTATTATTATTATTATTATTATTCTTATTATTATTACCTACAACTACCTGAAAGATCAATAAATATACGAATGAGATCAATTTTGTTTTTCCATCCGTCCAAAAAATTTATTTCCCATCCAACTCATCATTTGAAACATTAGCCAACACATTAAACATTTTATGGGATCTATGGCATCAGACTTTTTCACCTACAGACTTGGTACGGATAGTAGGAGGAAAATCTAATGGACAAAGTCGTTGCGATCGTTAAATGTCTTTGGCAATATCTGATATACACATATATGGAATGGGATTTCATAAGGTATTATTAATTAAGAGGAAAATACATTTTTTCTCAATCAACTCATAAAATATTTCCAGGTGAATCGTACTAAGCGTCAATTGTCACATACATTAAGGAATTATTAATTCGGGTGTAATTGCACTGAGAGTGGAAGGTGTACAGGGGGGACATGTGAGAGGAAAAAAAGCCCATGACTTCCTCATTGAAAATTTATAAGGAGAGAGGGATTACATCACAGAGGACTTTGAATTTTGTACGGGTTCCCAATGCAATTACCGAAGCTCGGAGCCCTTTTGAGCAAGACAGAATATTTGCGTGTAGTTTGGTCAGGCGACACAATATTTTGGCGTTGAGACCAACCATGCCCATGATGTATATAGGGAAGTTAATGAGAAGCAAAAGAGGTACGGCCATATCCTTTCAATTATAACCGAGAATTGATTCCCCTTTGGATGATTACTAGGCGTTAGTGCCTTCGCTGACGCCTTCCACTGATCCGGTCGGGCTTTGAGTTGTACTACTTCCCTGGCACCAGCGTGTCGTCTGCCTTGGTCTTCCTTGCCACCCGGCTTTTCTCTCACTCCGTCCTATGGACTTTAACACACATATGTACATATATTCCCACACCTACACAAACGGTGCGGACGTAATGTCCCTCATTTTAATTGCTCCCATGAAAGGCATCTCAAATTGTCTCACCTGGCTCCAGACACGATTAAACAAACTAATACATTTCTCCTGAGCTTTATATCCCCGTTGAGAGAAAGAGAGAGAGAGAGAGAGAAAGAGAGAGAGAGAGAGAGAGAGAACCCTTTGAAGTACTTTTTCCGGGTGTCGGGTTTGATGGTCTGGAATTTTTTTCAAGAGCTCTACCGTCAGGGAAATGGGATCTGATGATGGGCGCATGTAGGAAATTAATGAATCAAATCAAATGTTGTGTGGTGAATCTCAATTGCCTCACTTTTCTTCCCTCATCGTCTCACGACTCCTTTCTCCGAATGTTTCCTCCAAATGCTTCCTCTTCTGAAATGCTTCCTCCAACTTTGTTTCCTCCCCATCTACTCCTACTCTCCTCTCAAATATTTAACCTCATTTTTTCCCATTAGAAACTCCCTCATTTTTACGTTATCTTCCTGAGGAGGATCCTCAATGGGAAAAAATTGAGAGACGGTCACCCCTCCCCCCTTCTGGCATTAGGGAGGGGAGGGAATTTTATCAATTAATAGAAAATGTCAGAGTTTATTACCTCCTACTTCTTATTTTTCCATATGGGCTTCTCCCATACAAGATACTGTCGAGTCTGCGGACGTTCCAACATGGATAAAATACACTGGTATTTGCATATATTTGAACAGTGATCCCCATCCTCAGTGCACATGTTTCCGGGAAAATTCTTGTAACTTTGGGGAGAGGAATTTCCTCCCTTTCCTCCGTCCTTTGTGGAGTTAGCGTTAAGCACTAGATTTTTCAACTCTTGGGCAAATTCCTTCTCTCAACAATACATTGCTGGGGTGACACAATTATTAATTCGAAAGTTCACTCCTCCTTTGAGATTGGGAGGATACTCAAGTGTTTTCGGCTGAGTCTCTTTCCAGAGCAAATACTTTGGGTTATATCTGCAAACATATAACGAATAGTGTAGTGCGGGATTGGCATACGAATGTTGTTTTCGTGTAGGGTGGAGGGGCTTAGTCATAGGTATTTATTTTTGTGTATGCACAGGGGATGACGACTTGTGAGCAATGTGTTCAAGTGAGTACTATTTAGTGTTGTTGACAGAGCTGAGGTGCGTAATACGTGTGAGGATTGACAAATGCCGGAATTCGGCAGATTCTCTGTTCGGAGAGGTTTCCGAAGGAATAATCGGCGGAGCTGCCCGAATTCCTCAGCATAAAGCATACATTTGTCGGTTTTTTTCCCCGGGACCGATTGACAGAGTGTACTCTCAAGGTGCCATTAATTACTATCAGGCTGTAAATACTGGGTAATGCTAGCAATTAATTTTTCTTGGAAACCTCCTTCTTTTTGGTCTTCTCCGCCGTATTTTTCAAAGTAATCTGAAAAGGAATCAAGGAATGAAGATTTTGCCAAGTTTTCTTTCCACCTTCGTGAGGAATGAGAGAGGCAGAGTGAGAGAGAGAGAGAGAGAGAGAGAGGAAAGAGAAGCGCGGGGTATTTTCAGGGGAAAAAAGATTGGAATCTGTGTGGGAGCCAATGGAGTGGAATGCTATGAGGGAGGAAGGGAAAGACAATGAAGTTATGAATATTTGTCCGCGGAGAGAATAAAGAGGATAAATTGAGGTAATAATAATTATTAGAATGTTTCACGATGATGATGATGATGATGCCTGTGAGAAGGAGAAGAGAGTCTGGCCAAGCTAGGGAGGTACATGTCTCCTACATCGGAGTCCTCCTTGTTTGCTTATCTTGATGGTGAGCTGCATGAAATTCAACTTTTCTCATTTTTATCAACATGGAAAATTGCTCGTTTCTCTCGTCGAGTCGTGTTCAATCCCGAGTGGGCTTCTCTCAACAATTTTCTCATTCCATTTAAACCTATGTATGTAGGAATTGTTCCTCTGTGTTTGGGATCACTTCTAGTCCGCACATCTCAATGGACAAAGTCTCTGAGGCTCTTGGTCATCCATGATTCGGTCTCTGGATTTTTTTATTCAGCGAGAGAGAGAGAGAGAGAGAGAGAGGAGCCATATCTCTCACAACAAGGATTTACTCATTTGCTCACCATGTATCATTTTATGAAGGCTCACTTCAAAAGTTAATGCTCAGGTTTTTTTTTCTCCTTCCCTTGTTATACTAATGTGTGCACTTGAGAGGAGTTGAGCATTGCCTTGCATATGCAGTCATTGGAACTAGAGCTCCTCACAAGTCCCGTCCCTGTAAATGAGTCTCACACAAGTCTTATACAAAATAACTAAATGAGAATCAAGTCAAAACTTTCAACATTTTATTTACAAGATTATCAAATATGAGGAATGAGGAATCTATGAATACAGTTCAATTATAAAGACACTAGTAATGAGGAATAATCCACGTTTGTAAAGCAAGGTTTGTCGAAGGAGAAAAATCATAAATATTCTGGTAACTGAAACTTTTTTGTTTTTCTTCCAAGACCTATTTTGTGCATGGGGTTATATACTAGGGGTATTCCGTGGATACTTGAAAATTGAAGTAAGGAAATGCATCTTGTGTCTTGGGATGATCAAAAGGCTACTCCAAGTTGAGAGGTGTAACCTGAGTGGTCTCCGGAACTCGCGATGAGCTATGGTAATAGTGAGGGTGATGTTTTGCTCGTAAAGCCGAGCTGGCTTATAAAAATTGGGTTTGCTTATGCCAAGGGAATGTCTCTCAGAGTAAAAGATATGGTTGTTAATGTAGAAGGTAACTCTATGCTTGGACATTTTATAGGTTGAGTTCCACAGGTGTAGCTATTGGACTCAACTGGGTATTGCTTATCACAGTGAGGGATCCCAAGGGTTCGGATCTGCTCACTCACTCATTCACTCACACGTTGCTGGGTTGGTTGTCACGTATATAGGCAGAGCCGGTGTATGCATGACTTGGCTGGAGTAGTGAGCGATGATTATCAGAATCATTTCCACTCATAAATATCAACGTAGTAACGTTAATTTTTACACATTAGGACTCTCCTGTGGGCAACAACTGATATGATCGGGAGACAAAAAACTTGTTCCTTTTTTATTTCTCTCTCTCTCCCTCTCTCTCTCTCTCTCTCTCACCATCACAGGGTAATATATCAGCTCAAACGCAAATTATTCCCGTCCACTTGAACATAAAAGATTGTTGAACGTGTTATGAAATGTACAAGATTTTTATTGGAACATGAGCAAAAACCATAAAGTTAATGAACATTCATCGATCCATGTAATGAGCCATAAAAATTTCTAGGATTTTCTCCATATCTCTCTCTCTCTCTCCCTTTCGCTGCCCTCAAACTGAACTCCGAGGCGTTGGTGCCGAAAGGGAAGTATAGAAAATAAAAAGGAATGGCGTGCAAATACATGGATATAAGTATACCTACAACCTTTTCCCAAATGGTAACTTCCCTCTGTAGCTAATTGCCAAAGTATCATAATAATCTGCATGATAAAATAATGAGTCTGCGCGACTTCGCCAATGGGAACGTGAAAGGGCCGGGAGAATTTGCAAATTTAACTGCATAAAACCACGTCGGAGAGGAAGTGTGTGGAAAATGGATCCAGAGAGAAATAACTCCCTACTCCCTCAACCATCTCTTTATCCATCAACTTTTATCTCATTCCTTGGAATTTAATTATGTGATTAGCACTTTTGCCCAACTACCTGCTTAGCGGGTGCTATTTTTGGGGCCAGCTTTCTGCAAACCCTCTTGGTCTTCAAGCCAGCCATTATGTACATAGAGAAGAGGTAACCTCCCCAGCCCATTTTTTCCCCAACCTTTTCAACACTCCAATTAAAATGAAACTAACTCCTTGCAAAATACTAACATTTACTCATGTACAGCTTCAAATTACTCAGATAAGGTACTAAAAACATTTATTTCTCACACGTTATTTTCCCCTCTATTATTTGTTCAAAGATATTTTTCCCATTACATAATCTCCAAAATTTTGGAATGAATGTTCCTCCACACGAATAACTTGGATTTCCTCTAGAAACTGGAATACCATCAAAGGAACAAACAAGCGGGAAGAAATCAAATGAGAAAAAAGTGCCGGTTCAAAAACAAGGAATACATTGAAGAGTACTAAAAAAAATGGGAAAAACAAACAAGCGGGAGGAAAAGTCACGGACAAAGTTGCAAAGGGAAATTTTTCTCTTTTTTTTCACCATACATAACTCAGCTCATGGTGATATCCCAGGCCCAGGACGTCACTACAAGGTTGCGTAACGCTCAAGAAGTGTAAAAAATTGTGAATAATTGTCATTGTAATGTATAATAAATGAAGGTGACATGGAGAATTATGACGGGAACTAGTTGCCTCTCCCAGAAATGGTCGTGGAAGGCAGCTCGTCCCCCATTCTTTACTCATCTGTTTGCCAATTAAAAGGAGTATTGAGGAACCTTTTGACCTCTTAATTGCCCATGTACATATAAGCGGTTAATTTATACACCCGCCGACCTGTCCCCTCTCTCAAGACACTCTTGACTTCACTCTCCTAACTCTCCTCTGAGTCCTTTCGGAGTGCATAGAAGGAGCTGAAATTTACGACCTCGTACGTCACAATACGTTTTAGCCCGTCATCGAAATAGGTAAAAATACAATGAATCCTGCTCTGTCCTCTTGTGCTGACTCAAACCCTACCATAGACATAAATATTCGGATAAAAACTTCCCCCCGCACCAACAATGGTCAACAATCGAACCAGTTTGTTCACTTTTTTCCAAATGTCCAAAACTTGATGAGGCGAAAACCCAATGAGAGGGATCTACTGAAGTAAAGGCCAGATGTATTCTAGAATGAAACACGAGAGATGCTCCAAAGTTTCATAGATTGTCTTCTAAAGACACGGAATAAATGAAAAAACAAAAAGACCCTTCAAACCCCCCCCCCCGCCCGCCAATTCCTCCTCCATTTGTAGAAGATACACTCCTCACCATGGAAAAAATTCTGATGGGAAAAGACACCTCCGGGTCAAGATGCTAGCACGGGTCAGGGCTTGAAACATTGAATTACACTCGTAAGAATTACACGTTCAGTCTCACAAGAGAGGCTAGAACATATAATCAAAACTTACGGATGAGGCATAGCATGATGCATTAGCTGTCTATTTGAAATGTGAAAGCAGAGGAGCGGATCGAGAATAATGGGAAGACTTGGATGTCTCCATATGTACGTATAGCTCAATATGCTGGGCTAGGCAGAGGAATGAAATAAAAGGCGGGTTTTTCTCCCTCTCTCTCTCTCTCTCTCTTCCTCTCAGTCTCTCTTTCGCTGGTTCCTCTTCACTCTGCATGTTTATGAATGCGTACTTCCTCCGATATTTTACGTCGGCCGTCCTTATCATTACAGTCAATACAACTCTCAATACAATGTCCATGGAGCACATAAGGGAAGATTTCATGTGTGCTTCTGTGCATCCTCTCGTGTGAGAGAGCAGAAAGCCCCAGTCAGCGAGTCTCTCTGTCTGAAGTACTAATGCCATGAATTCTTGTTGGAAAAGTCAAATAAATTATGTGAGAGACAAGCATCTTTTTTCTATATTTTTCCTCTCTATCTGCTTCCTCCTCCCAACACATTCATCTGGTATGGGTATGCAGATAGGAACCCACAAGACCCATATTATATCATGTAATGTGTATTCCCCCGTAGCTCCTGAGTAGCCATAGCTCCGCTGAGCTACAGAGTCTTCCTCCACTAATGTGCACTACATCCAGGGAGATACGGCTCTGTCCTATACGTTCCGCAATAGTACCATCTCAGCAATCTTGTTGTTGAACCTTGCATACTTGACTGTTGAGATTACAAAGTGTTTGTCAGTGGGAATTATCGCGGGGTACACGTGGGAGTCGTACTTTCAACAACAACATTTTATTCTTTTTTCTCCACTTTTTTCCTCCTCCTCCTCCTCTTCTCCCTACCTTGTGTATTAATCTCCTGGAAATTAAATCCTGCCAGAAGTGTCTGCTCCTGAGTGCTCCTCCACCAACTCACCATGTATGTATAATTCATGTAAGTACAGTGGACCCTTCCTCCAAAGGATTCCCTCCTACGAGCGGGTCATCCCCACTCAACATTCGGCTCCATTCAATTTAAAACCGCATTGATAATTTTCCTACCTGCAGTAGGGTCCCATCACTAAAAGGGAAACGTCGGTTCCCCTCAGAGATGCTTCTACAACAAGAGTTTACTCCACATGGGGAAACATCCCAACATTTCCAATGGTAATGCCCAAGCCGCAATTTCACATTTAAGGCTCTGGACAGAAGTTACTCACAGTCCATTCTCATTACGTATTTTTTTTTAGAAATTCACTTACAATTACGATTACAGCTCAGATCCATTGGCATTTAGTTTCACTTGGAGTTTCCGCTCCTGGAACTCACACTTGATACATGGACCTTTCGTTTGCTCAATATAGCAAATTGAATTCATATGCATATGTTTTTATAAGCCATTAATTTGCATGGATAAAAACACAAGGGGAGACTCCTTGTACATGCAATGTTCTACGTAATCACGTCAGTTCTGCATTTGCTCACATTTCCCTATAGGTAGATTCAACATACATGGCTTCTTACGCTTCAATGCTTTAGGTACACTGTAATTACATATTTTCCCCCACTAAACACTTCCCCTCAGAGCATGTTCCATTTTTGAAGTAACATTTATTGCAATTCAATTTACTTCTTTTAAGTGGATGCATTTCTTTGGGAAAAATTCCCATTGGTATTTCCATAAGGGG
Organism: Allacma fusca; assembly: GCA_947179485.1. Taxonomy (NCBI): domain Eukaryota; kingdom Metazoa; phylum Arthropoda; class Collembola; order Symphypleona; family Sminthuridae; genus Allacma; species Allacma fusca. Next base: position 31,420,713 of record OX359247.1, on the reverse strand, counting down.
TCCTGTTTTATCTCCATCAAGTCACTCTTCCATTTTAGAGTAATCGTGCAAAGCCCGGAACAGAATCCAAACATGCAATTGAGGGCTACTGGCAAATCTGCGTTGTAATTATCAGGAGTTAAATGCATGAGCTTTTAAGTTGGGAAAAAATCTAAGGAGCATTGAGGAAAGGGTGAACGCCTGTAATTCGATATACTCTTACGAATAAGCGATTATGTGCTAAATCAGAGGGGCTCATAAAATCCTAATATTTTATGAATCTTGCTATCCGTGTAATAATTATAGGTCTCTGACCAAGACCTGTCCACAGCACCTCTGAAAGTCTAATGGAATCAAAATTACTACTGTATAATTATTTATCCATAAAAAAACATTTATGTGGGGAGCTGCTAACAGAAAAATTATGCAGTCTAGTTCCATAATCACAAAAATTACTAAGTATTTTAATACATGGTTGGAGGCTTTGCCGCCCATGACATCCATGCCTAACCGGGTCCTCTATATTGGGAGAAAGTGCTGAAGAGAAGGTAAGAGCTGGAAAAGGTTCAGAAGGAAATAACGGACTTTTTTGGACGAAGGCTCCTAGGACTAATCTGAAGAAAACAATTGAATATTCAACGGCTGGCTTAAAAAAAACCTGAGGTAAGAATACTTAATTTTTGGGGAAATGACTAAGCCTTTCTTTGATTGACTGTTCCGGGAGTTTTGTCGAGAGGTGATAATAAGGTTAAGTAGGAACATCCTCGAGACGTTGATTGTTATTGGGAAGGATTGTTTGGGAAGAAAGTGGGATTTGACAATAATGAAGCATTGTGTGAGGATGGTGGGGAAAAGCTGGAGATTTAAAAGAGTCTTTACTTATGCATGGGGATGGGACGAGAGGAGGAGGAAGTAAGTGCTTGCATGACATCACCATCAGCATTACCATTAAGTCCTACTGAGAAAATCCGTGGAAGAGGGAGAGAGAGAGAGGCGACTGGAGCAAGTAGGTGATTAAGAACCTTGCTCTCTAAATAATTAATCTCGACCGGAGCTGACAGAGAAAGAGAGACAGAAAGAGAGAGAGAGAGAGGAAAAAGTTAAGGAACTAAAGAAACGTTTGCGAGAGAGAGAGAATGAGAAACAAAACAAGAGATTTGGAGGTTTCAAATCCGAAAAGGAATAAGGACTACACGTGTGCTCGTATATTTTCTGGAAGAAAATTGCAAATCCATTCCAATCAGAATTAAGGCTTGAGGACTGGGAGTCAAACAATAAGTAAAAAATTAAGTGTTCACTCAAATCCCAAGTTTCGCAATGTTCTCTCCTCATTCCGATCCCTCACACATAAACACTGTCTTGGGTGAGGCAATAGCTAAAATCCACATGTGGAGAGAGCGAGTGTGGAAACTGATTGCCATTAGGTCTCTGCTTAGACTCACATGTGTGTGTGAGTGTGTGTGTGTGTGACTGTATTTGTGTGTATGTGTGTGTGAGCTCCTATTTTTTTTATTGCGAGCAATAAATGATCGACTTTTCTTTAACCAAAGGAAACGTTCACTTGAACTACTTTGCTTTTTCTCCTTGGTAAAAATACATTCATCAAATTGGACAGAGTGGCTGATGAAGCGGAACAGCTCTCACAAAAGCTTCTCTCTCCCTTAGACCCACACACACACACACATAGTACTTAAATACACACGTATGTATATGTAGACATGTAACATAATTATACGCATAATTATGCATGAGTTACTTGAGATCTGTACATAATTTTGTGGGACTATAAATAATTACGTACATACATGTAACCCCACTCTGTACACTTAATTATGTGTAATTAGATGGAGGATTCTCTCTACTATTAATTAACTGTGTTATACCTCATAGTGTATAAAATCTAGAACTTTAGATATAAATAAATGAAATGTACGTATGAACACCATTAATGAGTACCTTGGGCTATGAAGGGAAAACAGTGTTGGATTTTTGGCCACAAAAACAAATCGTCAAAAAATCCATTTTTATTTATTAATAATTACGCTTTTGCAAAAATTCCCTGACGATTGAGCAATTCTTCCATGGGCTTCAAGCTAGTGTAGGGCAGAGAAACCAATAACATTTTTCCCAATCCACAATAGGGGAATTGTTTATAAAGGCATGAAATATATAGAAGGAAGAAACCTTCACTAATTTTCTAAATTGAAAATGGGTTGGAATAGCTTCAAGAGAAAATCTCCTGCCTAGGCTAACATATGAGCAGGCCCTGTGAAGAGTTAAGAGACAGCCCCTCGCCTTCCATGTAGCTTTAACCCTTGTGTATTTATCGGATGTACCTTTAAACGAAGGAGATAAAAAATTACAATATGTCGAAAGCGGAATGTTCCTTAGTACAGGCTTTGAGACAGGGCTCGGTATACAATGTATTCAAATTTAGATACCTACAAGTGTGCCTCGAGAGGGAAGGATTTGAGCCTTGCATTTATTCCGTACTTGTACGCCAGTACTTAAGAGCCTAAGAGGTCATTGCTATAATGTGGTGTAAAAATGCTTCTACACGTATATTTAAGGTGTGGATATAGACAGAGAGACTTGTACGTATGTATGACGTTGCTTAATACTCAGTGTTACTACTGAAGGGGACACAGTTGGAAACAATTCCTTCGCCCGTCTGAGCCGATCGATTATATATTTAAGTGTAAACACGTATTAAATAATCAAGAGAATGTTATGAGATGGTTCTCGAATTATTCCAAATTCCCCTTTATGAGCTCTGGGTATACGCGAGGATTGTAAAAGCGCTGAGAGAGGAGAGAGAGAGAGAGAGAGAGAGGCAAGCCCTCTTGGCAATGTGTTCCACTCAGTGAGGGAAGGTACTTACTTGAAAAAAGTTAGCGAGTAAGAGATTGAGATAGCGAGAGAGATGTGAGTGAGAGAGAGAGAGAGAGAGAGAGAGAGAGAGAGAGAGAGAGAGGATAAAAGCTAGAAAAAGAGGAAAAAAACAGGTTGATCTGAGGAAAGAGAACATCTGGCGTACGGCAAGAGGAATTCTCAATGTGATGGCTGTGAAGAAGTACATTCTATTTAAATCGTGTCATCCGCTACAACTTCTCACACTAACCAAATTCTTTTCCAAATAACTTCTCATTTTTTCTCTCAACATTTCGCCCGGATTTATTTCCTTGTGGAAAATCCCGTGTGTCTCTCTCTCTCTCTCTCTGTCTCTCTCTCAATGTCCTCATAGTGTCACTTTTCCCTATATATCCCTGCCAACCTGGATTTTCCCATGATAAAGCCTATGGAAAAATGTAGCCACAAATACCATAATGCACATAAATATATATAGAACGATTATTTGATGACGCCTGTGGCAATTATCATCCCACCTTAGGGCCTCATGTGTGTCCATCAATAGCTATGGACTCCAAGCCTGGTATCATGCATGAATGCACGTTTCAATGTCTCTAACCTGATGCAGTTGTTCAAAGCATAGTTTTCGTTTATACACAAGAAAATAATCATTTAAAAAGCAAATATACCCATTTTGAACGGTCTCTGAGTACGAGAGTTGCTTATATTAAACATTTTAAAAATTCGTTGAGATTTGGGATTTAATTGCATTTTTTTCTCAAGGACGACTCTGCACCTTAACCGTACTTTTGATCAATGATGCTTGCAGGGATAGTGGGCCGACATTCCTACTATTATAATGGAATGGGATATCTTCATATTTCCCGTTCGTTCTCCGGGAATCATAGTAGGAGTAAATGGTAGAGGACAAAGTCGCGAGGACAACTGAGAGACGCGCGAAGTGTAGAGAAGCATGAGGTCCGACAGTGTCATTCCCATTCGGCGAGCAATTACAATAATGATGAGATTACCTGCAGTGTGTCAGGAAATGAATGTAATCTGGTTTCGTTGGAGCATCACTCACACGCTGTACCTGGAATGGTGACCAATTCCACATTATTTATGCACACAGTTGAAATTTCTTTCATTAGGCACAGCTCGGGCTGTAATTTCTCCACTTGTATGCGTCAGGCTCCGACCATTCCCAAATTACTGGCCCACTAATTACTCCTTGTCTTTGCACTTGGGAGTGAATGAGCTGGTCTCTTTCGACTATCGAGTGTCTCTGTATATATGCAATGCAATTATACCCATGCATTTAACTTCCAGGCAGGCCTTCCAACTAAAGAAGTGGAGCTTGAAGAGATCGCGGAGAGCGTATGCATATAATATCGTAAACTTTTTTCTTCTTCAGAGACAGCGAGAGAGAGAGAGAGAGAGACAGAGAGCGGTGAGAATTCTCATCTTCTCCAAGAAACAAAATGCATGCATGTGGGAGGTTTTTAAATTGTTGAGCATTATTGAGTGCCTTGTATATAGTTTGGGTTGCAGTGAGGCTGGAGCTTGGAGAGAGAGAGAGTGTCTTTTTCAAATTAAAGGGAGTCGTTTAAAAGCATGCTCCATTACGTGCTCTTCAAGACTTTGTGGTTTGTATTATCAAGGTGGGTTTAAGAGATTCCATAATTGGAGCAGGACGGGACAATTGCCACCTTCTCCATGGAGAGGAGCTACTTCAAATGCAAATGTCGTCAATCTCAACCGTCGAGAGGGAGCGAGACAGAAACAAGGAACTCCACGCAAAGCAACAGTACTGAGGTAGTAATGAATGAGTCGGAACGGGAGTGTACGATCATTGTTATGATTATTATGTGGACATGCTCCACTCGCAATGGAGCAAGGTCGGGATGGATCTTTCCCAAAAAACCTGCTACTGGAGAAGCTCCATTATACATATAATTTCCAGTTATACAAGGCAGGGCCATTATTCGGGAAAAGGAGAGAGCGGGTGAAACAAGAGGCAGAGACGAAAGGAGATTAAGTGTGTGGGAAATGAAGAGGCATCATTGCATTCTCAACTGTCTTTGTCCCATTTGAAGATGCGAGTCATCAGGATAAAATGACATGGAAAAAAGTCCCTCATTACCTTCTCATTTTTCTCAGCTGTAGCGAACATTACCGGGGAACCTCCCACTACTCCGCAATGCATGCACTCACACAAATATCAACTGAATTAAATTCTTTTTTATCCCTATCTCTCGTTCCATTTGTACACACACACATACATACATACGCTCACATGTTCAGTACCACCCGAATTCGTCCCTATCTCTCTCTCTCTGCTCAAACAGATTGCATCTGTTTTTTTCCTTGTGCCTTTACATTTCATATATACTCACATCCCAGGAAACCCTACCATTCCAATATGACTCTTATGTTACACACAAGCATCATCAACTTTCTCATTTTTTACACTCCGCTTTCCAATCTGTTCACAAACAGATCCAACTTTGTCAACAATTTATTCTCATTAGGAAGGAGGGGGATAGCGCCGGAGAGGATTTTGGGAAAGCACTTCATTTGTAAGTTTCAAGGTGGCGTGGGGTCTCGGGTTGCCCCAAAATTAAACCGTTCATTACATGCTATGATCCCAGTATAAAGCCCACTTCCGGATTAGCACGCTCCCTTCACACTCACAACTGCACAAATAAAATACAAACCATAAAATAATAATTCCCTACCTTAAATTATTATTAAATTTTATCTTAAATCCCCCAGTTTTTAAAACTTGAATATCACTATCTCCCAAACACTTTTTCCAGACAAACTTAAAAAAAAACCACTCCCAAAGGATCATTTCCCATGACACGTATATACTTATGAATAATTATTTTCTGTCAGGGAGGATTTTTCAAAGGAGTTTTTTCACAATGACAATATTTGCATAAAGTTCCGAAACCTACGTTTCCCATTGTCTTTTGACTTTTGCGTGTCGTCACCTTTTTCCCCCCATGTACCTTCCTATGCCAAGTATTTTCTTAGTCCTGTTTTTATGTTTTGATGCTTTTAGCCCAAGTTTTCCCTTTGATCAAGGATATTTGAGATTTTTTTATATTTTTTTTGTGGGACACACAATAGTATACATGGACATTTTCCATTTTTCCCATACTCCTTTCTTCTTTTCCCATAGGTTTTGATAGTTTTGCTCCTTCTCTTTTACTCCTTTATTATTATTCCCCTGGATTTTATGACTGGGAGCATATATATGTGTAATATAGGTTGAGCCATTTTCTCCCGTTCCGTGGATGAGTGGGTCCCGCATATGGAAGTCACCTGCTCCCTCCTCATTTGGGAGAGCACGTGCAAGACGTGTTTTTTGTTCTCCACACTCTCAAGTTTTTCCCTATTCGAGACTTTCCTTCATAAGAAAGAGAGCGAGAGAGAGAGGGGGAAATTATACACTTGTATTTATACGGAGTAAAGATTAAGAATTGGATGTGAACATTAGCAGTTTGTGGTTAAGCAATAAAATTAGTAATGAAATAATTGCCTGTGTACTCCTACGTACGTGTTTGTGTACAATGGAGAAGTGAGGGAAATTGGAAGGTATGAAAAAAGTACTTGGGCTTATATGTTTCTTCCTTCCTTCTCTCTCTCTCTCTCTCTCTCTCCCTCTCTCTTTCGTGAAGGCAGGAGAGCGCCGTGAACGATAAGGATGACATGTAATTGTTAATTTCATCGTTCACCTCCGCTGATTTCTCCACTACTCTCCGTCTGGGGCTTTATGTACATGGACTCATTACTGGTGTGTGTCAGAGTCCTACTAAAATTCTGGGTTTTTTCGAGCTCGCGAGGGAAAAAGTTCCCGATGACTTGTCCCTCTAAATTATATGTTGTACTTCCAAATAGCATTATGTGAGGTCTGCATTATTACTTATGTGTGTGTGTGTGTTTGTGTGTGTGTGTGTGTGTGAGAGAGAGAGAGAGAGAGAGCTCCTGCTCAGAAACAAGTCCTACTCACGAGTTCCTTGCCAGGGACGGGGTAAATGAGAGAGAGAGAGAGAAAGACGGAAGATAAAAAGCCTTATCAGCCCTAGCTTGCACATACACTTGAGACAAAGTCAGCCATGGAAACTTGTGATAAATTACTTTTAAAAACAACATTTTTAGGTAACACTCCACAATAGCATTGTGTCTACGGAGATACACTCATTTCCCTCTATAAATATGTACACACTTCCTACACATTCGAACAACAACACACAGGCCCAGAGTCACTCCTCCTAGAACATTATGTGGTGGATATAGTGGGAGCTTTAATCTGCTCCTACGTGTGTGCTCTAGCTCGCGTCTACTCACTCGCATAAACACCCATAACTACATACTAATGGGCAGACATGGGAAAAACAGGGATAAAAGTGTTTGTTATAGCTCAGTCTACATAGTTATAGCCTGAGCCGAGTTCCACAGTTTTTTTTACCCTTCAGCTCATTTCGAATTATTTTCTCGTAGTAAGTCCATACACATCTATAGATCCTACTTATTCCACATGAACTTATGCAGGATGTGCTCCTATCGTATACGTACGTATCTACTACTGTAGTATATCTATGCTAAGACTTAAAAACGTTGAGTGTAGTACCTCTCTATAGACACGTCTCATATAAGATAGGACAGTCAACCATGAAGTCCTAAGTATGGGATATCATGCAGGGTGGATATGGGCCAGATATGTATTAAGAGTGATTTTCTCCTTGGTATATTGATTTGCAATGGAAAATATACCCTGAGCATTCCCTTTCGTACAAATGACAATACATTATAAAAACGTATTCCAATACATTACAAAATTATTGTATATGTTCCATAAATGACACAAATGACAGGCCAAAATATTACTAATGAGACTACCATACATTATCCTATAGAGGATTTCAGAGGAAATCAAATATAGAGAGACGTAAGTAATTGTATGTAGGCCACTTGTATGTGTATGCATACATACATATATATATGGGGGGGGGGGAAATATTGGGAGTAGGGTTGCTAAATAATAAAGCTCGAGCCCATCGCCGGCATTGCATTGGGTACTTTAAATGAGATCATTACAGACGAGCGGGTGTATTTATCCAGTGTATAAATTACGGGTGCATATGCCTCTATTATGGATGTAAGTATGGAGGTGCATGGACATAAATAAAAAATTATCGGGATTAAAACAGCATGTGTACATACGGCCCTACTAGTCTGTAATTACGTATATGAATGTGTAAGTGTGAGCGGAGCGATTGGAGTGGTGATTAGAGTAAATGTAGGAGCCTGTATTGCACATATGGTTGATGCATTGCCTCCTTGATACAGTTAATATTTGAGTTCTGCGTGCTCCTTTGGAGCTCTGTTTGTGTGTGTGTGTTTTGAATGTGTTTGTTTGAGTGTAGGTTCGGGCTGTATGTATGTACATGTATGGGGCTCGGCATACTTGAGACATTGGGAAGAAGGCGAGCTCATTTGCCGTGGCTAAAATTAACGTGTACGGATGAAAATATTCGGTAATCACGAGACTCAGTGCTCATTTCCAAGAAATAAACATGGATATTTGAATGGTAGGCGAGCTCGTTGAGCAGCCACCAGGGACTCCACTGGTGAACAATCACGGGAGAAAAACCAGTTTAATAGAGAGGTTAATTTAGTCGAATAAGGGCGACACGCTTCACCCAACTCCAATTGCTTTTCCTTTTATCAATCCTCCCAAACAACTTGAGCAACTCCAGAGCAACCTTAGGACTAATGCCTCAGTAGCTCTGAGCCTTCCCTTGTATGTGGGGAAGTATACCTTGGGTCTAGAAAATTTCCAACTTTTTTCTCCTCCTGGTTCCCCTCATCTCTCCATATTATTATCAATTGAGAGTCGTCATTCAAAGGGAGCAGGAACTTGCTCAGAGAGAGAGAGAGAGAGAGCGAGAGAGAGAGAAGAGTAGAGAAGAGCCGAGAAGCAAAGGGAAATGATTCACTAACAGGTCCACATATATAATCATAATTGCAAAACGAAAATCCAAAAACTCTCAACTTTTGTGGTTTGGTAAAGTTGGGAAACATGTTTTCAACTCCAATTTTTCTCATCATTGTCTTGATTGAATTGAGGAAACCTCGTTGTATGTATCCTACATTCTAGGACTGTACGATGCTCGACAAAGGAAACATCCAAGGAAAGTACGTCATAAAGGAAATACTTTAGGAGGGAGAGACATGGATAGAGGAAAAAATAATTTTTTAGAGGTTACAGCCCGCTACTAAATTTCAAGAATGAGCACCTGCGAAAAGAAAACAATTTGGCAATGATAAACTATAGAGGAACATTTATTTAAAATTCCTAAGACTAGTTGAACATAATGCGGGAGAGTGCTCCTCTTCCGCTCATTTTTTTCTCCCCTCAATGCCCTGTCAAATTCTAAATAAGACCAATTTTTACGTCCTTCCTTTCACTAGCTTTGACACCCGAATTAGTTTTTGTATGAGGCGGGCTACATTCCGAAAGGGAATTCTCTCCTCGGAGTCGCTCCACTCTCCCAATGTCTCCTGCCTATTTAGAATCAATTAACAACGGGATACAAATGTAGCCAGACATTGCTTCGGATGTTCCATATGTGTTCTATGTGTCGGGTTGTCTCCTCACTCATTCCCTCATTTTGAGTGCCAAAATCTTCCAAGGAAAATGGAAATTTTCCAAGGGGAAACTTCAACGACTTTGTCCGTGCATATTTCCCGCTTCCTTTTTAAAAGACGGTTAAAAAAACAAAATTCCTTTGGTATTTTAATGTAGAATTCCATGATTTTAGGATTTTACTGGGTTTTCATGGGAAATGATGAATTATTTTGGATGTGTCAAATAAACGACTTTGTCCATGGGTCTTTCCTCCTTGCATCTTCCGCCCGTTCTGTGAGGGTCATTGGGCTGGGAAGGGACTGAGCTGTGAAAGCAAATGTTGCTGTTGTTTTTTAGCGGGAAATATGAAAATCCGCTTTGAGTTATGGATCAGGCGGTATGGGACAACTTTGTCTGTGTTGTTTATACTCCTGGCAGAGTATATCAACGTTGGATGGGACAGATAGGCTGGGATTGAAGACGATGCCGTAAAAAGGGATTGTCCACTTGTTTTCACACGGACTTACGGAAATGCTCCGTCGGGTTGGGGAATGGGGCTGGGATGAAGTCACACATTAAAGGCAGACAGACACCTGTACAGCACTAAAGTGTTGGAGCATAAGGTAAGAGTAATTAAAAATTTTATGGGAGGGAATAAAAGTAAATGAGAAGTGAGACCTTTCAAGTAGTTAAAGTCCAATCTGGGATTTGGATCTGGAGAGGGAGATAAAACATTGTGCTGGGCATTCAGGAAAACAACTTGCTCTCCTCACCTTCCCACATCGGCCCGGCTTCCCAGCCAAGTTTTGATGGAGCAGCTCTTGGGCACTAAAGGTGTTTCCGAGGGAGACGGAATGTGGCGTAAAATGCTTTATCCACTGGATCGACAAGTGTGTGAATCTAAATCGAGAGAGGATCTGTTGCGAGTATTTTGTAATTTGTGCAAGGAATTGTGTTGTACTCCGAGCTTTTATCTCGAGATTTATCTAAACACCTTCAATTCAATTAATGTCTAGTTAAAATTCATGAGTTGTACACGAGCCCCGTTTCGCTCTATCTTTACGACCGTCTATTTACCATTATCCAGACTACCTTCCCTACCAAGAACCACCGACCAGATGTATGCACCACACTACAGTACAGTTCAGACTCTCTGTCTGTGTCTCGAGTCTCACGTATCAACTCACTCCTTCCAAGCTATCTCTATGGCTTGGCCATTTCCACAGAACCGATGCTCAAGCCTTTTATTCTCACAGCAATCACCCTTTCCTTTACCTACATTTTATTATTATGTCCAAGCATGCGAACCTCCCGACTGCTTCTCTGCATCCTAATTACTATTAGCATTCAAATGCGAGCATCTAGGAATCCCTCCGAGAGCTCACTCTTTCTCACTCTCACTCACTCTCTCTCTCTCTCTCTCTCTATCGCCAGCTCTTCTCTCAAGCACAGTTCTGCAGTTTACTTGCAACTTTATGCACTACGTTTATCTCTACACATCTATTCCTTGTATGTCAAATAAAGTAAAGTAAGGACAGCCTGAAAACAGCCTGTTTGTATGTACAGGCTTTTATTTTAACTACCAACCAGAGACACACACTGTTTCTCTGATTCCCTGTAATTATACAATGTCTATCACTCACTGATTGTCACACCAGTCTCTCGCTCTCCTCTCCCATCCCCTCCTTACTCCAGCTCCAAACAAGTCCCAGCTCGTCTCAGAGTGACCAGCGTCACTACTAACTACAAGGACAGCTTCAGGACACTACAAAAAAGCTCCCATCCCATCAAACAAGCGTGAACATGCTGAAAATAATTGGTGAAACCATTAATCCTTATTAAATATCAAGTGTATGCATACATTAGGTGGAGTAGTAGTTCCAGCTCACCCTGAGCTTCACTTTAAACACTGGAGTGTAAGTTCAACGAAATTAGTGTAGACCCTTCCGCTCAGTCAAGGAATACATTTGTCTTGAGTTCAAGTTTACAGACTGCATTGGAGTTGCGTTCAAAGTTGAACGAATTTATGTACTGTGAGTTTAACTACAATTATTTATGTTGAAGCTCTAATATTTTTTTTGAATTTGAATGTTTTAAAATGAATAAAATAATGATGAAATTTCAAGCATCTCTATCTTGATTTCCAACATTTGTCCGCCGCAAGAGTTTGGTGAGGAATATGAACAAAAAGTTGGGGTTTTTATTGTTGGAAGATCGTACACAATTGAGTGCTATTCTGACGAGAATTCAATCTGTGAGGAGCGCTGCTGGCTCTCACGAAAACTACACAGAGCGTTGACTGTAGTAGAGAATAGACTCATAGGAAAAGTACTACAATACATAATTGCATAAGCATTGTATGTTGCACACCATTCCTACAAGCCCTGCACAAATGTGCAGGGCTTGAAGAAGAATCCAAGGAGGACTGGCACAGTTGAGTTAATACAAGGAAGATCGTCGAAAAGCGCAACACACTTGATTAATCAGCAGGAAATTAAATCGGCGACGACATGGATTCACTTTCGAGACGCTACACTTTAACGGCTCCTCCGTGAGTTATTATTTTTCCCACCGTAGAATCCCAGCCCCTCTCCTCTCACCATCCCTGTCTGTGGAATCACCTTTGGACACTGAAAAAAAATCAAGGCTGCTCATGAGAAAAAATAGGAGGACAGGAGGAAAAATGAGAATAAACAGAGAGCCCAAGAACAATTCAATATATAGGATTCCAATGGGGGCGAGAGAAAAAAAGGAACGAGACAGGAATGAAAGAGGATGGAGAAAATGAAGATTTCTCATGTCAACTTGTAATAATTAAAGGGAAAATCCACAAGAGTTAATCATTTTAATTGGTGTTAAGCAAGCAAACCCGCCCTCAAATTTTTTCCCCCCAAAAAAATATATAAACCCAACCAGAGCACTCCTTCAGGCTGACGTCCGCATATAAAGAGGAGCGGACTAAAGACAAAGAGAAAAAGTTGACCATATTTCTCTGTCCTCCTCTTTTCTCAATAATCCTTGCATCTTGATTGTAGTTGAAAGCGCAAGGGAATATTTGAAGTTCGTTTGAGTGTCTAATGTCCGGAAAAATCGTTTCCGAAGCTGGGATGAGGGAAATTATTGAGAAAAAAATGTCAGGGAGGGAAATATTCCAGAAAATGGTCATTAGTGGGTAGAAAATAAAAGCAATTTTTTATTGAATATTTTTCCCATGATTTTTTCCCATTGGATTCTCCCTCAAGACGTGAGGAGGCAATGGAGTGAGGACAAAAGGGAAAAAACGAGGATTTCATCAGAACATGAGGGAAAGGTCAAAGGAGGGAAATCTCCCGAATATTTCCCTACATACACTTTGTCTCCAGGGCAGAATCAAATGGGAAAACTGAAATTTGAATTGAATCTTGACAACTCCTGGACTTTTCCAATGAAGGGGCTCCTCTCCTTTGATTGAGAGAGTGGACGGATTTTTTTTTCTTATGGGATTAAAGGGCGGGGATGAAGTGGAGAGGAAGTTTGTTTGAGCTTCTTTTGGCCTTGAATCGAACTTGTTGGATTTTTCTCACCAATTTACTTCCAATTGGAATTCCTTTCCCACCAAAAATATAATATAGGGTTTGCATATAGAACCCAAGCTTTGCCCAAGTCCAATTTCCCTATTCTCGAGTCCAGTCTCAACTACAGTAATTATTCGATCAAACTCAAGTGTACACTCAGGATTGAAATTTCCGCTCACGCTCTGATTACACTTTTCAAGTTTCAGTCTTAAATTCCTCCCATGTAAATAGCTAATCTCCTGTAAGGAGTTAAATCAAATTCAAATATTTTCTTTCAACATGTGTTTCAATAAATGTTCAAGATTTAATTGAGTTTAAAAAATTCAAGAATGGTGCTTATCATTTGAGGTTCGAGTTTCATTTTCAGCATTTATTTTAATTTTGTATCCAATGTTGAATTCAGGTTAAGTTCAAGGTTGACTCTGTTCTATGTTCAGCTCTGAGCTTGACTCAATCCCAGTGCTAGTGCTTCCTTTGACTGAGTTAAACTCTAAATAATTTGACCCTTCCAAAGCTCTGGAGTAAATGGACCCATCACATTTACTCCATTCAGATTTTTTCCCTCCAGTCTTCCCCTTTATTTCCCACCAAAATTTCCCCTCTGGGAGTAAACATTTTGAAAGTAGGAATTTTCCAAGGAACTGGAGGAAATTTGAAATCCCGGGTGTATTTTCGAAATTAGGGTCCTAGGATTCTGGCATAGATTAAGAAGGGATCTTCTCCTTCGTCCTCATCTCTTTCCTTAAAGCAGATCCCGGGCTGTATTGCTTCGGATGAGAGGAAAGGAGGGAGACTCGAGGAGGGAAGTTTCATGGAGGAAGATTCTGTGAATAATTCAGTGCGGGGATAATTATGAGGAAGGTTGTTGCTCAATCGGGTCTATCTCTGATAATGACTTAGTGAGGGATTGAGAGAGCGAGAGGGGGTTTGAGGAGAAGCGGAGATTACACACCGGTTGGTTAAGTTAGCAAGAGAGTCCAAGTTTTGTGCTCCTCACCGGAATTCCTGTCAGTGCTGGGCGAAGTTCACGTCTCTCGTAGAAAATTAAATGTTTCGCTCTATTGGTTTCTAATTAGTTGAATGTAATGCTGGCAAGTTGAGGGAGAGCTCTTCTCTCTCCTTAGCTCTCACAACCAGCACACGGGCTCAGCCCATACCGTCCACTCACCCTATTCCGGTCTCCCTTACCAGAGGTGGTTCTCTCAAAAGGAAATATTTGGACACATTCCTCTCCCCCATAATCTTACTTTACTCCCTCTCCCTCTCTCTGCCTCCGTATCTATAGAATCAAAATCTTACATGTAAACCTGGAAATTTGCTCCTCTCCAAGGCTCTATTATGAGGAGACCCCACTGCATTCACATACTGTAAGACCCAGACGCTGGGAATTCATCACGGATGACCATATTTCTCCCTCTCCTCACAATTCGGATCATTCCATTATTTGTCTTGTAATTGATTTATGCCGGGACTTGTTTTCCTTCCCTACTTTCTCAGGCATAGGGCTCCATCCTGGAACCTCCACAAAAATTATACGTGAGGGCACTTTACTCCGTGCTCCCTTACATCCGAGCCCTGTCCTCATAAGGGCCACATTTCCCCCTCCCTCCCAACCTCCTCATCTACCACAATGTCAATTTATTCCTTGGGAAGGGAATGTCTCCCAGCCTTAGGAGTACAAGAACCTCCTGTCCCCTATTTAAATGCATGGTTATGGACTGAGACATATTTGTCCTCTAACCCTTTCAATACTAAGAGTCTAGTTCTAATTTGTGGGCTGGATGCACATACAGCATACATTATGGGCTCCGAGTTTGTAGCTAATGGAATGACGCTAATTTCTCTGTACGTACTATAATTATATTTATTAGGCCTCGCTATGCTCATGGAGGTATCTACATATGTACATACAGGAAAATGGACGTGCTAAATTAATATCTTAAAACATTAACGTCCGTGATTCAAGTGCAGAGTTTCGAGTCGGAGGAAATTCATGGAGTGCCAGGGCTAGAGTGTATAAACGGGCGGGCACGCTATGCACATATGTATCCACATGTATGTATGTATGGGCACTTTAATTCAAATGCTAATTGGTACAAGTAGCTCTGTAGCCACTAAATTATATTTTATTAGATTGTTATACACATATGCTCGGAATTGATGTCTTGATGCAATTCCGAACGTGTCAACTCATTTCTAGGGTAATACATACTGCCGTAGTAGTATTGGAGTAGGGAAGGACGTCAGCCCTGTCGTCCCGAGTCAATCGATAATAATTTCTACACCGGGATCTTCTCCCGGGAAAAATGACACAAAAATTGCAAGTGTATTATTTCCCCGGATATTTTTACGTTCAATTAAATATAAATAGAGAACTGGGACCTGTCCTGTAAGTCCCACTGGGGACGGACGGCAGGGGTTTTTTTTTTGGAACGTATTTGAGCTCAGCTCCCTGTCCTCGGGATGGATTGAGATCTCTAAGTGCTACAATTATTATTGCATGGGAATGGACGGAGACAAGGGCCAGGGAATGATTCCCTCCGTTTTGGCACAGAGAGAGAGAGAGAGAGCTATTCATATGTACATACGCACCTGACGTGATTAGTAATGGGGTATGTATTTAAATCCGCCCCATTAAAACACATTAAAATACATGGAGGCACCAGGACCAATTACAGAGCAACCCTTGTGTGTGTGTGTGTGTGCCACTACTGAGGACGGACTGGATGGGCCCCGAATATGTAGATATTTATTGTTACATGGGAGCGAGAGAGGGAGACGGTCCAAAAGCTGATGAAAATTTTTGGGTGAAGACAGGTACTCTCCCTATAGGTTCGTATAAATTATCCCTAATGAATGCACAACAATGAAATTACCATTTAAGCAAATTAGGAAAAGCCCTTAGAATTCTGGGAGCATTTGAGACTGGAGGAGTGCAGACGGCCAGCTCATGCATGAACCCACGGCAAGGATGTGAGACATAATTGAGTTTTTCATTTTCCAATATATTAAATTACCCTCCTTTCCCAACCATTTCCCCTCCGATTGACTCCCTCCCCCAAAAAATCCCATACTTCATATAAGGCCTACGCTTCTAATACTAATTGTGAGGACTCAACTTATGAGAGAAGAGAGAGAGAGAGAGAGGAGACTCGGCAGTGTTAGAGACTCGGTGGAAAAAAGTAACTCCTTGATTCATAATATATGAGGAGAGATAATAATTTAATAAGTTTTTACCAGAACTTGACAAGTCATTTTGTACAGACAAGAGCCTCACTTATGAACTCGTTAGCTTTTTATGCTATTATGACCAGGGCTGCGGTCAGGTCAAGGAAATTGAGTCTACTTCTGAGCTCTTAACTTGAGTAGGGTGAGCTTCAGACTTCTCATGGAGACCTGTATCTTGAGTGGATCTCTAAATTGTATAAGAAAGGACGGGATGGGATACCAAAGGAAAAACACAATTTGCAAGATTCAATTATGTACAGAGGACTTTATCTTTCAAAAAAAAAAAGAAGCTGAATGTAGGTTGAATATGGTAGGGAAATGAACAGGGAAAGTACATTAAAGGAAGTGGCTCTTATTGCATGAGAAGGATGGAAAAAAGGAGGGACACACAGACACAGACACAAAAAAAGGAATGGGAAAATTGCTCGCATAAATTTCAAGGAATTGTTTCCAGAGTGACGAAACACATTAATAATTACTCCTCATTGTAATAGACTTGGTGGCTGTCGTCTGGAAATAAATACTTGGGGAAACGGGGAGAGAAGACAAGAAGAAAGAGCGGGGAATTTTTGGTGGAAGAGGACTATGTATGGGATCCGTGGGCCGTGGACGATACAGCAGACGGCTCTGTCCCCAAAGTGTACAGATGTGCCTGATAAGGACTCTGAATGGAAGGCTTGGAGACGCCAGGCCGGAGACGAAGATATTATTGCAAGGAACTGTGCTCCTCGGAGGGAGTCCCCCCCCCCTCTCTCTCTCTCTCCCCGCAACCAGCAAAACGAGAGGAGACGAAGAAAGAGACGGGAAAGAAATTGGATGCTCAAACTTTTTAGCTGACTCGGAAAGCAAGCGGACTCAAGAGGAAGTTTGCAATTAATCAAGAGTTAATGAATGACCCAGCCCAACTTGTCACTTGTTTATTTCGGCTCGTCCATTTCTTCTCTCTCCCTTGATATAGATATGGAAGCTTTCCCCTCTCACTCCCTTCCTTTTCCCTCCACCCTCCCTGATATCTCTATTCCTTTGGTCACACACAAATTCCCCTCACATGCAAATAATACTCCTACATGGACACACTCTTTTGTATACTAATGCACAAACGATTTTGTAGGGACCCCAGCAATTTCACTTCCTTCCAATGCCCTCTTTATCAAATCCATCCTATCCAAAACGAATCTCCGTGTTCCTTGTAGGAAATTTAACGGGCTTTCGAAACTGCTATTGCATAAGTATCTGGGACAAAAATTAAGGGTGTGGAGATAGTAGGAGTAAATGGAGGGATAAAGTGGTAATTTGAAAATTGAAATTATTGGAACTATTTGACCATTGTAACGGGGAGAGGGGATTTTTGTAGATGTTTAGTAAAATAGGATAAGGTTCAAAATAAATTGTTGTGGGGAATGGGGAATTTAAAAATTTGGGGGGATTGTAAGTTGGGGATGACAAAATAGACCAAAAGGATTTGGCACACTGTATGTTAAAAGTGTAGAGGGAAGAAATTCTGCATGTTGAGTAACCAAAGGGGAATGCAAGATTGTCGAGAGGATTTTTCTCATATTTTGTATATAGAATTTGTTTCGCTTCCTCTTTTCTTTCGGTTTCATTTTCTATCATTTTCTATATATTTGGATCTCTCTCTCTCTCTCTTTCTCTGTTGTAAGTCTTGTTCGGAGTTCTTATTATGAAATGTCTGGAAGGTCTGGCTGGAGGATGTGTGAGGAAGGTATAAGTACATAAGTAATGGGATGAGAGGTTGTGCATATGCATTCAGCATGTCGTCTGATCGCTCCAGTGCCTTCGCCTTCCTTCTCGCTCCTTTTTCCCTTCCTCTATATATCTCTGTTGCTCTCACTTCTCACTCACTCCCTCACCAGCACTCCGTCGCTGGTCGCTATCTAATAAGGCCAGAGATAATTACTCCATCGCCTTCCATTGTATTCCAATGAATAACTTGACTATATTTAATTATATTCCCGTCCACATTATTCACATTCATAAATGTATTCACACTGCGTACAAATCCTCCGTTCCCATTTACTCCTCTCGCTCCACTCTTGATCCACCGATCTTGATATGCCAGCTGGAAGAACAAAGTGTGTAGATTTTTTCCCCGAACAGAAAACCTCTTTCCTAGTTCCTCCCAAAAAATTCCTCCACACTCAATTCTACAATTGAGTCCCTATCTCCCCATACACGCAACACTTACATGCATAGACATTGTTGTTATGGCACAATCTCTCCGCCGAAAAAAAAAACTTTTCAGCATTCAAAGTGAAACAGTGGAGCGGAAAGATTTTTATTTTATTCATTGCTTTATTTCATACCCACTCCCACTCACATGTGAAGACAGCTTTGGGAAACGGCACGTATATTTAGAAGATGGGTGGGTATAGGAATATCACTGGAGTTAAGAGGCAGTGACGTCCGGGACAAAATTAGATATATCAAAGAAGGAGGAAACTCTGAGGGAGTAAAGTGCAAGACCCTTGTAGTCTTCCACGGGATTACGATACAATCTTGAGTGTTCAAAAATCTTCAAAATAAAGGATAAGAGCAATATGTCTGTAAAGATACACTTCCGCTTAGTATTGAAGAGCGTTTTTAAAGAAGGGGTAAATTTCCACGTAGAAAAGTGCATGGAAGAGGAAAAAGTCGTTTATCGTTTAGATTCAAAGGAGTGGGTACGACAATGTCATTGATGGGATAGGTTTGTGCAAGGGATCTTAACCGAAGGGCAAAATGTTTTTTATTACGGTCTTTCCTTGCTTACAATAAGAACGGCAGGAGAAAGAAGAGAGAGAGAGAGAAAAAAAAGAGGAGCAACAAATAGGAATCTCCATTATTTGCTCGCCTCACGGTCAAATAGGAGACTGTAATGATATGGATATGTTGGAGTTGAGAGTGGAACTTATGTAAAATTGCCTTTCTTGCCTTCTAGCAGCGGGTTTGTCATTGTAGACAAATCTATTCGTATTTATTTTTCTTCGAGACTCAGAGGGCGAGTGATTCTCGGGCGGGATTTCCATCCGTAAGTTCTTTCCCCAACTCTTGCATAATGTATGGGCTGGGATGAACGTGGGCATTTATAATCATGAGCGTACATATGTGTGTAGGTGTAAATGCATTTTTTACGAAAGTAGGAGTAAAATTTGTGGAGAAAAGTGCGTGGAGCCTTAACTTCGGGCTTGTTCTTTTCCCTTCTGTGAAGAAAGACCTTCCCTTCCTCAGACGGAAGGGAAGGTAGGAATAAGGTGGGTTGTTACAGAGGAACTCATAGTATGCATTGTATGGGAAAGTTATGTGGGAAAAAAATACTGACTTTGAATTGACAATGTGGTGTGTGTATGTGCGTGCATGTGTGTTTCTATTTGTTGTGTAGGAGAAAAGTGTGGAGGTGAAAGTTGAACTGCATGATTTCATGTATGAAAATATGTATGTAAGGAAACACATCTATATACAATCTGTATTCTAAATTCTTATATGTACATTATGTAGGGCAGTTACTGTATTCGTAGGCCTACACGTACGGGATGCAATAGTATGCAGTATAAGTTGAATTTTCTCCATGTAGTGTATATTTCATTGTGTGTGTATCAAGTACGTTTCTGGTATTTACTATAGGTGAAAACAACTTGAATCCATTGGATACTTACGTTCGGGCTACGTTACCCATGAGTGTATCTATGGAGGATGTTGAAAGAGGTGAGTATAAAGGATGGGAAAATATGGAGAAAATCGAGAGCGTTGGAAATGTATTGACTTTGTTTGCCTTTTCCATGTTTGCAGGGGATTGGTTTAATTCCAAGAACCTTTGTTGACTTTGTATTAAATCTGTGGTGAAAGTAACCCTGGCTGGAGGCAAGGATTTTGTTGTGATATTTATAAAAATTTCCCCTCTGGGACGCTCCGATTTGCACCGCCACCGCCCGCGTACTCTGAGCAAGTTTTTCAGCAAATTTTGATTGCATAACCACATCAAGCTGTATCTCTTCTCGCTTCCCCTCGCTCCTCTCTCTCATCATCCTTCACAATAAACTACAAAGACTGGGAGCTGATCACATGCAAGAGGATTGTTATTTGCTGTCGTCAGGAGTTTTCCACATAAAAGCACACCGCTCTCTGATTAACTTCCCTTTCTCCAACTCACTTGCTCTCTCTCTCTCTCTCTACCTTCCCCAGTAGTCTCCTCTCATACACATACACACACCCCAGACAAGAGATGTGTAGGCGGTGTCAGAGACTTCCAGATTCATGTTGTTCTCAGGTGAGCTCATCGTGAAGGGAGACGGGAGTAAGAGATCAAATCATGGTCTCTCAACTCGCTCGGACATAATTCAACACTGATTGGGTATCCCACGGAGATAATGTCCTATTTCACTATCATCAACCCAAAAAATATCCTCAAATATCCGCCAATATCCTGGGTGTGTCTTCCTTCCCTGTCTCTCCCTCCGTCTTTCCTCGCAATGGGTGAGCTTCGTTATGGGCGACATCATTTTTCTTCCGCTCTATTATGTCTTTCTCCCACTTCACATTCCATCTCCATTTCACTCACTTCTTTCCCATGCTCCATCCTTTTTCTATTTAGTGTTTTTTCCTCTCTGTACTTTCCTCTCTTTCTCTCGCACTTTCTCTTTTCTTCCTTCAATTTCCCCATTTTCTCTCTATTCCCTCCCTCGCTGTTTCCTTTTTTTCCATCTCATTTTCTTTCGTTGACCTCCAAGCGTGTAATGTTTTCTCCTGAGCATTATGAGATCAGTGGTTATGGGGTGAAAACATGCACGGATCTGGGGATTCCCAGAGCACTATATATTAATACAACCAGTGGTGTGGGCATTAAGTAAAGACAATTATGCTAATAACCATTTTCCCGTAATTAACTCCAGAAATTACGGACTTGGAAAATTGGAGGAGATAATCATGGACAAAGTCATGAATGGTCAAACAAATTGATACCAATAGGTAACCCTAAACCTGTAAACTTAAGGAGCACAAGATCTAGTAATATTTCCCGTTGGGAGAGACACAGTGAGAGTAGGAGTATTTTGAGTGGAGAAAGGTGCGGACGACTTTCAGTTCCAGGATAGTTGGGAGCCAAAGGCAAGCGTAGGGGAAGGAAGTATCAGGAAGAAAAGTAACAGAAGGGAAAGTGTAGCATGGTCAGGAGAGGAGGACTCGTACAGTACAAGGACTAGCAGTAGCTGTAGCAGAAGCAACAACAAGACAAGGAGGCAAAGATAAGATTGTAACGGAGAAAATGTGCGGCTATATGCACGGGAGTGGGTGGTTTGGATGTCTGGAAATGGAAAGTAAGGAACCTCGCCGGGAGGAAGAGAAGAGAGTAAGTCGGTTGGATGCGGTTATTGGACAAGTTAGTCGGGATGATGTGTGTATGTATGTGCGGCAAACAAACAAACCAACGAAGCAGCCAAATCGAATTCTCAAGAGTTTATCATGAAGCTCGTGGAGAAAGTAAAACTAATACTGAGTCCGGATATTGCGAATTTTACACGACTTGAATTTCTCTCGCTCACTCACTCTCACTTTCTCTCTCTCTCTCTCTCTCTCCTCCACTCCTCCCACTCACACATGTATAAAATGTATAGGTTGCTGAGTCGTCTTCATCTCTCTTTCACTTTCTTATTGCCTGCGAACGTGAAGTTAACTCTAAAGTTTGGCTATGAATGAAAACTTTGCTTGAAACCACTAACCTTTCTCCTCATTTCCTATCCCTACTATATTTGAGTTTTCTCTTGCTGCTCCACAAGACCCAGGGAAAGAAAGCAAGGGAGGAGAAATAGCCAAAAAAATGTATAGGATGAATAAGGGAAGAGAGAGAGAGGAAAAAGACATTGGAGGACGAGGAGAGGAGAAAGAAAAAAGGGAAAACTTAGCTCATCTGACAATTTCTCTCGTTTCCCTGGCTTTCCCTCCCAGTCCTTATGTGCTCACAAGTAGTTTTACATGAGATGGACACATGCCATTTGAAATGACCGTTTCCTTTTAATCTTGCTTTGCATTTTATTCATTCAACCAATAGTCAAGTCCTGTGTAGTTGCTTTTCAATTACCCTTTTCTCCCGAAGCTCTCCCCCCAATGCCCCAGCCTGGCATGGAACTGTATCATGTTTGTCTAAGAGACAATTTCAAACGGAGAACTCCGGCTGAGCCGAACAAACACGCAAACAACTCCTCCATCATGGAACAATTTAACTTTCGAGGAGCCCTCACTCACTCACTCCACAACCCAAAATTACAAAGTAACAACTTTTCCAATTTTATATGCAACCAACCGTACAGTAACCAACCACAGACTTTCCTTTTTTACATTACTTCTCAACTCCTTCTCGTATCTCCCATTCCCTCCTTTTTTCCACTATTTGTTTCCGTGTCAGCCCTCTCCCTACATCTATATGTATCTATATCCCAAGGTTTTATTTTCAAATCCTGAAACATATGCAGTGGTTCTAACCCTGGAGGTACACATAGATAGATATGGATATACCTGAAATACATACCCTACTAACTTTCTTTGAATTGTGTATGTCTAGAGTTATATATATTTCAAAGGAAAGTATTTTTTTTTACTTTTTGTGTACATGCATTTATGTTAACCATAAGTCACAGCTGTGGCTTGTAAAATTTCTGTAGGAAATTCCATGTGTGGGCCAGGGATGGTGTTGTGTAGGGCCCGTGGATTTATGTGAGTCTCAGTATGACTAGGAGGCCGTGAGGCCAGAAAATGTTGAGGAGCCTCGTAATAAATTAAGAAGACAGTAGAGAAATTTGGATTTATTTCGTAACAACAAAAAACATGGTAACAGTAACTAAAACAAATGACAAGGAATAACAATTAGGAATGAAGACAAGTGTGATTTGTCAAAAGGTGGTCATCAATGGTGTCCATGGTATCCGTGGTTATCTGGGGGCTGACGGACCCAGTACCCGTATGGAGCAAAGTAATGGTAGTCATGGGGTTTGGACTGGCCTCGATAGACCTTTATCTGAACTCGGCCATGGTGGTGACCCTCGTGGTGACCTGGAACGATATAAAGACACCATGCATTAATTCTATATTCCCAACACCCCTTACAAAAATCCACATCAAATTTTCCAATTTCAGCAAACGCCTTCAAAATTTTAAAAAATCATTGAAAATTTCATTATAAAAAAATCCCCATCAAATTTCTCGAATTTTAAACCTCAATTTTACAACTCTGCCTTCCCTGAAAAAAACTCGGAATAAATTGCAGAATAGATTTTCGAATTAAACTCTTTCAGAGATTTTTACTTTTTTTCCCCTGACATTAACATTTTTGTAACAACTTTTTAAAATGAGACTCAAAATTCCTCAAAAAATATTTGCATTACAGTCACAATTGTGAACCTGAAGTCAGAGCTTTAAAATTAGGGCAGAAAAAAATTACCCCTAAAAAATGTAATCATTTATAGAATCTTAAAAGAATTTTTTTAGCTTTTAAAAGAGCTATTTTCAAATTTTTAAAAATCAGACATAATTTCAGAAAATTTTCTAACAATTTAAATGTCAAATCTGGCCTTTTCCCCAGGGATAAAAAACTATCCAAACTGTTCCGAAGGAATTTCAGATCCTCAAAGGTACTTATTGTAAGTTAAATCTGAAGGAAGAATTCTAAGCCTTGATGACATTGACAAGGCTGGAGAGGATAGTCCAAGTGTGAAAGAATTAGTGGCGTTTCAATATATACTCTAGTAGTAGTAGTAGTACCTGCAGCAGGAAGGGAGTCTTCAAGAGGATAAGCTTGGCAGACGCAGAGGACAAACGCCAAGAGGACACAAAGCAGAGGCAGAAGCTTCATGATGCTAGTGCTGATAGGAAGTGCTGAGAGACTGAGTGGAATGTAGACCTGTGGGAGCGTTTTATACAAGAATGGAAATGTTGGAGGTATCAGAGCGTGAAAGTCAAGTTGAATGTTGGATGTACCGGCCGTGGTTGTACACGCAAAATAGACAAGACAATTTTGAGCCATTGTACAATCTATACAAAGTTGAGGATGGATATAGTAATATTGGGATACAGAGACACACAGAGAGAGAGAGAGAGAGAGAGAGAGAGAGAAAAGCAAGTATAGGAAAAATAACCGTTCCTCATCTCCACCACCAAAAACCCAAATAGGGAGAGTTTTAATAAAAACGCAGAAAATCGAAAGTGGCCCCGATCGCTACCAGACCCAAAGAAAAATCTTCCCAATGTAGAAATAACATATGTAAAAGCCCAGTCAACTCAGAAAAAAAAATATTAAGGGACATTGACAGTTGCTCACTGAGAGCACCAGAGCAATGAACGGATTTCACGCAAAATTATCCTCCCAAATAGTACACGCTAAATACCTGACATAAACGCACAGCCTTCTCATTCCCTACTAGCAAAAAAAAATCCCCTAATTTCCAAAAATTGTAACAACGTGAGCAGGTCATTACTGTTCTGCACAACCACCGTCTCACCCCATTCCATCAAGCTCTTAATTGTTATACCATCTGCCGTTCAAATCCCTGTCAAGCGAAACTTTTAGTAGCTTCAACTCCCTCTCTTTTTCTAGATATAGCAAATGTAAACACGGTCATATGCTAGATACCTACAGATACTAAACATTGATGCACAAACACGTACACAGCCCCTTTTTTAGAATCTCCGTAAAAAAATTCGAAGAAAAAAATTTACTGTAAGAGAAACTTACACAAAATAAATACTTAAAGGTTCCTGAAAATAAGTAGATCTCAATGTGCCCCAAAAATTTGTAATGTGTCCCACATCCCCAAATGCGCACTTAGTCTTTTAAAATTAAATATTTTAATGAAAAAAACTAACATAGCAATTATTTTTTATGATAGGAATTTTTGGGAATGTCATTTCTGTCGTGATTTTTCTCATGGGGAAATTTCCATCACAATTGATTGTGTAATGGGGAAAAAATTCCGTAATTATTTTGAAGACTCTACAAGCTTTAAATAATTATTGTAATTAAAATTGGAAATTGTTTGAAAATACTACTGTAACTTGAGAACATTTAGGGGAGCGTGAGTGTCTCAACTTGCCCCAATGGGGAAACTAGCTTTAATTGCCAGGATTTAATTACTACTTGTAGAACTTAATCAGGCGTTTTTTCCCAGGCAATTAAGTAACGACCGATTGTTCCATGGGTTGTTTAGTAGAGGGCTATGGATAGAAAATGTATCTATTTATTTTTGGAGTAAGTATCTATCCAAAGGTACACGTAGATATACATATGTATGGACGTACATACATAGATACATGAGTCCCACTCCTATACAGTACTTACGCTTGGACAGGTCCGGAGACATGAGACTCTTGCAATTGTTTCGACTCGGCACGAATCACTCGTAATTAGCCTGAGCCTTTTAAATCCGTACCATGTTTCCTGCCCATTGAGCCAGCTCTTGTGGAATAAGTGAGTGCTCTGACACTCCTAGACTTTTTCTCTGCTTTTGTTCCGTACTCAATTTCTTATATATATATTTGTATGTGCATTTCCTATATATATATGCCCAGCCCAGATTTTTTATATTTAGAAGCATGCAAATATCTACTACGTACATAAATAATTACTCAAAATAGTCCAGTGATTATATAGTCATAGGGATTTTTTTACAGTATGTACTCACCTGTATGTAAACGTCCACCTCTACAGTGGACACTCCCTACAAAAGCATCCCTCCAAGGTTCAGTAATTACATTATATATAGTGGAGCAGCTTACTGGTGCTGTGTCAATGAGAAAAGTACACACGATTTAGCAAGGGAATGTACCCCAAGGTTCTCACCGTCTCAGAGGTCCCTCCCAGCAAGAGTGCATTGTACACAATTATTTAAATAGTATTTGTAATTAGAAAATATTACCCTATAATTAATTGTGTCTGCAATTATTTCTAGTACACAAACTACGAAGGAGTTTTTAGTAGGGGGACAATTTCCAGAAAAAAGTGTAAGGGATATGAGAGGATGATTATTTATGTTGGGAAGTCAAATTCACAAATTATTTCCGACCACTCTAGATGATGTCCCACTCTCCACGCTCAATTTATTTCCCGAGGGATGATTGCACATTGAGCCCTTTCGTCCTTCCCCCTTCTCTTAATTGCTCTGCCCAATCAGTGCTCGGGAGATTAAGGGACAAAGTGCACATTTACAGGATTTGTGGTTAATGAGAAATATTTAGGATACAATATTTACAGTACAATGACTTTAACACTTTGTAAATTCTATTATTTCTAGCTACTTATCAATGATAGGGACATTTTGTAAAAAATAATTTTCATGGGGAATTTTGTTCCATTGGGGAGCATCAAGATTGGGAGGGAAA
Source organism: Allacma fusca (assembly GCA_947179485.1). Classification (NCBI taxonomy): domain Eukaryota; kingdom Metazoa; phylum Arthropoda; class Collembola; order Symphypleona; family Sminthuridae; genus Allacma; species Allacma fusca. Next base: position 31,394,103 of record OX359247.1, on the reverse strand, counting down.
TTTGAGGGGTAAGGAATTTATATTTATGGATGTTGGAGTAATTTACTCCTGTTTGTAATTTCGTAGGAGGTAATTATGAAGCTCCTTAAGCTCCGAGGATCGAAGTCACTTTTGAAAGACAAAAGGAATGAAAAATAAGACAGGAGCGGGAGGAGCAAAATTTGTGATAGACAAAGCACCTCAAAATTGAAGTGTGCCTTTGAAGAGCTGGGGAAAGACAAGGAAGGGTAGTTTATTAGGAGGAGGAGGAAGCGGATAAGAACCTTGTTTTGGACGGGAGCCCAAAGGTACGCACACACACACACACACACACACACACACACACACACACACATAACCTCCTAATACAGAGGAAAGATGATGCGTCGGCATTACAAGGATCTGGAGAAAGCCCCCTCTTTCATCCTCAACCATAGGACCTTAACCATAGGACCTCAATCATAGGACCAGGACCCCGTAACAAAAGAGAAATCTCAAGGAAGGAAGGACGCTAGCGGAAATGAAAGAGCAAGTGGTGAAAGTTTGCTCCTTCTCAAACCGACCTCTCCTCAAACACACACATCACACGTACCTTCACACACAAACACACACACGCACTCACTCACATATGTGCACCCTGACGGCTAAGGAGCAAATTGTCCTACGAATGTAAATTAAATTTTCAGGGACATTTCCCCTCCTCAGCTCATCAAGTTCAAAAAATTTAATCCCAAGTCAGACACGAATGAATCAATTCAATTGTTCAGACAAAAATTGAACAAAAATCTCCAAACGGAATTCGAATCACACTTCTTATTAATTTTAATTTAAACGATAAGAAACAAATTTTAGAGGATGCAAATTATTATAGTGTTCAAAGTTAACATAAGAAAAGTGACAAAAATAGCAATATACATAAGTTGAAGGTTCCTTGTCATTGCCCAAGAAGGAAAAACATTGCTGAGGGTATGAGTTTTACTTCTTAGCTGAGGTCCTAATAGGTAACCCTGTACGTACATACGTCGGTTTCTGAAAGGGACGAAGTGTTAGTAGAGCGGAGCGGAGACAATAGAAAAGTTGAGTTAAACGTCCGTCGTAAGTAATTCCGTGATAATTTAATGCTCACAATTATTATTCCCGGGCTGGAGCACTCGCTCATCTCCGACTAGTTTACTTTGTTGTGAAAGTACAAACGTCGTCAAGTTGCTTCCTCATTTATTGTTATTATTATATATCTACTACAAGGCTCTCCCCTAGTTCTTCGGACTCACTCCTCCGTGGAAAGTTGTCAAAGAATTCTCAGTCATGCATATATTTATTACATCTTGAATATCTACATGTAGGGAGCTCTTCACGCAGATTGCACATTACGGGAGCACTCCTTGAGAGGCTGTAGCCTCCAAAAAGTCATTCCTTGTCTTTTCCTTTAACTACTCAGTCACCACGGCTTGTGCTCCTGGCTTCCTCAGGATCCATATATACATAAATGGAAAGGTACAGTGATGAAGGCTATGCTGTAATAGGGACATTCCCCTAAATAATTAATGTACGCATGGATATGACGCCAGGGTATAGACTCATTAATTCTCAGAGGCTCCGAGACATACATAGCTTTTAACGCATGTTTAGAATTTACACATAGGGTCAGTCGTATCCGTCGTTGGAACTAACTTTGAGGGATTCAAAATGAGCAGTTCCTGTACTTGAGCTTTTACATTTACAGGGACTGACAATGCCTAATGGTACGTTTGGATTTGCAGATATGTATTCTACATATGTCATGACAGTTCGCTCGTAGGAGCCGGAGAGAGAGGTAGTGGCTGTCAGTGGCTCTCTTATCTCTCCAACCTACAGTTCGGGGGACGCATAACATTCGTTAGTCCCAAAGCCCTCTGGTCCTCTATGGACAGTGACTGCGGACTGCCGAGTTGAGTGCCCGTACCTGTGCCGGAGGATCCTCACTGACCCGGGATCCAAGGGCTAAATCCGGAGTCGGGAACTGCACAGGTAAGGTTTGCACTAACTACATACCATTTGTGTAGTGTGCTGTGGCTGTATGTACGTTGAGCGTGTACCAGCATCCGGGGACGCAAAACGTGCATGCAGGTTGCGGCATACCTATGCAAAGTAGTTGCCTTCCTTTCCTGACTCTGGATAGGGCTGGTATGTAAGCTCGTGCAGATCTGCATGACTCTGCCTCTGCCGTTCTTGGAACATTGGACCGGGGGGTAAAGACCTTACGTTGGAGCTCATGTGGTTTGGTAATCTCAAGAATTAGGAATGCTGGTGACTGATAATGGGACGTATATATACGACACCATCAGATCACCAGCAAACCTGAAATCTTTGCATAGATTATGCAAGGGCAGCTCCGACCTGCAAGAGGAGCGGTAAGATAAGGTAAATTGGACATTATGCAAATCAAAGCATGCCACACAATATATGTGTGACCATGCGAAATGCAAGTCCGTATATTAAGCAATGCAAGTAACTGGGCGAGTGCAATAAGCCTTAAGGCTTGAGCGCCTCCTAAGGAAATCCACAATGGATAGACTTGGGTCCCCTCAAATACATACATACATACATATGTCATGCTACTCTGTGTAGAATTACAAGGGAATTCTTCACAGGAAGAGAGTTGGACTAGAAAGGGAAAATGAAGACATAGAGGGGAATTGGATTGGAGCTGGAAGTTTGAGACAGGTGTAGAGGTTGCCCAGCGTTACTAGACAAGAGAGAGGAGGGAGAGAGAGAGAGAGAGGGAGAGAGAGAAAGAGAAAGAGAGAGAGAGGGGGGAGGGAGTGAGAGAGACACGTGTGGTTGTTCTGGCCGTTTGGGTGAAAGGGGTGAAAGTGAGTGGGAATCCCCACTATAGCTACAGAGATAATATACTTGAAGGAATGAAATTAATTAACAAGGAGTCGGAGTGAAAGCCCCGCTCGTACATAGCTCACTCTCAACTGTGACATGGAGAAGAGTGCGGAAAATGGGTCGGAACACTTGCTCATCCGAGCAGACACAAAGGGACGTCGTTGGCATCGAGAGGGAAGGAAACAGAGAGAGAGAGAGAGAAAGGTAGAAAGAGAGGGAGAGATAGAGGGAGGGGGAAAGGCACTGGAGAGAAAAGGCATATGAATAGAAAGGAATCAAGGTGTTTAAATACATTGGCAAGTTGTAATTGAGACTGCATGTGAAGTTGATTAGAGACCCCAGCTTTTCCATGAGGGCTTTGATGATGATCAATAAGCGGAGAGAGAGAGAGAGAGAGAGAGAGAGAGAGAGAGAGAGAGAGACTTGTGCGTGTGTGAATTGAAAGAGAGCTATGTCGGAGAGAGTATACCCTTCCCAACAGCCCCAGTCAGTCCTCCATGTTTACCTTTGCTTGTGTTCCGATTGGATTTGAAAGCATTTTGGTTTCCACTTGGTCTCACTCCACTTGCTTCAATTCATCAAAACTGACTTGACTTCACGGCGTTTGGATTTCCTAAGATCAACTCCATCTCCACGTCAGCTCACACACAGCCCAGCTCTCATAATAAGGACAAGGATCTGCACACTTGAAGTACTACCCCGGACTATATTATTTCCTTGTTAATTACACCGTGGTGCAGTGAGCAGGAAAAGTCTTCTCCGAACTATACAAATACTTGGACTTTCACGACTCACATCTTCCTATAACTTCCCAATGTAATCACTCTCACACACATATGTATCACTCCGTTCCACATGGGAGTGTATCCTCTCCTGAGAACCTCCAGTATGTACACATTGCTTTGCTTTAGCTTCTCCTCATATCTCTATAATTATATAGGGATTCATAAATACCACGGGTTCGTACACTCATCTCTGTGTCAGTACTTTTAGATTGTCCCAATGTATTTTCACAGGTTCATTATATCTGTGCAAGGGAAGAATTATGCCTATGGATCCGTTCCGTGTATATGCATATGTAATATACAATTGTACATACCTTTGTAGGTAGGTTCTATAGAGAATGTCTATAAAATCTAGGATGAAAGGAGCAATAGAGTCTTGGGACAGTTCCTTATAAGGAGAAAATTTAACATTGTGGTGAACGGAGGAATGCGTCTAAATGTGTGGGCTGTGCAATGGTTCGGGAATTTTCTTCTTAGGGACGTATGTTATAGGGAGTCATAGTAGAGACCCACTCTGTATTCACATGTGCATTTGAATGTACAAGTATAATTCCATATCTAATTATATGTGCTTGGTAGTGTGCATTACAACTTGGGGTTATAAGTTCGTGGGAAGATATAAACCTGGGGATTTTTAGTAAGGGTGCTTGTAAGCACTATATAAATATAGGAAGGAAATATTTCCAGGAATGAAGATCCACACAAAAGTAACTGGATGTCTTGACAAGTCGGAGCTCACAGGTATAAATTCCTATGGGATGGAAATTATATTCTCGTACACAAAAGTGAAAATTCAGAAGATCCTGGATATGTGTACGTAGTTATATGTAATTACTAGGGAAGAACTATAAAATTGAATCCCTTGAATTCGTATTTGAGCCAGCTCATCCAACCCATCCTTGCCTTTGCTCTTTCCAGAGACTTTCTCCATTTCCTGGGTGAGGAAACTCCCCATGAAATTTCCCCCCCCCCCCTCTCTCTCTCTCATCATCCTCACATCTCCCTCCAACCTTAAAATGACTTTTTGCTCCTCTGCTCATTAAGGTGACTTACCTCCATAGCCGCACAAAGTCATCTGGTCCTTTGGCAAAGGAGGTGTAATTACCAAACGGAATTTGTTCCTTTGCTCTGCTTTCTCTCTCTCTCTCTCTCTCTCTCTCTCACTGAGTGACTGAGTCTGTCTCTGGCTAGACCTCATTTCCTTCCTAGAAAATAAGCTCGGGGCTATTAGGTCTAATCCCAATCTGGCCGGGCCCTGTCGATGACACACACAAGTTTGAATTTTTGGTGGTAGTAATTATAATTTGGCAGTCGGGAATTTCTCCACTCCCTCTTCCCGCTTGTTCCTGTCTCCTTTTGTTTGACTTCCCCGTCCGTTGGAGTGGCTCTCTCCTGCGAGGGAACTACGAGGACAAATTGTTTCGATGGAGAAAGTTGGGAGAAAGTACAAGGGAGCAGGGGGATATTGAGAGGAGGAAATGAGGGAATTTTAATCGGAAACAAAGTTGACACACAAGTGTAATTGAGAGGAGGAAATGCCTGGCTGTACATATGTATATACATATATGGGGAAATCTGTGGATTTGAGGGAGACAGAGGAGAAAGGAGAGGCTGTTGTGAGGAAAGGACGTTGATTGTGTATATGATGAGGATTGAAAAGCGTCATTGAGTTTGGAATTAATGAGAGGCGCGCGGAGAAGGACTGGGATTGAATGCGGTCTCAAGTTACACATTAGGAGAGACAAGGTCCTAAATATACGTCTAATTTACACTCGGCATTGTCCTTGAGGTAGTAATCAGGAGGAGAGAGAGGGAGAGAGAGAGAGAGAGGGGATGAGGATGGTTGTCATTCACAAAATAATAATTGCTCTCCTGAATAATTGCCCACATTCAGGAGACAAGTAATCAATCAAGGATGGCTTCCTCAGCTCCCTTTGAAAATACAACCGTTGTCCCTGCTTCCCGTCTCATTACACTCACACACTCACACACATCCACACAACTTGGTCAACACTGACTGTAATTTCCTCTCATTATAGAGACACTGACAATGCTCAGGTTGACGGAGATGCCAGACCACTATTATTACACAAACTTGCCCAGGCAAGGCCCCAGATACACAAATAAATATTGTAGATACAATCTCCAGTCAAATTACAAGTGAGGAGAGAGATGACGTGTAATTACTTGTTATTAATTCCCAAGTAAACGCTCTCACACCCAGACAACACCCTGTCTCTCCATAGGACTAATGGGATTTTTTGTCACAGGCCACGCTACACACACTATGCACGGTCCCGGGCTATTTGCTCCTCCATACGTTAGCAGAGGCAGATACTCACAAACAACTCCTATATCATCCCAGCCTGTCTACTCCAATCTAGACCTTCCTCAGGAGTTGCACATACCTGAGGAATAAGTAGCGTAGCAATTACTTGTCTTTCTAATTAATTAAATAATTACTTGCACTCCTTAAGTAATTGCAGAGGTCCTTAAATTGTATGTACGTCCCAGGAAAGCTCCCCCGTTCTTATGCATTACAATCACCACTCCGCCTGAAGCCCTCAGAAATGCATCTAATTGTTCCCACATTCAAGATTTACAATCCACAGATAGACACATATGTACATAGTACTCCCTTACATAGGATTTCATGGTGCAAATCGGAAGGCTCAGTACATGGCAGGATCTACAATTTCCCTGAGAATGTGAGGGACGGAGTGAGAACAAGTTTGTTTTTTTTATCTGTGAGCATATTTACGTAGAATATACATATGTATATGTGTACACCCAATGCTATGTAGAGTATATGGGAAGAACCTACGTACCTTTCAGCTCGTGAGGAAAGAAAAGGTCTTGGGAAGGTATTCCCTTGAAGCAGAGGCTGTTGACATTTCAACTCTCTCAACATGATGGTATTAATTTAAAAGGGAAATTCTTTTGGCAATCGGCACTGATTTGGCTGATGAAGCTCGTTGATTTGTGTCCATGCGTCTCCGCCTGATTCCGAGAGCTTCCTCACGCACCCCGCACACGCTCCTTTCCCACGACTTGGGACGCCGATGAGGGAAGAGTCTCGGTAATGTTAATTGAATAAGATCTAATTAATCTTGAGGTTGAAGTTTAAATGTAGTCTGGATAATAAATAGAAATGAGAAATTCCTCGCATGCTTAGCTACACACTCTTTTAAGAATAGATTGTTTAATTTCCTTGTAACATTTTTATAATTCCAGCTCCCCGCTACTAACTACTATGGAGCAGGGCGGGGGAGACAGAAAAGAGCGAGAGAGAGAGAGAGAGAGAGAGAGAGAGCGAGAGGAAAAAAGAGAGAGAGGGGGGGAGGGGAAGAGAAGGAGACTACTCCTTCGATCCACTGAGATTTAATGCACGTGTCCCGTCTTGAATGTAAATGGGCAGAGACGAGGAAAAGAGAGTAGGGAAAAAGCAAAGGGAAAAAAGTGCCTGATGAGACACACTATACACTCTACGAGGTCTCCGATCGGATTCCTTTTTATGCCTACTTAATTATTTGCCAAAAGTTTAGGAATTATCTCACACTATACTTGTATAGCTGTATGGAAATGGAGCGTAGTAGATGAGACATGACCCATGCTCAAGAGTCAGAGCCAGTGAGCCAGAGGATGGGAATTAGTAGGGAAGGAGCTAGCTCATACGAAAGGACTACTGGATTGACTCCTTCTTTCATTAACATGTTTACATATGCTCTAATTGTGAGATGTAGTTTCAATCAGGTGTAAGTCTGAGTTGAATTTAAGAAACTCCTTTGAAGTTTCCAGAGCCCTTTTCTTTGAGTTAGTCGTACATTTTTTCCCTTGTAGATCTCTAAATGAAGACATTCGATGGGAATAAAAATACTTTGGTTAGCTGGGAGGGTTAAAGGGGGAAGGGGAACGTACTTTATAAAATTGTCAATATTATTTACTGGAGAGGATTCTTGGATTCTTGGTGGCGGAGATAGAAATTGGCTTAAAATTTTAAAGTGACAAAGTAGGGTTCTTGAGAGTGTGAGTCGGAATGTCAGCACTTAGTCTAAGTCTGTCCTCAGTCCTCGTGACAATTGCAAGTCTCTTTTAATTAAGCATATTTATGTGTCACTGCGGACCATTTTTCATTCCCTAGTGAATTGTAATGTTTCAGAGAGGGTAGTCCTTGCACTTGTATCCTTTTCTCTCTATTTTTCTTTCTCCTCTCCTCTCTAAAGGTTGACTTGTGTGTGTGTGTGTATGTATGTACATATGTATGTGTGTGTATGTGTGTGTGTGTGTGTGTGTGTTAAGCCGGATTTTTTTTCTCTTGCTTGGATATTTCCCATACATAAAAAATACACTTGCCTCACGCCTGCCCCTGCCTCATTTCCTATCAATTTTCCCATGAAAGGACACCTCTCCTTTTTCAACACTTGTCCTCAGAGTGTGGGCTTTTGTGGAGAATCCAAAGATTCTTGCTAAAGGGAGTCAATGGGAACCAGAACACTTGCGACTGTGTACATGAATGCCAGACATTTTTCGGCTACACGCACTTTTTCCTCAATGGAGCAACTATTCTTTGCTAATATTGACAGCCCTTACATGCGTCTCTGGGGCTAGGCTTACAATCAAGCGTGAAATTCCGATTGAATTCAACTGCATCTCTCCTTCCCTCAACAATAGCTTTTTCAATGTCCTCCTCTCATCAACAACCTCACTCTCCTCACTCTCTTTTCTCTCTTTTTCTTAGGCTCCTTTCCCATTCTCTCTCTCTCATTTCTCACTCTCTTGTCCCTTTCCTCTGCGTCGTTCTCTTTTCTTTTCCCTCTCTTGCACTCTTTTTTTATTCGGAGTTTCTCTCTCTCTCTCTCTTTCTGTGTTTCCCGCTAGCACTCTTAGGATTTTGACGGTGCTCCCCCACTCTTTAGTCTCTCTTCCAGTGTTTTACTTGTGGGTTTATCTTTCGTGTGCTATTTTGATATTGTTTCTCTTGTTGTCGGCTTTCAATACTTTCTCGTCGTGCACTCTCTTCTCTCTGAGTACTTTCTCTTTCTTGCACTCTCTTCTCTCTGAGTACTTTCTCTTTCTTGCACTCTTTTCTCTGAGAACTTTCTCTTGTTTGCACTCTTTATTTCAATCCATTTCGTTTTTTTGCACTCTTTGCTCTCTGAGAACTTTCTCTTACTAGCACTCTTTGCTCTGAGAACTTTCTCTTGTTTGCACTCTTTATTTCAATCCATTTCGTTTTTTTGCACTCTTTGCTCTCTGAGAACTTTCTCTTACTAGCACTCTTTGCTCTCTGAACACTTTCTCTTTCCAGCACTCTTTGCTCTCGGAGTACTTTCTCTTTCCAGCACTCTTTGCTCTCTGAACACTTTCTGTTTCTAGCACTCTTTGCTCTCGGAGTACTTTCTCTTCCTTGTACTCTTTCATCACCAGCAATTTCTTCTTTTTTTGCACTCTTTCATCACCAGCAATTTTTTTTGCACTCTTTGCTCTCGGAGGACTTTTTATTTATTGCAATCTTGTAGGTCCATTCTTATGAACCTACTTTTACATTACTCCTTTTTATTATTTTTCTCTCTAAAATCCCTCAGTTTTCGTCTCTCTTCTTTCTCTTCCAGCTCTCTTGAGTGCCACTATCTTTTCTGCCCAGCACTCTTCATTAGAATTTAACCGTCCCTCCAACACTATGTTTTGTAGGACATGTCAATTTCTTGCACTCACCATTAAAATTTCCAAGAATTTTCACTCCTTCAGCCATTCCTCCATTTCTTAGCATGCATAAGTCTATTTGACCTGTATTCATTGCTCAAACAGAGGTACCTGCTCTGTTCCAACTGTTCTTATTTCGCGTTTATTTTCCTCCAAGTGTCTTTCTTTCCATTCCCTCTCTATCTATTTTGACTTCCTCTTATTTTACCCGTATCTCTCTCACTCAATTTTTCGTTTAATTTTCCTTCTCCCAATGAACATATAACTTACATACAAGCCGCTTAAACGTTCTCCTGAAAGGCAAATGATTGTAAAAATTCCCAAGAGCGTTTTTCAAATCCCAAGCCTTTGAGATCCCGAAGATAAAAATAGTAACTCATTTTCGTTATAAATGCCAAGAAGCATACAAGTATATAGCAATCAATAGGGGCTTGTTTGAAACTAAACTTTTTTATGCGAGGGAAATCCTGAAAATAGCATTGGCAAGGAGAGAAAAGAATTCAAGAGAGTTTAATGGAGGGAGAAGGTGAGAGAAAGAATTTTTACATGCTTTGAAGAGAGAGAGAGAGAGAGAGAGAGAGAGTGAGGAAGACAGGAGGAGAGACAGAAGAAATAAATAAGAAAAGGGAGGAAAGAAAATGGTAGAGACACACGAGGGATTAATATTGGAGCGGACGTAGGATAATTCCTGGAAGGTGAAGACAAAGCTCGGAGCTTCACAGAGATAAGGAAGCTGTAGCTTTGATTAAGCCTGAGCCAGATGTAAATGCAGAGTACTGCACTCCTCTCAAGGCAGGGAGTAGTTTTGGGAGCGGAGCGTGTGAGGAAAGGTGCGAGAGTTCGGAGCGAGCATACGGTAATAACTCTTAATTATCAAAAGCTATTTGTCGTAAGCCATAAATAAGAAAATTAAGAGGGAATATTTATGAGCCAATTTTCCAAGCTAATGTGCTTGCCCATAGATTTACTATGACAATATGAGCATCCAGCCCGTCTCTTCCTCTATTGATATTCATAGCCTATATATTATAACAACCCTGTGTGTGTGTGTACATAGTAGTAAATAATAGTACAAATCTATAGGAGCTTTACCCGAACACATTACTGTACAGAAAAGCTTAAGTACGTATAGATACTACATACATATATACATATTACATACATACATAGATCTCCAGACGTACTTAACATTACACAAAGGCCGGAGGAAACTTGAACTTTTTTCCCCGTACAAGACATTTCAATCCAGACTTGAAATTTTATTAGGAAAATTTTTATTACTAACTTTTATGTAGCTTTTAAGCCGACTTTATATTTTGCTCAATTGATAGGATTTTTACCAAACTTTCCCCATAATGCGAACCCGGACAAAGGCAAGGGGAGGCATAAAGCTTGGAAATGACACAGGGCAAGAGGCAGGGGCTCGAGCGGGGCTGTGGCTAATAGCAACACTCTCCCTCTCTCTCTCTCTCTCTCTCTCCGTAGTAGCAGTAGGCAAATGGTCCCTCGTAAACAAACACTTATGTAAGGCTTGTCAATTCGTCCCTTCCTTATTTAAGTGACTTCCTACTTCTCAATTCCCACAGTACGGTTAAGGAGCAGAAGAAAAAATCTCTGAGCTCCATTGCGTATTTGCCAAGCTACACATTTAAATTGGACATGTAACATTTATAATAAAATTATACTTTTTTATATTGCCTTCGTTAGATCTTTCAAGGGCTCAGCTTTTTTCTTAATTATGACAATCCTGCTAATAGCCCTTGAGATTTTGAATACATTGTAGTATCCCAGATTTTGGATTTTTTTAAACTGTCTTACATTTAATTGGATGTGGAATTATTACAGGTCAGTATGAATCTGAAGGGCAGGGCGCGGGATTATTAGGAACTTTTCCACTTTGCTCCTTAGCGGTTGTAATGTATACCATAAATGTAGTTGCTCAGGTATATAGGGACGGCTCTACATGTATGGGAATTATATGGAGGACAAGGAGAGCTATAAAATGCATGGGAAGAAACACCCTCATATGGAATACTTGGAATGAGGACAGGGAAGGAGAAAGTCGTATAAAGATCCATGTCGGACATAAAAGTGAGTACTTACGGGAGGAAAATCCATAAGCCATAAGTAAGTGGTGGGTGAGAGAGAGAGAGAGAGAGAGAGAGAGAGAGAGAAAGAGGGACAGAGAGAGAGAGAGAGAGAGAGAGAGTGGGATGTAAGAAAAATGTGAGGAAATTCTATTGCTTTTTACAAGAGTTGTGAGAGAGTTGAAAAAATTGCTTTTGCTCTCCAAGAATTGTGAAGGGAAAAAAATGGACATTGGACTTGCGACAGTTTGAAAATATTTGTGTAAAGTTTTATGAGATGGAAGAAATGAGAGGGTCGAGTGAGGGAGAGTCTAACAAGTCAGACTTGATTTAATCCTTGTGGAAGGCGCGTGTGGCCAACTAATAATAAACCTGGCGAGCCTTAAGGCTTGTTCCGCAACAACGACCGCACAATCAAATCCCTCCGACTCTCTCTCTCCACACACACACACACACACACACACACACACACTCTCTCTCTCTCTCTCTCTCCCTCACCGGCTTGCGTAAATTTCCTCCAGCAATTCCCTCTCTCCCTCCACTCAACCAGATGGCTATCTCTCCAGTCCTCACCAAATCACATCTCGACTCTCTTGGACTGTCGTCGTCTCCTCCTCACACTCCCCGACACTTTTACGGGGTTACATCTGTTCCTTGGCTAGATCTCCTTACATGGAGTCATGGTCCCTGCGTCTGAAGATCTTACTATCTAAACCTGTACAAGATACAGTGCACTCTCCCTATAAGAGAATAAGATACTTGTGTGTACATACATCCCAATAGCTCAAAACTATTTGGCTACATTCTTATATTTACCACAATGTTAATTTTAATTCTCGTCCGAGCAGGACATTCCACCTAAATTTTCCAAAGGGTACATCCCTGAGTATTATTTCCCGGTTAAAAATCCCCTGAAGCATTCCATAACGTTTTATTGGGACAATTATTGCTAAAATCAAATTATTGACATTTAAATTACAGCCTCCTAAAAATTTGTCAGGGAATTAATTTGTTTCTAGTATAAAAGCGCCGGAGCAATAATTACATTGGCTTCTTAACTAACCTGATGGGATGGTTAGCGTACATGTATATAAAATGTTAGCTTGGAGGGAAATACTTGAGAAAAGTAGAATTTTTAGTACATGTACATATTACATACACTGCGCTCGTACACTTTATTACGTTGCCTCTTTCCACTTATAATATTTTATGAAATTTACGGGGAAGTCAATATGTAGGGACGAGCCTGTACAGGAAGAAATTTCTGTCTGGGAAGAGTATGATGATGACTATATCCAGGAGATTCCTTGTGGGCAGAGATACGACAGTGCATGTAATTATTATACTTATGTAGGTGCCCGTGGAAGATAGGGAGATTGGAAGCTGGAAATATGATTTGATGAGCTTATGGAATTAAGAGAGCTCGACGTCGGGTGTGTGGACGTATGTATACTTATGTGCATTTTTCCTATGTAATGTAATGTAAGGTAGATGTGTGTGGACAGGTATATAGAGTGGAGGAGACACCTTCCCAGTGTCCCATATAGAGGTTGCCCCCCCTCTTCGTAAATAGATTAGCGACCCAGTCTTCGTCTTCCCATGACTGAGGAAGGGCTTCCATGAATTTCACTCAGAAAAAGCCTTAGTATTTTGAAGTGATGAGGCAGCGGAAAGACAGGAGTCTGTGACCAACTTTTCCTATTACGGGGCTTCCTTATAATTACGACTCATTCGAGCATCTTCATGTATGACATTCGACCGCTCAACGACTCCCGAGGGAACACTCTACAATCCCTGATCTTCAAAGTCTTGCTGTGTGGTCGATCTCATTACGCCCTTCTTTTTCTCTTCCTTTGCCCGCATCATCTCTCTTTTTCTCCTCTCCGCTCAAACCTTACAAATCACTGTTTAATTTTCTCCCAACTTTTTACTCTTCGTAGGGAGGAGAGGAGTCGGGAGAGATATAGGCTCAATTGGCAGCGGGCAGCCCTTGGATTACAACTTGGTCATTAATTAATCGGTTTTCATGGAGGATTTACTCCTCCATTGTATCAAGGCAAAAGAGGATTTCCTCTTCTCAAACCTCCTCTTTCTAAGCCCTGTCGGAGGGACGGGAGGGAGACGAGTGTGTGGGATGTGAGAAAGGAAATACTTTCGGGAGAGGAAAAACTGAGAGGTTACGGGCGGGAGCTCTTTACAAGGAGGAATATTTTTGGAAAAAAGGATTTTCTTGAGGGGAATGGAGGAATGTGTATGGGAAGGAGTCGGGATGAGGTTTGAGGAGATAAGATTGGACTGGGAGAAGATTGGCATGGAGGATGAGTGGATAAATGGTTAATTACAAGGCGCATTGTCCGTGCTCAATGAGGCGGCATTTCAGTCCATCTTCTATTAACTCAGTCCTATTTTCCGCACTGTTCATTGTTCCCCACGCGATTCCGCATGTTTCCTTATGGGAGAAAAAAAAACCATACTCTCCAGGCTCACTATGGGAATGTTTACTCATCACTACGTACTCCTTGTCTGTCTCCATATCTGACTGTGTGTTATGTGAGGACGAGTATGTGTGTGTGTGTGTGTCTGTGTGTCTGTGTGTGTGTGTGCTTTGGTGGTGGTCGCTCCCATTCTGACGATCTTTTGGCAGCTCCTCGCACCAACTATGGTATGGGCTTCCCTCCAAGCCATCCTTGGGTGGATGGGCCAAAAAAGGTAAATAGCAATAAGACGTGTGTAATGCCCGTGTGGAATCAATCCAGACCTCACACTATCCCCCTCCAGGTGTCTCCCATCAGGTGTGAGCTCTCATCAGGCACAAAAGTTCCGAACTTTTTTAAAACACTCCCACCAACTTCATCAGCTCAAGTCGTGCTTACTTTCTAGAGCTTCTCCTTCCCCCGTGCAATCACTCCAGGGCTGTCCTTTTTGGGACAGTTGTAAAATACACACGCGTTGGGACAATTTTTCCCTCTCATTTTTTTTTGCTCCTACACTCTCACCCTGCCCACATCAATGCATCGTACGTACACAGGAAATTTGATTTTCCCGCTTTTATGCCATAAATCTATGCATGGGCAGTTATATGTATGAGCAAATCATTTTCTAATGAGACCTGAGGATGATGGCCTTTAGATAAAAAAAAAAGAATTTAAAAGAAAAGAAAGATAAAAATGTGTCTTGCAATCTCTCAAAAACAGAGCTCTATATTTTGACTTTTTCCTTGTGCTTGAAACCTGGCGGGTTTTTCCCATGGATTTTGATTGGGATTTTGTAAAAACAGTTTTTAGGAACTTTTCAAAGGATTCCTTTACTTGATTTGCCGTTGGAAGTAATAGGAGAGATGCTGGGAAGGAGTAGCAGGGACAATAGTAAGAGGGCCTTTGTGTGGGTAAGGAGGAAAAATAAAGCTCTGAGGCTACTAACCTTTAATAATTGACTTGTTCGCATGTTTTCCAGCATATATTACGGGATATTTATTTCAAGGGGGAAAACAGTGGGACAATCGAGAGCCTACTGGAGCCTGATATATAGAGCTGATTATAATGTAGGAAAAATGTTAGGTCAGGAGAAGTGCTCAAGACGGAGACGGAGGAGGGAATCAAGTAAATTACAATTAGTCTCAAGTCTCTAAACCTCTTGTCAAATCATTGAACTGACTTAATTAAGTAAACCGAGAGGAACTAACCGGGTGAAATAAGATCCCGGGAGCGGGATTGTGCCTTATTAAAAACATTTGCTTGCGTACCTCCTCTCTCTCTCTCTCTCTCTCTCTCTCTCTCTCTCTCTCTCTCTCTCTCTCTCATTCGCTTTACTCTTACTCCCGTGTGTGTACGTGTCTCATTCCATTTTCA
This sequence comes from Allacma fusca, assembly GCA_947179485.1. Classification (NCBI taxonomy): domain Eukaryota; kingdom Metazoa; phylum Arthropoda; class Collembola; order Symphypleona; family Sminthuridae; genus Allacma; species Allacma fusca. Next base: position 31,378,830 of record OX359247.1, on the reverse strand, counting down.
TACTTATAATCCATTCTATAAGGGATGGGCATATCAAGAGCAATCTTGTCTCTTCTTCCACCCTCTTCAACCTGGCTAATTATTTTTTCTCCTCTGACAAAACAGATCCGCTTACTCTGAGCCTATATTAGTATTTTGTAGGGAAATCTCTTTAAAAATCTAATCTCGTGTTTAAATTTCCATGAAATTCTTCACTCTGTATAAATAATTACCATGCCATGGCGTGCTCCTCTTTTATCTCTCCACAGCAATGCCCTCGACATTTTAACCTTACCTCCTGGCCTCTTCCCCATTTACATTCTGCCCAATATGTACCAGAAATTATGCACGCCTGTACCCCCAGACAGACGTTTCTGCATTACAAAATTACAAACCATACAGAAATACACACACACAGATACATACATACATAATTATATACATACTTACATACACACTTACCTTCAAGTAGAATTATGCCCCGGCACAAATCCATCTAAAAAATGACTATTTCTGCCTCCCATCTACTACCCAAATATTCATTTCACATTTGATTTCATTACCAACATCCAATCCTATTTTCAATTATTGCGCTCGAATTTCACCTCCCATTGGCTAACAGCTTTCAAGCCTTCAGGTTTCATTAAAATGTTTATTATGCTTGAATTTATTCCTGGCATCAGCTCACCTCTCTCTCTCTCCCTTCCAGATTCAGTTTCATCCCAAAATCCATATTCTCCTCACCGCCAACATTTCTTATGTACGGTCTCGAAGCTCACATGAATACACACACACACACACACACACACACACACACACCTCCTGACGTAACTATGAATGATACACATGTTCAGCTTTTACCACCTCGCTAAAAGTCCCAACAACTTCATTCCGTATGGGTAACATGAGCCACGTACATATCTACTTCTGAATTCTAATCATGCAGCCACATGTATGGGAGTCAATGCGTATCTGAACCCCGGACGCGTGTAAATAAATGACAATGTGAGAAATACAAACTCCACAGAAGGTGACCACTGACTCCACCGCCGAGGCTTTTGTTGGCCCTAATGCCAGTATGAATAAGCTGAGAAATTTGATTAGAATGTTGAAAGGCCGGTTGTCAAGGGGTCAAATTGGGTGGTGTGTGGCAAGTTGTACTTATTGAAAATTGACAGGGCTGTGGTGGGTGCACTTGCTTTGAAAATAAATGAGCGATTGTGTACCATCTCATCCTCGCTGACCACACTGGGAATCAAAGGGAGGGAGGGAGGGAGGGAAAGTCAAAAGGCGGAATTACTATTGAAGTCCTCTGTTCCAGAGATGAGTGTGAGGGAAGGTACTAGTCTATGGAAATTGTACTCCTCAAAAGTCTCCACATATGTATGTACACTCCATGTAATGAGGGACATGGACCTAGGGAAATTATGGAGATATTTAGATCCAATTCCGTCCATACACTTGTGTGTGTAATTCCTTGCACACAGAGCTGAGTGTTTATTTGAGGTTTGCAGTCCTACTTGTGTTTTATCTCTGGATATGTACGACTGTATAATTCTATTGGGGTGTGTTCCATGCGTATGCCTAGGTATGTACATAATTACGTATGTACATACTATGTGTAGCCCTTTGAAGGGAGAGGAGCCTATGAGACTCTATGAAAAAACTTTGTGTGTTTTGATTTGCTTGAATTATGTGGATGTAGAATCTAATGGAAATATATCTGGGATTTCTTTTTGACAAGAGAGAGAGAGAAAGAGAGAGAGAGTGAGTTTTGTTTACAGGTTTTCTACGGCTGGGAATGATTTGGCATGGTTTCCTGTGATTTGGTATGATTTTGCATGGGTTTGTTTGATTCCGTCCACGTCTGCCTTTGACTTACTACTCCGTCCCTGTTTGTTGACTCGACTATCTTTGTGCACACAAGTCAGTGTACAAAGGATGAGTGTGTGAGGAGAAGCCAGGGTAAATAAATTTTTGAGTTGATTCCACGCCGGTTAGGAATACAATAGGATTAGATTGGATTTGAGCGGGTGAAGCATAGTTTTTAAACCCTGCCGGCCTCCGCAAAGCCATAAATCAAGATTAAGATCGGGACCCGGAACGTAACTAGTGAACCTTTCCACTTATTATTATTGGCTTGGCTTGGCAAAATGAATAAAAGTCGACCATGTATTTACTACGGAGACAAGTACACACACACAATGCTACTGCTCCCGAAGTATGTGCTCACTCATAGTCCTCAGCAGGCCCAACAGCCACCAAGTGGTATGTGCGACTTTGGGTAGAAATCCAAAGCAATTTCCCCTCTGTTACCTTCTCCCTCCTAGTCCTAATCTCCGAGCAAACTCATACTCACGTTCCTTGTGAAAACACAAATTCCTTTGGTATGCATCTCCCTGCACAATTTTGGCACGGGTGAAAACAAACCAACAGGAAAATACTAATCAAGCAGACCTCGTAAATTAACCCACACACACACACACACACATACAGACACACTCACTCACTTATACACATGGACAAACTTTTACTATGAATCTTTATCGGCAAATAATTACAAACAGAATGTTCCAAAAAGGAGAGCCTTTCTTACACTTCCCTTTAGAATCCTGGCATAGCTCTCGGAACAGTGGAACTTTGTGGGGAAGAAGGAAAGGAGTAAAATATAACGGCCATACATTTCCCCTGATTTTACTAATAACTTTCTCCTCTTCATAAAGGAACGGACTCATATCTTATCGCTGCTTTGGGGCAGGGAAGAAAATTTTGCGAAATTAAAATAACTAATTGCTTTCCCTCCGACTTTCTCCCTTCCTGGATTTCTCAAGTGGTTCTCCTTTCCCCCAAAAATATTTTCTCAATTTAAATATTCCCCATAATTTAAATCCCAGAAATTCATTTGTACCTGCCATACGTTGTAATTTGTTATAGGAACCTGCCCGACAATCATAGGGGAAATTCCTTGAAATAGACAGACGTCATTTCTGTAGAGAGCATTTAGATAATATAGGCTGGAAATTTTGTATGTAATTATAAGGTGAAAGTACACGCACAACAGAGGGTGAATCGTTTCATTTTCGATCCCATTAAACGGTTCCAAATGAAGGACTGACCTGGTTTTAAAAATTTGAGCCCGGAATACATCTGTTCGTGAATGTTGTTCCCAAATTTTTGTAATGGTTATATTTAGCTAACGTTTTACGTACAGTAGATTTAAGGGGTGGACATTGTAAGGTAAAATTTTACTTTTCACTTTAGGAACGAAGACAAACGCTATTTTGAATTTGACTTGATATTGAATTTAGGACTTGAATATTTTGTGGGTGCGGATGTTGTACGAGTCAGAGGAATATAAACTGATGTGATGCACCCTGTATTCGTTGAAGTTGGATATACATAAATAACACAAGTAATTGATGTGTATATATAGTAAGCGTAGGTAAATTATCCGGGGAAAGTCAGGGAACAATTTAGGTGGAAAAATCCTCGGAAATTTGTACATGCTGGGAGCTGCAAGTACTGCAGAGAGTATAGTGTTCGCTTGAATTTGGGCTGGTGGGGAGAGCTGATTGTGGGGATATTTGGACTAGACGGAGGCTGGGAGGTAAAAATTTGGGAAGTTGGGTGATGTGGTGAGAGTGTGGGGTCTCCGTAATGAAATTAATGTGTCAGGAATTGGCAAATGTGTGAAAGCAATTTGTGGGCCATTGGTGTCAAGAAGATCATAGCGGGTGTCGCATTAGGCTTGATACATGGAGCCTGGTTTCCTTAATACTCTAATACCCCGAGCAGTCATTTGATCAGGTAAACGGACTGGCAACCTCATTCCCATCAGCTTCCCATATCCCAATGATATTACAAATAGATACATACGGACGGTTATTATATGGCTCTGTCTTGGCTCTGGGAACGACGCGTGGAATATTAGAGACAAGGCACTTTCACCCGGGTCGGGCCTGACTCCATCCCTCTCTTCAACAAGTCAGCATCTAGTCTTACATCTTATTTACATTCACACCCGGAACGAGTCAAGGGCCTCCGGTCTCTCCGAAGAGACTGACTCAGCACTGGAGCTGCCTCCGTGTGTCTCACTGTTTTGCCCAGAGTCGGCTTACACAATGAAAAATGTCCCAATAAAATAATAAAATTCTCATCCCACTACCTCATTTTAATACACCTACCAAATCCCCCCGTCGTACCTTTCCCCTTTTTCCCGTACTCACAAATTCCTCGCTTCGAAGTTACTTTCCCTTGTCTGGGAAAAAAGTTTTCCCTTTTTTTCCTCCTAAAATTCCCCACTAATTTTGTCCGTACTGTCGTTGATTTCAATTTGTGTTTCTTGTAACCTCCAAATTTATCCATTTTAAATTCCCGCTTACTACTTTTCCCATGAAATTTCCGTATCTGCCTTTTTCCCTTTGAGCGTTATCAATCCGGAAAGTTTTCTATTGCAAAGAACTATTGCATTGGGTACGTAAACAATACAAAGGAAATTAAAAACTTGGAAATTCTCTGAAAAAAAAGAAAGAAGCGGAAGGAGTTTTCTCTTGAAAAAAAAGTAGTTTTAACACATGCTCAGCATTTTTCGGGGAAAACAAGCACCCTGTACTTAGGCAAAGGACTTTCTGCTCACTCATCATATATTTGCTTTGGCCTCTCCCTCCCAGTGTGTATGATGGGACTGGAGTAATAAGTGAGAGTAGAGCCATGGAGACAGGCAAGGAGTAGTTCTCATAAATAGGTCTCCAGCCTGACTTTCCCTCACGACTGCAAACACTGCATATGCACGTATATGTACACAGGGCGTAATAAGGTCAGAGGATTGTGCAAGAGTGAGGAGAAAAGTCAGGATAAAAAGCAAGTTCATCTCTTGGGTTGTTTCCATAATGCTGCATTTGTTAGAAAGTTGTTGGAGAAAGTGTAATAGCAACTTGTAGTTTTTAATAGCTCCAGGCCTGAAGGGAAGCAGGGAACAAGTTTTCCCTACATTTCCTTTAAAAGAGATAATACGAAGTAAACTCTTCTCTCTCTCTCACTCTTTCTCGTATTTATACAAATTCCCTTATATAGGAGATGGTCCAGTGAGGGAGGAACTCATGGTAGAATGAGAAACAGGATTCTGGCCCTACTATTCCTCATAACGTTAAGAAATTTGGTCGGCATCCACGCATACCGCTCTCCCTATCTGTCACTCGCATCTCCTGCATTTACTCCCAAAATTCATGGAAATAGAAGGAACCATTGCGGGCCCGGAATTCTCGCGGGATTCCAGAGACAAATGCAGCCGTTACAAACTTGCAAAACTCTTATTAGTTACATGCTCTCATTCCGTTTTGCACATGTAGCCATATATATTAAATGTGTACACGCTCATGCAAACCGGCTGAAAGGGAAAGCATCAAATCCTTTCTCCTTCACAGAGCCTTGTTGGAGCACATAGCGGAGAAATGCAAGGAGAATGTCATAGGAGCCAAGCCTACAGGAGAGAGAGAGGCTTACCCAATAAATGTAGGAGAAATTATAGGAGAAAGTATAGGAGAAATGGATAGGGGAAAGCACACGCGGTGATAAACTAATATGAGGGTAATAGTAGGGAAAGAGAGAGAGAGAGAGAGGCGTAAGACGTAATGATAATTCCTCCATGTGTATCGCTTACGGGAGGAAGGAGTGAGAGGGATTGTGGATGGGAAAAAGAGACGTGTGCAGTAATAATTCCGCCGCTCCACTCTTCCTCCTCATCTTTGCATTTTCCCTCTAATCAACTTTATTCATGATTAATCAAATTACTTTCTCTTTTTTACATACTCAAATAATTCTCTCTTGTTCATTGCTTGCCCATGGCAAGGCAGTAAGAGGGCCGGGATGAGAAAAATGTCCGGGAAAGAATAGAGAATTTTTTTAAAACATGCCAGGGAAAAAATGAGAGAGAGGAAAAAAAACTCTGTAACTTCCTCTCTCTCTCTCTCATAATTACTCTCCCTGTGTGTGTGAGAGAGAAGCAATGGTATAGAGATTACATAAAGATATTCGCATATTTGGGGATATTTTGGCAGGGAAATAATTTCAAGGGAAAAAAAGAGAGGGTTTTGCTTGAGCGACCGGCAGAAGCTTACTACACGGGAGACGTGAGGAGTAATGGTGGGAGATAAAAAGAGAAAAGAATTAAAGCATTAATAAGACTAATGAGACTGTTTCACTTGAAATGGAGGGAAGAAGAGGAGCACAAAGCCATTATTTCATGGACTCGCCTTGTTTTCCTGCTATTAGCTTCCAACAAACTTTTACATGATAAAACCAGAAGCTCCAACAACACTTTTTATGCTCCAAGAATATATTCATCTTCCTTTATCTCTCCCAGTCGCTTCTTCCCGGCCCAACCTCGTTCATCAGTACAAGGGACGCATTGCTTCCTCACAAGTGTGTACTGGAATTTCATATATTTCCTTCCCCTGAAGCAGCCTCTCGATCAGTTGAGCTTGAATTTACAAAATTGGGTAGAACTTGCAATATTTCTGGGAATTGTGTACGTATTCAAATCATCATCCTTATGCTATACACATAACAGGCTCCCATAGGAATGTGTTTCTCCGTAACAAAGCCTTACACCCGCCAGTGGATATCAATTCAGTCGATCTAATTTTAAAAATATAAACAAAGCTATAAATATCTAATTTTAAAGTATGCCATAAGCCCAAATAAGTTTAAATATCAATATGTTTTAACACTAAGACTAACGTCAAGATAGCAACAAATTACAACTGAAATTGTTTAAAAACACATGAAAATTTATGTCCTCAAATGAAGGCATAAATCAAATACAGCAAACTCTTAGAGCAGTGGTCTCTAGTTTAAAGTAAAAATGTAGCTGTTTTATTAACTCAAATGATGAGAAAGTCGGGAATCATTTGTAATGGAATAAATATGACGTTAATAAAAACACCAGCAAGTGAAAACTGAAGACTGAAGACAAGAAAATAATTTTAAACACAACATTTAGAGAGATGATATCCAGTTACGACAACCGCAGTAGCAAGAAAATGACAATGACCGAAAAACGAAAAATGTTACGGGTAAGTTGAATTACGTTATGACCAAACTTCATAGGCATGCAGGTTAAATCGAATGAAAATAAAAGAACGCTTAAACATTCAATTAGATAAAAGTTGAAGTAAATCAGAGGCAAATTAACGTAAGTGAAAGTAGTGAAAGCAAGTGAAAGCAAGTGAATGCAGTAGAATGCAAGTGAAATCAAGTGAAAGCAGATGAGAGCATGAACAAAAAATTAAATGCCAGGAACTAAATTAAATGAGATAAACTAAAACGATTGAGAGCAAGTACTGCATTATAACACATCTTTTGAAATCAGCCGAAAGCCAAGGCGTAAATCACTTTACCCAAATTCTCCCAAAAAGAAACTTTTACTGTATGAATTAATACAAGGTATGGGTTGCGTATTGAGGGGAATTAAAACCATTCCCAAACAAGTGAAAGGAGGGGCCTTATCCCGAAAAAAAACTAAATTCCCTACTCCCAGCCCTGTCGAACTTGTAAAACCAATGAGCGTATGACATACAGTGCGAATAAAACGTGTTTCGAATATCTGATAAGCTCATAATTGCCATCGAAGGGATCCTTAATTTGAGGAGAAGGAAGCCCATGGAAGCACACAAAGAATATTATTACGTCGGACCCAGCCCCAGAGTACCAGTTAGTCCATATGGAAATAATCATATTAATAATAATAATTTGGAGGAAATTGCATGTTTGCAGTTGATGTTTGCTTGTACGAATGTTTCCTAAACTCTGGCTTCAAGATGACTCCAAATGTAGCACATGGAGCTGTGTGTGTGTGTGTGTGTAGCGTGTGTGCTTTTTTATGTACGCAAAGAGATCCGTATGCATCCACAGTCATATGTAGAATATGGGACTACTGGGGTCATAGCGGACCCAAAAGAGCCCATCCTATGCCTGTATGGTGATTCAATTTATACAGATCCTGCAGCCTTATGGACATATATAGGGGATCACGAAACCAAGAGATTTTCGAGCACTGAAGGACGAAAGGATTGTTGAAGTTTAATTGTTATTTATGGGTGATTTTTATTTCATTTGGATGGACGTTCGCACCATTATCGTTTCCTGTTTGGCATCTTATATCAAAGTAAATGACGGTACTCCATTTCACAACGGAAAGTTACCCACCCTTTTCCTCGCATGTGGACCGCTACAATACACATTTGGAAACTCCTAGGCCATGCCGTTCCCTATCCCTGCCCATGTAAATGCATACAAAAAATCCCATACCTTTCCCTCCTACAATCACATAGTACCGGCGCCTACAAGCCCTATATCCGAAAATTACTCTTGCACTACACTGCAGTAACACAGGAAAGTGAAACCTCTCAATGCTGTAGGATCGGGAAAAATTCTCCTGGTAAAAATAAAGAAAATGAGGGGAAATATTACCGTAATTCTTTTGCATGGCAGTTTCATGTCGGGCCTGGACCAGAGTTTATGATATGATTGTATAAAGTTCCGTCCATACATACTGTATGTACATTCTCACAATCTCTAAGCATATGCCATCTCATTCTCCACGCTCCCCACCCTTCACACAACATCTTATCTCTGTAATGGGACTCCACGACGGAACATGCGGAACCTATGGAAATGTGTGCGGGGCACTGTGCGACAGGAAAAAATTTATCTTAAATTTTCCCCGGGAGAAAACGACTCCAATGTTTTCCTGCCCATTAAGGAAAAATAGAAAGCACACAGATGATTCCCTATGCTGGGGTATAATTACATGTCAATAAATTACGGGCTATCGTCACTAATCCTATTTTCTTTGGATTATTGCTCCGCATTATCGGTTTCTTATCTCATATCCATCGTATGGGAATGTGTGGGGATTGGGCGGTTGCTGGAAGTGCATTAAAGAATAACAAACAATATTGTTAATTTTCCTCGAGAAATTCCCTCTTGGTCGCTGTCATTGCGGGAGAGCCTATCAAGGATATTACGTTAAGTGTAATGGGAGTAGGTAAAGGACCTGGGGAAGTGGGAGCAGTGTGCATACATCTGACTCTCTGCTTCTACTATTATAATATGTGGGAGGGAAAGGTAAGTGAGTATTTACCCAAGTCTAGATTAAAAGTACGGTAAAGATTGTCCTGGAAAGGTTGGAGCTTTTGGCCTGCTCGCGTGTCAGTCCCTCTCCATCTTGATAAATCTTACAAGCTCTTATTTCACTCATAATCTCGGATGACAACATAAATTATTCAGCTGCATGCCTTCAACTCCTGCTTAACTTTCCTCTCTTTGGCCTTGCTGTTGGGTTACAAGGAGGACTTCCAGCAGGACAGGCCTATACTCCTATCGTGTCTCCCGCACACGGACCCTGCCAGCTCGTGTTTACGTGAGCACCTTGAGTCAACACAAGACTTGTAGGGAGTTCTTCTAGTACTAGTCGTCCTAAGCTCGGATGTCTTATGCACAGGGACGTGCATACAGTACTTACATACGTCCATGTATGAAATGGTGTGTATGAATTTGTGTTTATTCCCTTGTATGTGTTTCAGTTTCTATTTATATTGTAGTATCCGACTCTAAGCATGCTCGGGATAGCTAAACCAACAGCCACTTATGTAGCTAATAAGCGTGTTGGGCGAATGTGTGCTCTTCGCCTCTCAACGTTTGCTTAGGACATGTGTTTGTGCATGGGGAAAATGAATGTTATTAAATTCCAAGGAATGAGGAAAAGGCGAGCAAGTAAAAAGAGAGGGCTGGCGGAAAGAGTGAGGGAGAGAGAGAGAGAGAGAGAGTGAATAAGAGAGTATGAAGAATTTCACAGGCCAATATTACACTTCCATGAGTTGATTTCCTATTCCATTATTTTTTTCCCCCGACACATGCCGTACACAGACACATTCGTATATAGGAGCATACCATTTTCTCCGTTTGTTTTCCTTTAATTTTGTCCACTCAGTCAAAACAAGACTGATGGACGGAGCTGGGCGAGTAAACAAAAGCTGGCATTGGATTCGAATTGGAAATGGTATGAATTATGGAGGATGGACGACGAGCGATTGTGTTTATCAGTTGTTTTCATTTTTCGCCCATGCGACTCTCTGTGGGGAAAGTAGGAGTACATTTTTTTGGGGGGTAAAGGGTTCCTTATGGGATACAGTGGGGTACTCTCCATTATGGAATAAAGAGTGTGGCGGGAGTTAGAGAATGTTAAAAAAAAGAAGTGAAACAGTGGAAATGTACAAGGGAAAGGCTGGAAGAGGAAGAGAAGGCATTTGTGGAGGGAATGGGAGATAAAAGTGGAGGACAAAGTTGGATGGGAGTAAGCATGGGCTAAAACAAAGGAAATGAGTTGGAGGACGAGTGGTGACAGTTTGTAGAGAAAAACTTAATGTGTAGGTGGAGAGGAAGCAAGGAGGTTATATAGTGAGGAGTAAAGAGCCTCTAAAGCTGGTACTCAGAGGAGTGTGAGATGCTGGAACTCCGGAGACAGGCTCCTCTTTGGGAGACAGTTAGGACGAGAGTAGTAAGGGAGAAGATGGTGTTGTGCCATGGAAGAGATGACTGGATGAGAAATGCGGGCGGGAATCATGAGAAATGGGTATGTTATCCCTGACGACAGTTAAGTCACCTTTAAATATAAATGTAAAGACAGGAGCAGGCAGGGCGTATGGTTGTGTACGGGGTAAATGCAGTGAAACTAAATTGATTTCCAAATGAAATGGAGAGTGAAAAAAAGAGAGCGGGAAGAAAATTATGGGCCATTCTCTCTTGCCACTTTTCACATCCTCCAGAGTAGCCTTATGGCCTTTTGCGGGCTAAATTCATATGCAGCAATAAATTTCATCTCCCATCCAATGCAATCATCCAAAAATGCCATCCAGGAGAAACACATTGCCCTTTGCTTCTTCTTCTGCCTCTCCTTTTTCCTCTCTCTCTCTCTCTCGGCTCGCTCATTCTCTCCTCACAGGACGGGGAGGAGGAGGAAGGGACTGTATGTGTGGAAATGCACCAGACGGCCCCGGAATTACGAGCTCCTAATGCTCCCTCTCAATGCATGACTACTCCTAATAATCATAAATATGAATCATGACCAAACATTTAAATAATTCACTCACCAATATATTAAACATCTAATTACTATCAGGACCATCTTTATTGCCGCCTCACGACCTACAAAATCCCAACAACTGCTCCCAACAAATATTTCCCAAAAACCTCCTTTACTCCTCATGTTTTCCCCTTAATGTCCGCCTTGTATACCATTATCTTGTCGCCTGACATGTCATATTTACATTTTTTATACTCTTGCTCCGACTCGCTCCCAGAGAAAGTACTCCCTTCACTTGGGAAAGATAGGGACGGCGACGCATTTAAATATCTGGGGGAACCTGACACAAGACTTTCTTCAGAGAAAGGTAAACGCTGTTCAATTTTTTTTTTGTAAAAAAAAGAAGTATATATTTCTTACAAAAACCAGGACATGAATTCGGGGCAAAGGTAGATTTGACTTTCTCCAGGAGAAAGCAAGGTACGTATAAGAATTGAGGAGGGGAAAGTGGTGAAATATTCCTCCAGAGACAAGTTGCAAAGTCAGGGGAATACAACAACTCTGGGAGGAGGAATGAATGAAAAAAGTGGTGTGAGAGATGAATAAAAGCTATATTCCGCTTTATACTCAGTATTTATTGGAGGAAACGGGAGGAAAAGGAAGCTTGTAGAGGAGGAGGAGAAGAAGAAGAATCTCTTGTCATTTTCGGACAATTTGCTTTCGCTAGGAAAAGCAAAGCTTTGTATGAATCCACATGCAGGAAAGGAAAGGAGGAGGAATTATTCGATGGGCGAAGTGTTCCGTTTAGTTCCATTATACAAGAACATACATTTACGGACATACATACACACGTACATACATGTATGAGCCCTTGCACCGCCTGAGAGTAAGGCACTGTTCGTATTCATCCTGCCTGGTATGTGCCTCCCTACAGAGAATAATTATATAAATATGTACCCACCCCGACTCTCTATTTACCTTTATGCACGCACGGGGGTTCGGACTGTAAGAATTATTATTCGGGTCCTATACATGCATGTACGTATGTATCTTTGGGCATTCGTACAAAAGTGTAACTTTCTCTTATCTATTTTTCCATTCTTAGTGAGAATGCATATGGTTGTACGTGCACTTTTCAAATATGTATGTGAAAGTATGTACACGCATTGATATGGACCATCCAGTATGTACATAAGGATACCCCATAGATACATGAGTACTCATGTGTACTTGAATCGTAGTAGGATTTGGTGTATGTGAGCATTTTTTGTATGCACACATAGGGACGTGTGTATTTTGGGGGAAAGACTTTTCTCTACTTCCCCTTCCCTTTTTGCTGGGAAGCTTCGGAGCTCTGGCTGTGGATGATGATGATGCTGATGATGATGATGATGTGCGTTATAAAGCGTGCATTCTATTTATTTGTGCTTGTTGTAGCATTGGACGTGTTGCTCATGACTGGGCTACATATTGACTCGGCTGTGTGTGGGGCGGTAGAGGGTCACGTATTGGCAACTATAACAGTGTATAATTTCCATGAAATGTTGATATTTTCTGGAAGAAAAAGAGGAGGAGGAGAGGAGAGGAGGTAGTTGGTAGTTTTGTCGAAAATTTTCCCCAAGTTGAAATGGTGCGAGAGAAATGTGACAAAAAGAATTCTTTATGATGGCACGACCATCTCCTCTCTCCTCGCGTTTCCCTTTTACTACCACCACCACAAAGTCAACATGGTGGAGGCATCAGCGGATGGATCTCCATAAGCGTCTCGCCATCGTAATAATACTCATACTTCAGACACTCCGTCAACCGAACGGAATACCGGCTGCACGGAACCACCTCCCCATGTACGGCTTGCTGAGCTGAACCTGAGAGAGAAATTTTCTCTCCGTGTATCTTCCCAGCATCCCTGTAACCACCGCTCCTTTATACACATTTCATATACTCCTTCTATACTCCAGCCCTTATCTTATCCTCATAACCCTTCTGCTTTACCAAAAAACTCACTGGGAGCTTGAGCCATCATTTATTCCTCACATCCATACTATCCCTCCTACTGTAGCTTTCTATAGTCATCATGGAGGGATTAGGTCGCTAGTAAATGCATACACATGCCACGATACACACTATTTCCCCCTTGTAACGTGCTCCACTATTTTCTCCATTTAATTCACTCTTGGCTTTCTCCATTGCTTTCCCTCCGTAGCTTTCTGCACTCTCCCCAATCTCCCATGTGTTTTTCCAACTTTCTCCATATAGGACCCCGCAGCTTTCTCCATTGGTTTTTCTCCGCTATAATAATAACTGGGAAAATCTTACCCTACAGGATTCCCCTTCCTATGCACACACACACACACACAGAATCGTATGTACAAATTTATCACATATATGTACATGTGAGAAAAAATGCCGACGTGAATCCAGAAACGATTCTTTTACAATAGAGCTGTATGTTGCACATACGTGAACGAGGGACGTGGTGGCTTCTATGGGAATAGTAACACTTACGCAGAAAGTGAAAGCATTGTTGTCACTAGCGTCTAAGCTATATGGGATGATGTATGTGTGTACATGCACGGAGCATGGGAGTAACTAGGGTAGTAGTAATACTCCTTTTAGTGGAGTTTGGACGTATGGTGTTACGTATGTTCCTACGTATGTCTCGGAGTGCTTAGTTATGTACATGTGTGTATTTTCACGCACGTGTGTCCTAAAGAGAAAGGGCATTAGAAGTTTAGTGGGAAGGAAGGGAATTCGCCACATGAGGATATAATTTGAGTGAACTGCACTTGATAGAAACAATGGAATAGTAGGTTTACCCGTAAATTTGCCATTTTCTACTTACGATAATTCAGACAGGGAGCTTATATCATTGCCAAAAGAATAACATCACATTTTTATTATCCCCTCTCCATATCCCTGGTCTGTATAATGTAAGCACTTGAATGGCTTTGCTGTGTATTTTCTTGGAAAAAATCCAAAACCTAACAAGCATCTCTTTCCGTCAGCCAAAGGGTGACTCTATGTTTCTGTGTGTGTATGTCTAGCCGGGTTATTTCCTATTATCTTATGTAGACGCTCGGGTGAAGATAAAAAAATACTGGGAATACACAATCCCACAATATTCCCTCCAATATGTTTTTCTCCCGGAGAAAACTATTTGAATAGTAGCGATAGGAATTGGAGGAGAGCAAGAGGAGCCCATTGCTCAGCCACTTTGAGACAATTGTAATGGATGGGAGGAATGAGAGGAGAGAGAGAGAGAGAGAGAGAGAGAGAGTAAGAAAAAATGGAGATTATTTAGATGGGATTCTCTAGGATTTTCATGGACTCCATTTGAGTAACTCGCAAGTGGAAGGTGATTAGACTAAAAGGTTAGTTACATTACGATGCAATTTTCTCGGGCTAATCGTGAGTTGCTTTTTTTTCTCTGTCTCTCTCTCTCTTTCCCTTGAAAACCAGAATTTGGTGCTCCTTCCCTCCTCCTAATTTTGTTTTAAGGAAAGGAGGGAAAAGGAAAGGGAAAAACTGAGGAGAGAAAAAAGGAAGGAAAGAGAGACAAAGGAAAAGAAGCGTAGCCTCTTAATTTTCAATGGCAACTTTATCCTTCCCAGGGATGACCACATTAGAGAGGAATATAATGCGAGAAAGTTAAACTTTATGAATCTCATTGAGGAGCGGGAGTGTGAGATGGCTAAGTGGTCCAACCTTTCTTTTTCATGCCTTTTTCTCGTACACTTTTCCTCCTCATATATATTTTTTCTCTCTATTTCTCGCTTCCCTCTCTCTCTCTCTCCCTATCGTTTTTCTCCCTCTCACTTCTTCCCTATTCCTCCCTTCCGTCATAATCATAGAGACGACATGGGAAATGGCCTTACTTGACTCATTCCCGCCAAACTCTCTCCAAGCGAAGGAGCTCCAGGAGGTCAACTAAACTTTTTACTCCATTTTCTCCCTCCTTTTTCATACAGAGTCATTCCACCTTGTTTTCCCCATTTTTCCAGGCTCCTGTCTATTTTCCCTTATTTCTCCTTTTTGCAAGTACCTTTCCCTTTCATATATATTTTTTTTCTTTTTCAGGCTTCCCTATTAAGTGTAGGTAGGATTCCTCTTTTTTGTTATCTTCCTGGAAGGGTTTTGTATGGGAAAAATAAGTAGCGGGGTTGGGGAAATGCTTTGTCGTGTCTGTGTCTGTGTGTGTGTGTATGCCTTGCAGTACGGTTGTTGTGATAAAGTGAGGAGGGAGGAGGTGAAGAGGCCATAGTCTTAAGGAGTCATTCGGGAGTAGGAAGCATAACCATTGACTCCTCCACTATTTACCCTTAACCATTACCTTGTGGCTAATTGTGTCATTAGAATCAGAAAAAGTCAGCTCTTTACTCCGTCTCCCGCATGCCCCTGCATAAAGTGGAGCTTCCATAGGTTACGAAAGTGCACTTGTAATACAATACAAAAGCTCGGCCTTTCCTCCTAACTAGTTTGTTTGGGGCCGGGAGGATCTTTCCATGGGAAATAATGCAAGGAGGGAATATACGACAAGTTGTGGGAAAAGTAGCGGGAGTTGTTAATACAAAATGTATTAGTTTCCCAGACACGTAATGTGTTCTGTTGGATTATGAGAGGTGCGTGAGGATTCATAAGAAAACTATTATGAGAGGGAGGTCGAGGATAGACACAAAGTATATCTGGGTACGAAAATAGTTTCTGTTTTGTGTTTCCCTTTGGAAAAAATAGCTGAGTATTCAAATGGGAGTTGAGGATATGTACTCATGTGTTTATGGCGTTTCCTCTCTCTCTCTCTCTCTCTCTCTCTCTCTCTCTCTCTCTCCCTCTCTTCCTCACTGGCTTCTGCGAGGCTTCTGCCATAAGGAGGGAAGTTCGAGAGTATGTATGGTGTGTGGAATACAATTAAATTTTATAGGGCACATTAGTAAATATTTCTGAGGACATAAAACTAAAAGGAAATTGGTGGGTTTTTCATGAGAGCAAACAACAAGATTCAGTTTACGTTTTGTTTCACACAAAGTATTACTCAGAGGGAATGAGTCGAGTGTTTGGGAACTCATGACGTAGTCAGAATAGTTACGAGAGTTTGCAAAAGTATTACAACAGGGCACGGGCAAGGGAAGGCAAGGCACGGGCTTTTGTACGAGCAGCAGGACGAGCTGGGAAGGAGCAGGAGAAGAGCAATAAGGGATGCTAATGTTAGCTCTGTTGGTCGTAAAATTTCCCTCTTTCTTTCTTTATGTATGGCAGGAGCAGATGAGGGAGGATAGGAAGATGAATAAAAGTCCCGGACTATAACTCCCTAACTTTAACGGCCATAAGGACCCGCCACATGGAATCTTGGTATGTACCATATTGCCACTTGCCTTTGCACCATCCAGCCCTGGAAGTGGCTCATAACCATACACACTTATATTCTTCCATGTCATGGATGGACGATTGCACGAGGTGCATGGGAACTTCGGCCAATCCACATTACGCATACTAAATTCCCTCACACTAAATACATTTGTATGTATGTACATACGTCCTCCCGTGAACCCTCCGTCTAAAAGAATGGATTCCTCGGAACAACACAGAGGAACACATTTTTGACACATTGGAGCATAAAGCATTTTTACAATATGATCCCCATCGTATTTAGCAGGGTCTTACAATTCCTCAAATTAAAATTTCAGTACTAATCTGGAAGGTCCCCAAATTTATTTTCTTCTACAAAAAATACTCATGCATAAATGTCTCCCTTGCTTTGACAATACTCCCCCGAAAGATATAAACAAAAAGTACAGAGTTTTAGCACAGAGGTAATTATTACATATCCGTATAACCAACACAAGATAACACTGTAAATATTAGAGTACTGTGTACAAATTCAAGGGACTGTATAAAATAATTCCCTTTTAAGGAAGACTGAACTGAGATCATTTTACTCTTAGTAAAAAATGTATGGAGATGCTTTTGCTTCTTTACCAAGGATGAAGATTTAGAGAAATTCAAAAATTGTCTAGAAAATTCTACGTTTAAATATCCAGTGATACTTTTAGACATAGTGTAATGTGCAGATGTCTATACACACGTACATATAATTATACAACATGCATACAAATAGATACTCACTCCCATATCCGTTCTAATACCAATGCGAGCCTTCATATTTTTCCCTTACATGTTCAAGTGTGTACGGACGTGTATGTTCATGTGTGTGGATACAAGGGATAGAATTTTTCCAGGAACTTGATCATATCAATGAATTATCCCCGTGTAGACATCCACTCTGCACACACATAGGCGTTCTTTCCTGCCCGAGCTTGTAATGTAAAAGTATCCGTAGGATTTCCAGGGAAGTCCCTATCACAGAACCTATATGTGTAGGTTTAGGCCCAAATACATAAATTCCATACAAGCTCCTACGCTCACAATATATTCTCCCATATAGAATAAAGTTGATGGAGAGAGAGAGAGAGAGAGAGAGAGAGAGAGAGAGAGCTGAGCCTCCGCATTTTCTCTCTGGGCAAATATTGACACAATGCTGTGTATACGCGATTGAGACTTGATCATTCAGTTGTTCTTCAACTTCTCCATGTGTCCATAATAAATATGAACGCGAGTCTCCATTTGGCCTCCCAAGACGCCCCTCATCCTCATCACATCTCGTATGCAAACATTGCGAGCACATTCCACAACATTCGCTTTCCATAGGCACTGTATACTTAAATATAAGGGATTTCCAATGGGATATTCGCGGAAGGACGGAGTACATACATAAAGTACACTCCCATATGTGAGCTTCTGGGAAGAGGGAATCTCTAGCTCTTACTCCATAGATATACTTTACCAGAGACTTAAGCCCCTGTGGTACTTATTAGAATCCCTTTTTTCCCAAGTCCAATGTCTATCAATCCATCCATCCAGTCATCTACACTTTGTGTTTGTTGAGAGGGAAGGAGTGAGGAAGGGATCGAGGAGAGCTGCCTCTCGCTCAATCATAATACTCTCTACATACTCATACATTTACTCCTTACAAGGAAGACGGAGCATATTGAACATTGGTGGGGAAGCCACACCAATTTTCTCGCCTCCAGTTCAACTCTTTTGCAAACATTGGTTTTTTTTAATGCATGGGAAGGCGCTTGGTGTAACCAGGGCTGGGAGCAGAAATGCCATGTGAGGGCACATTTTCAACAGTAATTACATCAATTTTTCCTCTCACTCTCTCTCTCTCTCTCTCTCTCTACTTTCATTTTTAATCCGGTCGGAGAGGTTCCATAGTGTTCCTCCTTTACACGAGAGTGAGTCCCAGAGAGGAGCCTGTGAGTTTTAAAAAGCTCCCCGAATCTCATGTAAGGAGAAAAATTTACATTCTCGTCAACAGGAATGTTTGAAAATAATTTTGACGGAAATAGAGCCCAGGCTTTTACAAGGAGGGTCTTGTAGTCAGACTCTACTGTACGTCCTGTATTTGTAGTAACTATGTATATAATCATGTGTAGTTAGTCAGGGACTCTTTCCTCTCATCAGCTTTACCATGGCAATCGCCAAGGCTTGGGAGAGAGAGACAGCGAAAGAGAGAGAGAGAGACAGAGACAGAAAGAGAGAGAGAACAAGAGTGGAGCTTTCATCATTTTCAGGCTCGTTTGCTCTTTTACATTTCCAGAGCCTATCAAGGAAATGAATATTTACTTTGAATTTATTTTTGTACTTGATTTCCATTTCTTTCGCATTTGCCCTTTTAATTCCAACCCAGCCCACACTCCGAGAGTACGAGGTCGAGCCTCTGCTCCCCTTTTATACATCGCTCCGGTAAGTCGCTCCAGTGTACACTTTGCCGGGGAAATGATTCCAAGTTTAGGCAACCACATATATTTTCACATTAAAAGGGTCTCAATGGTTGAGTTCCTCATGGATTGAGCTCCTAGCATGGAGTATTTAGGTTAGAGTAGATATTTCATTTCACTTAAAGGATTGTAAAGTGCGACATTTTTATTCTCATTACATGTCCTACATTTTTAAATATTTCCGCCAGTCTTCCTAAGTACAGGAACCGACAGAGCTAATGGTTGTATTTACTTTGGTGGAAATTCTCTGGGAGATTATGCAACAATTATTAGAGTATAGGGCTATTTTAAAATAATATAATTTTGAGATAGTTTTAAATCAGCCCGGCCATTCCAGAAAAGGGAAGGTACCGTGAGGGATTTTTCAAAAAGACGATAAATAACACGGAAATATTTAATTTAAAATTGTAAACTGACGCTAGGAAATTCTGGAGTGTCCTCAAAAAAAGATATGGAAGGACAGGGCCCCAGGGGTGCTAAACCATGGGAAAAGCCAACCATGGCTCCACCTTCCGTGACAGCTTCCAAAGCGTGAAAAAAGAGCAGACACGAGCTAATTCCTGGGAATTTGAAAAAACTCGGAACGGTAAAGGTTCCCCAATGAGAAATAGAGTTAAAAAGGTAGAACGGCCTGACATTGAGTGGAATTACTGTGAATTTAGTTGGAGGTATGAAGGTAAAAGAGAATGGGCGTCGTTGGAAGACTGGACGGAGGATGAAACCATTGGGTGCACTTGATGAGTTTTATTTGATGAGAGGAAAGGGAGAGACTTGGAATATAACCCACAGTGTGGCCATGAAAAGAGTGTAAAAATGAGCGAAGGAATATTTGCTCCTCGCAAGGTTTTAATGGGAGGTAAGTACGGTTGCGAGACTGAGAGAGAGAGAGAGAGAGAGAGAGAGGTTCGAGAGAACCCATTACACCAGACTTCCAGACATTGTTCAATGTTAATTATTGTATCAAGTGTATGAGTCTGCACTTTCAGTTATGACTGACTCTCTTCCTCTCTTCTCTCTCTCTCTCTCTCTTCCTCCCAAAGCGTACTTTGCTTTCAGGGTGCTCATCGAATGCTCTCTCCCCATCTGCTGAGGGAGAGACATTTCTCATAAGAATTTAAATAAATTTCTTCTATTTACTACTGTATTTCCTGCTATATTTAATTTGTTTTCATTGATTCAGGTCAGTTTGTATGATCAAAGTGGAGTCGCTAGTAAAACAAGGTTAATGACAGTTTCATAAGATTTTGAAAAAAAATCTAAACTTCTTAAATCCAATGTTTCATGTTGTATGTAATTATTAACAGTATTGGAGACAATTTTGTATTGGGGTCTAAAAATTAATTTTAAGGGTCTATGACAATTCCTTACAAATTGATGAGAAAAAATTACTTCCAGCTTTGAATGTAATGTGTAGTGAGTATTGAATACAGGGATGAGGTCCTGTTTGCATGAGAGGGGGAAGGGATGGATTTGACAGGACCCCGTATCCATAACCCAGATGAGAAAAAGTCCACGTAAAAATCTCTCACTCCTAAAAACTTATGCAATGGAATATGTAGATACAGGAGGCGAGTGAGGGAGAGGAGGGCGCAATTAAAAAGTAAATTGTGAGAGCTCATTCTAGTGGATGGAATGACTGCTGCTGGTGGAATGGAAACAAATCACTTTGAAGACTGCCAAATTAAATCTGGGGCTATTATGTGGCAACATGATTCATGCGTACATAAAATCTCTTTTGTTTCTTCCAAGTCTCTTCAAAGTCTCACTCACTCACTCACTCAACTCCCGTCTTTCGCCCAAGACAAGAGCCTCCCAGAAGAGCGGAGAGCGAGAGAGTGCACTCTCACATCTCAAATCTCTTCAAACTCCATTCTTCCCTGCTCTTCCATTTATCAATTCCTCAACCCTTCCCCTCACTCACTCACATCCTCAAGTCCATTGGAGTCAACTAGGAGTCCGCCTGTCCCTCTCCGTCCTCCGTCCTCCATCATATCATTATTATTATTATTATTATTGAGAATTCAGTATTGTAAATAATACGGCAGCCCGGGTCTTTTTTTTTCTCGTACACTTTTCTCCCATCAAATTCCCCCTACTTTCTCCTGGGCTCAAACTCTTGGAAAATAAAGATAGAAAAATGCAATTCAAGAAAAGGAATCCCCTGCTCAAGTCCATTTCCGAATTTTACCAAAGGCGGATGGGAAGTTATGTGGAAAATTCCTGGAAATGTAAAACTATGAGAGAAAGTTTCATATTTGGATCCAATATTTTGCACTCCTATGGTCACCATTCATATCGACTTGTATGAAAAAGTAATATATTCCTATTGTCCATATGTGTACATACAAGACACTATAAGGAGAAAGTTCGGTTAAGAGAATCAGTAAGTCCCTTTTTTATGTAAGTTCGAATCGCATGAAAATATGCTATGAAGCGATTTTAATTACAATCCTCATGACGAAATTATCAGGACGGCACAAAAATCAACTTGAGTCAAAGGGTTTGGAAACAAAATAAAAGGTCTGAAAGTCATATTTCATGAAAGCAATAACTTATACAAATTTTAAGGAGTAAAGTGCAACATACACATATGAACAACAGTTGTACAGATGAACCTCGCCTCCTATTGTAAGCCCTTTTTGAAAAGTTTGTTGGTGACATGGGAAAAGTCCTGTAGAGAGAGAATGTTTTGCTCCTTAGCTCCCATGGAGTTATCTATATTTGCAAGTCGCGACAAAATGAAGTGTATGCACCAGTGTATATAAATTCCTTTGTACAAACACAGGTTTAGAATTGAGTGAAAGTACATAGTGAAAGTACTCGGTGAAAGTCTGAATAGCCATAGTTTTCAAAGACTGGATGCAGTGTGTCCTGGCTATAACACCCCCCGAAGGAACAACCAAACCCTCAACTCTGCAATGGTAGAAACTTCCAAAGAGAAAATATAAATTGTGGTAAACGGACATGCACGGCTGTATATTTTTGATAGGGAAAATATTTTTAAGGAAGGTCTGCCATAGATACAACACACTTGTTAAATCCATGTGCTTCCAAGTGAATCCCGGAAAACGTTCCACACAATGACGAACTAGCTATTGCGACATTATTTCCTCGAAACTTTGCCCTCCAATTGAATTGCATATGTGTTCAAAGGAGACTCAATCATTCCGCAAATTCCTTTTGTTTCCAATGGCTTCCCAAAGGCTCCACAAAGAATATTTTAAGGAGCAGCATTGGAATTCTCCATGTTGAAAATCAGGCTTATTTCCTCAACTTCACCATTTCCCCCTCCCCTTACCCTCCTTTCCGGCTGCTTTCTCTTCCTCCTCAAAATGTACTTGTTACTCTTACACTACTGTGCTTTGTATTTGTCCCCTTATTTCGATACGCAACTCAATCCTGGACATGTGGAATTTCCAGGGATGGGTGTACAAACAACAAGTACCGTTTTTCCTGGTATGTTCTAATGCACGCCTGTAAATCTGACTGTGTTAAAATGAATACGTATTTCTATGGTTTCCCTGAAAACTCTTTGCACAGACAAAATTTAGGGTATATTTTAAAAAGGTATTTGTCCTAAAATTAAGGAAAATGTCAAATTGCTAGTGTTTTATTTATCACAATATTTTTGCATTTATTTTAAATTCAAACAAGTTTATTGTTGATGATGGCCGGAAGCAAGAAAATATTGTATTTGTTATAAAAAAAATTTCACATGCATTCAAAGCTTTGAAATATGTATGAAGCTTGTTTGGGAAGATGTGGAAGTATTTATATGTAGTCTATAAGTAAATAGGATTGTGGAGTATGATTATAGACGCGAGTGGAGGAAGGGAATCAAGACACAGGTTGAAGTGGCGAGCGGGTTGATGTACACGCCAAGTGAAATAATGTGAGGACGAAGACGGAAAAGAAGGTTGCCCAGGGACGGCTTTAGACCTGGGCGATTGTGAGAGAGGAAAAAAAGGATGCGATTGCTCGCTGCTTGAATGGCAATGGAAATGGGACGAGAATATCCAAATATCCGATTTAAATGTAATGGAACAGAGAAAAGACTTGTACAGTCGACGTCAACGATTACCTCGAATGTCGACGTCCACACACTTACAAATGCATTCCCATAGCTCTCCATGTATCAGTAATAGTGGGGAGAGAGAAGCATCTCGAGTCGTTGGTTACAGCCAAAGAGCACGAGAGTTAGAGAGCATTGAAAATCTAATACAATGGCCACTTGAAAATTCTTTGGATTTCAGTGAAAGCTCAGCCATCCGCATTATCACTGCCGTACTTTGAGTCCATCCATTTTCCTTCCTCTCTCCTTCCAATCTATTTCTTGCTCTCTCTCTCTCTCTCTCTTTTCTCTATCTCTCTCCCTCTCTCTCTCTCTCTCAAAGCTCAGTCAATAGAGAAACAACCAAAAGGCTGAACATTTTATGTAAAATTCATTGCCAACGACCACCAAATCAAAATCACTTGATTCCCTTCCACATTCCTTCCTTTCCCCGTACTTTCCCATGTCCAACAATTAACCCCAACTTGACCTCATTCCCATAATCAACTTCATTCGCATGGCGTACCATCAAATTCTCATTTCCTCCAACTCACCCATCCCTTTGCTCCTTGAAAATATGTAAAACACTCCAATTTTACACTTCCATTTCGACGTATAATTTCCCGATTCAAGTATTCACTTCGGATGTTGACTTTCTCCTGCTGTGTTTTTGCCAGGAAAAGCCCTCCCGGAGAAATGCTTTCACCAACTTCAATTTTCCAAATTTTTTATCCAAATGCTCCCTCAGAAAATATCCCACAACAAGTGATTTGCTAACAAACATTTGCAAACTATGTATCTTTCTCTCAAGAAATCCCAAGCGATTCCTCAAAATTAGATTTAAAAAAATTAGATTCCCCAAAAAGGTTTTTCACAATCAATTATTTAAAATGTACCAATTTCGACACAGAAAATGCCCTTCAAAAAATGATTTTTTAAATGAACTTTCCCAGATATAACTACACAAATAATCTTGCAATAAAATTCCGGTCCCCCGACACGTCCCTTTGCATTTGAATTTCATTGGAATTTTCTTATTTCCTTGAAAATAATTTCCTAAAAATTGTCTCATAAAGTATTCTTCAAAGAGTTGCGTTTTTTATGAAATACGATTTCCGCTGAATATAAAAACAGCAAAACTTTCAATAAAAATGGTTTCTCTAAAGTTCTTCATAAAATATAATTTCTCCAGAACATTGGGGAAACACATGCAAAGTAATTTTTGTAGAAAATATTTTAATATTCTACATTTTTGACTCTCATACCTATTCCAAATAGAAGCTATATATGTCAAAATTTTCTCTACTCAGTCGAATGCAAATACATTCATAAATGAACAGTTCATATTTCTCAATATTAGAAACACTCTTCTACTCTACTAAACTCTAAAGAGAGAACTCTTCTACTCTCGTCTGGAAATTCTACGACCTACATGTCCGCGAAGAGAATACAAACTAAGGTTGAGGGAAATTCCGAGAATCATATATACAACATATCCTTTAGGATCCAGTCGCCCCCAAATCAAAATAACAATAAAAGGAAACAAATACGTTCCCTTGTTCGTTTTTAGGAATTGGAAACAACTTCTGGGAATCCTCAGCATATAACATTAAAAATAGTGAAAGTTTGGAGGAGGAAGACTACTCCTGAAAAGAATTAAGGAGGAAATGCATGTAAAGAGAGGAGGCGAGTTAAGTGTATGAGTAATGAAGATGTGCAAGGAATAAATTTCCTGGTTGGAATAATGTGGAGAAAGTAAAGTCTAAGATGAAATCCCGGGCGGAGAGAGAAAGGGAGAGAGAGAGAGAGAGAGAAATGAAAATGGTTTTTCCTCGTCGTCAAGGCATGGCTTTGTTGGTCTTTGAATAATTGTTGAGTTGAATTAATTTGAATTGGTCGCCGTTTGGCGGTTTCACACGCTCCGTTTAGCGCAAAAAGGCTCTCTTGCTTACTCCAAGCTTCATCCTTCCCTCACTTTCGAAGGGCTACAACATTATAGCGAATGGGAGGAGGCAAGTGGAGGATACGGCTTTGACTTGGAACGACACTAAATCTAAATAATGTTGCTGGTCGGGGAGAGAGAGAGAAAGCACGAGAGAAAGAGAGAGGAGTGAGAGAGAGAGAGAGAGAGAAAGTGACTGCGTCAGCATGTCATTTATGAATTACATGTAAAAGCTTACTTGATTTCCATAAAATACTCGGGAAACGTCGTCATGCAAACAAAATGCAGCCTTCAACCTCCCATCACGAGGATGTTGACTGGTGTGAGTGAGAAAGAGAGAGAGAGAGAGAGAGAAAAGGAGAAAGGAGTGGAAAGTGAGGAAAAAATTGTCATTCCTCACACAATTCCCAAGTAACTATAAGACGAGCAGTCAATTCATAATCAAATCAACTCCCGTTACAATAAATCTTTTCAAAATATTCCCAACTCAAATGTCGCAAACATTTCCTGCATCAACTTTCCCCCTTATCAACATTTCTCTCCTCATTTTAAAAACCACCAAAACTCACTTTTCTAACTTCTTTTTCCTCTCTGTATTTCTCTTCCTACTCTTTCCCCCAATTTTCTCCTCTGAGGTTTCTCCTACAGGGTGCCAGGAAAATTTCTTTCACTTTCATATCTACCGAAATTTTTTACTACAACTGCTTTCTCCTAGAACGTACAAGTCCAACAATCATTTTCTATAAAATTTGCTCCTTTTATACAAAAAAGGAATAAATGTGTACTAAATATTTTTTTAAAATTCCAAGGTTATTTAAAAATAAATGATAATGTGGAGTGACGAATAAAAGCTTTACATTTGAGTGTTGTTAAAAGCAAAATTCTTTCAATCTTTAAAAAAAAATTAGGCCAGAAATAACAACATTCTAGAATGCAATTTGGATTGTTATTTGTAGCATCTTAAAGTTTCACCTGAGGATGTATGTATGTTTGATGTGACGATGGAAAGAATTCTGGAACCATGTACATTTCCTTCACGACTTTCTCCCACTTTCCCTGACTTTTTGGAAGTTGGTTCTGTTTTCCCGATTTTATTTTCCCACAACTTCCTCTTCCCTGACGCCCCTGTCTCTTCTCCTTTTCAAGAAGAATTTTTCCCTTGCGTGTTACTCCTATGAAAATTGTATAGGGTGGGTGAGGAAAGAATGGAAAACGCCATTTCACCACCGCTCAGGATGAAGTTACAAAGTAAGTAAATGAAAATAGAGCTCCAAGGTTTGTGTTTGTATCAGTGGAGTGAATTTTAAACAAAGTTGTTTGTTTTTGATGAGTCGGGAGCCTTTCCTCATATACTTTCCCCACTGCTGTCACCCACCATACATATCCCACACGGATGCATGTAGGGACTCAAGGAAGGGAAAAGAAATACTTTGGCATGATTTGATTTGACGATCAAGTTTGTTGGTTTTCTTCCGTAAATGGAATGCAGAGTGAAAAGAGTAAACAGGAGGAAACGTCAGAGTCAATAATGTGCATTCACTGGGCTCAAACACATTCTCACATGGATGTATGTTTGTACATACAGGCTCCGTTGAAGAAAAAAAACTGATCAGTTTGTTGAGGGTAAATTCCTATTCCTTATACATACACTACTTTTGTAGGTTGTATGTGGGAGAGACAGGAGTACGAGAGTCTATTATGGGGTTGGAGGGAAAAGGACAAGTTGAGTCCTCGCTGGAGGAAGGCACGTATGAGGCGGACTGAATTTTGACGTGCTTTTGATGTGGAAAACTTTGTTAGCTATGCATAGACGCACAACCATGAATTGAATTTCAAAATCGTTTTATTACGTCATTAAGCCATTCCAATTTTTTCACTCAGATTCCCCAAATACTGAGCTTTCTACAAGCAGCTTCTCTCATTTCCTCCTTCAATCAGCAATGCTGAAAATTCCAATCTGCTTTTCCATTTACACAAGATATTTTATTTTCACCAACTTTCACTTTCCGGTTTCATTCCCTCAATAATATTTTCTTCCCTATACCTTCCATAAAATCCTTTTTTTTAAAGAATATGTCGATTCTATCCAATTAGCTTTCTCTTACTTTCATCTGCTACTGTAGCAGGGACTTTCTAATTTTCTCCTCGTAGGATCCATTTCAGGCTTCCTGGATGTGTGTTAATTGTTCTGCTGCATCCAGTCTCAAAGGATTTATCCTTGCTTCTCCATATGCCCTTAGAATTTCTCTTCAATTAGTTTTTGATATATTTTTATTTAATTTTGCTCCTCTGAATTTCTATCTTCCGTTTATTTTTCCTTGCTCTATATTATTATTTGCTCTGTTGAACTTTACCAGTAATGGGTTTGCCCAGCAGTTTATTTTTTCTTTAATATTTTTCCCTTAATTGGAATTGCATTGTTTGAATACTGAAACAAGTACTTTCTTCGAATTTTTTTTATTTAACTTTGTACAGATTTTACTGGCAACTTTTACTTGTGAAGTGTCCTTACTTTTGTACTTTCACTTGTTTTTCGCCGTCAATAAAATTAGTTTATTTTCTATATTATTTATAGAAACAAAATCTTCTCACAAAATCAATGAAATAAATCTACTCATGCTGAACAGGACTTTGCTAAATGAATCCAATTTAAACAGTATGGATCCTTTGGATTTAATTTGTCAATTATTATTAATTATTTTAATTCCAAGAAAAACATACCCCAAGAGAAATCGACTTAGCTGAGTGAAAGCATCTGTCATTTGAATGATGGTAAAATATTCCGGGCAGGCAAAAGTATCAAGGTAGAGGGTTTTATACGTAACTTTTTCTTCTATGTAAGGTATTGCTGAGAGTATGTATGTATATGTATAGGTACATAATGATAACACTGGAGAGAAGTAAAAGTGATGAGTTGAAGAACGACTGGAGAAAAAAAGGGGAGCCACAGGATGAAAAATGTTGAGGATTTTTCTCATATGAAGACAAGATGCAAGTAATTTCCTTGAGACATAGGACATGCTAGATATACAAGAGGAGACCTATCAATTGTCAAGTTGTCTTCTGTCCCTGGAATCATTTCAATAAATAGAGTTTCAAGTCCTGTAAGTCAAAATGAAGTGGAGTGGATAAAAAAGAGAGGGAGGGAAGGAGAAAGCTCGAGAGAAAGGAATCGTGTCTAAACATAACCAGGACTGAAATGAGGATTCTTTTCTTCTCAACCCCTGGTTCTTTCCTTTGCATTTCTATAACTATGGAATAATATCTTATGAGTTTGTCGATGTAGTAGCTTTTGGGATGTAAAGATGTGCTACGATAGAAAATTATTTCATGTTTACATGTGTGCCTCAGTAGATCTACTTTCTCTCTCTCTCTCTCTTTCTTGTGGTTCTATCTTTGGATATGGCTTGGTCCTAGTGTGTATAGTATCAATTTCTATAAAATCTTGTTTGCTCAAACCCAACGGCCTTCTCTCTCATTCACTCACTCTCATCATGCACACACGGAGACTATCTGCGTGATTGTAGGAATGGAGAGAATAGGGAGAAAGTGGAAGTTGGTCCAACTCTCTCTCTCTCTCTCTCTCTCTCTCTTGGAAAATGAATTCCTCGCAATCTTGTGATTCTAATCTGTAGAAACTGAAAAAGCTTTTAAGCTAAATTACCAATTCTTATTCCAGTCGTAGAGCCAAACACGAATCCGAGGAGCCTGCCTTTTGGAGTTAACGTTTTTATGCCAGCACTTCATTCCACATTTTTTTCAATTCCCAAGCATTTTTTCCCATTTTATGATTTATCCCTTCCCTCCCTGTATTGTGAGGGGGACGTTGGGAGGAAACGAGAGATTGTGTCTGCATGTGTGCCTTCACATTCAAACAAGGAGTAAAGGGAGAAGAAGGGCCGTGTGGGAGCAAAAAAAAACCTATTAAAAACGAACCAGATAAAAATACCGTTTTTACCGTCTCAGGCGATCCGATTTTTTCTGACGACTTTTCCCTTCAAATTTATACTCTCCGTAAGTATCCCCCTACTATCTGGTATGTGCCAATGTACGGGAAAAATGACATCCACTGATTTATTTATCAATCCCTACTTATGCTAGTACACACTGCTCCTATACTCTCAGTCATGGGAAATTTGCAAGCATCATATAAAGCTCTGGTCAAGGTTCGACTCCAATTTCCCTCAATCAGGTCAGCAACAAATGAAATGTAATCTAACTCCCGAACAAGAATAAATTTTGGTTAATTTAATTCATGCAAACATTTTAGGGTCAGAAAAGGGTTAGGATTTTAAATGCTGTGATGTGTCCAAATTTAAACGTAATTCAAAACAAGAACTCTTAATTTTAAATTACTTCAAGCGCAGATCAATTTTAAAATTTCAATCCAAATTTTTGTAGACACAGAATTTAGTATTAGATTCTCGATCCATTTTCTCAGTCCTATCATCGTTTGTGTTACCATCTGTGATTATTTCAAAAATCTTAAGTTATCATCAAATATCATTTTAGAAACATTACACAAATTCAATGTTGAGTTTAGCATTCACATAACTATAGAAAATACTCAGAAAAATGCCCGGAACCGTTTGATGCACTACAAAAAATACTTTTAATGTACTCAGCTCCGGAGCAATTACTTTTGAAGTGAAAGTTCTACGTAGTGGTAAGTACCGTACAAATAGTAATCTGATAGTAGTTGCAGTCCATGTATGTACAATAAAGTAATACACATATGTACTCACGAAGGCCGCACTTGAAAAGCGGACTTGGAAAATTTGTAAATTCAGTGTTTGATTTGATTGGATAATGTGAGATTGGATGCGTCAAGTGGAATGTTGTTGAGGTTGAAGAACGGCGGGTTGATTACGTTTCCAAGCTGATTTCAACAGTAATCAAGGACGAATCACAGGAGAAATCAAAATCCTTTCCAATCGTCTCATTTCCTCTTGTTCGTGTGACTGGCGATTAGAGCCAGTGAGAGAGAGAGAGAGAGAGAGAGAGAGAGAGAGAGAGAGAGAGAGGGAGAGAGAGCGAGTAAGTGAGGGAAGGGAGAGCTAAAGAGAGATAGAAATTGAGAGAGAGAGAGAGTAAAAGTAGCAAGTCAACGCAGAGCAAATGACCATCAACATAATCTAATTTCATTTCAATTTGAAAATCCCCGAGTGGAAAAGTGCCCTTCATTTAATTCTCGACGAGCATTTGGAGTATCTCCACCCCTTCAACCATTCATTTCTACATATATAACTCAACTCACGGGCTACATTAGCTCACTTGATAGAATTCCACTCCCATAACAGCCTCAAATCCTACAATGTATACAAGGTTCAAAAAATAGTTTCTCCTGTGGAACTCATCCAAGCACAATTGTACTTTCTCTTAGTCGTCAAATCCTCAGTATAGCAATATAAATATTAATAGAACACTATTTTTAAGATTTCCCATTTCCTTTATTTGTTTTCCCATTTAATACAAAATTTCCCTTGAAAATAAATTTTCATCATTTGACTTCCGATATGTCGTCAGGGAAAATTCTCACAATTAAATTATTAAAATTCCTATGAAATTTATTTCTTATTCCTTGCTATAATTTGTAATGATTTTTTAAAAGGAGGTGCAAATTATATGGTGCAGGTCCTTGACTGTGCTTTGTATTAAATATTGGGCAAGGGGTAAGTTATTTCGTGGGATCCTCTCCCAACTGGGATTTTTGTAATGGAAGGGAAGCCAAGGTTGAGAATATCTGGGAATGGGATTTGAAGTGCGTTTTAACGCTTGCTCAAGTTTAAAGGAAAAGTGGGGTTTATAGTGGGCCAGATATGGAGGGACGTAATGGGACAGGAAAGTTGTACCTTCAAGCCATATATGAAGAGTATAAATTGGAACAATTTGCCAACTCATGTGAGCACACACTCAAATAACTCCCAGCCCAGCCACACTGCTTCATGTACAACTGAATTTGTCCTTTAATTATATTTTTGGGTAACGAGAAACATATACTTTTTTGTACATTCACATTTGGAAATACTCCTTGCGTTTCCTATATATATATCTATAGATATGTACTTGTCTCAAAATACCAGTCACTTTATTTCCCACGGACTCTCTCCCTCTCCCTCTGCCTGTCTGTCATGCCAAGGGAAAAGTATATAGTCGAGTACATATGGCAAATGAGGAGAAGGAAACCACATCAAATTCAAAATTATGGCCAAATTCAGAAAACCGTTCACTTGAGTACAAATCTATCTATTATGTATTTATTTTGATGGGATTGAATCCGTATAGAAGTCGATACAGACAGACTATTTCATATTGATTCAATTAAGAACTAGTGAAAGGGAGGGTTTCATGTGAGTGGATCTTCCATGGAACTTTTGGAGCTCGGGTCATTCAATAATTTTTCTAGGTCTGGAATTGAAATCTCGAATAATGGCTTGGGGTTTTGGAAGGAATACAAATTAAATTTAAACTTAATTACAGGTTTTAATTTTGAAAGCAAGCAAGAATCTAGTTGGGTTTGAACTTGTGACAGAATCAAATCCTGTTTCACAAGTTTTAACGATTTTGATTTACAGTCAACTTTCTGAATAGAACTTCCTCTAATTTGAATCCTCTCTTTTGGAAATAGATTTTTAAAATATTAATTTACCGATTTAATTAAAAATTAATGAAATTCCTGAGTTTATTATCCTGAGCTTGTTTTTGGATATCTCAGATTAGAGCAAACATTTTCCCTCCAAGATTTTTGCAGCAATTCAATAAAATTGACTCAGGCTTGAGACTTGTCAATTTATACTTGAACTTGACCGGAGCTCGGGACCTGTAACTGCATGTTCTGAAATTGCTGAAGTATTTTCTATTCCCGATCTTCCAACCCTGTGTAATTATACATAAACAAGAATAATAATTGATAAGAGAACGAATTTCTGGATATATACTACGTGAAGAAAAATACAATCATGTCAAGGGTTGACTTACATCTTATATCCCCCTCCAACTCACATTTAAAAATCATAAAAATGTTTTTAAAGAAATGCTTAGATTATAGCAAATTAAATGTAGAATTTTTATCTTTTTTATTTCCTGAACCTACCTCAAAAATAACAAGAGGAGGATTGGGTGATGTGGATGAGAAAATAATGTTTAATGGCCAGAAATATTGACTAAGATCTATGAAACCGATTTTAGAACAACTTAACACAAAACTTTCTCTATAAAATCCTGGAGTGACCATTTGAAGAGATTTGAATGCAACTATGTATGCATAGCTTCATAATACACTCTCTATGCTATACATAGAAGGAGGGGTAAATGATATGACTGACCTCGTACCAGCATTCTATATGTACATAGATGACCTACATACTACGTACACAGCATTGTCTCCTCAGAGCAACGGAGTAATAGGCATAATAAGTTGTATCCCATCCCGCTCACGTCTATCTATACCCAACACGGTCGTAACAAAGGAGGGGAAAGTACGGGTAAAATTTGAGAGTCTAGGAGAAAAGATGGTGGGGAAAGGGAGAGGGAAAAAAGAGAAAGCACAAAAGTTTTGCGTGAGTTCTCGTGATTGTATTGTTTGGAGAAAGCATGTATTATTCAAAGTAAGTGTATATCCATCAGCCAAAGGTAAGTATAATTTTATTCCACTGAGGCGTAAGGGCTAAGCATTGAAACACGGAAAGTCTCGAGCTTTCCCCTCCCATTTAAAACCATACGAGTACATATGTATGGCCTAGGAAAGAAAGTATCCCATATATGAATTCCTTCAAATCGATTCCTATACATACATACACACACACACACATACACACATTGTATTCCCAACAACTTGCACATTTCAGTCAAAAGGTGAAAGTCACTTGTTTTTAACGAGACTCCTTTCAATTTACTCCCACTCATCCAAAAGCCCAGGCAAGGAATCAACTTATAACTTCATCCGTACAACCGCCTTCCATTTAGACTCATCTTATATCCTACAATAGCTTTCACTAGTAATTTTTGTCTGGGGCGATGGGGGTGGGGAGACTGTAACTGTATATGAGACTCTGTATTCGCTTACTATTTTGTGAAACGCACAATTCAAAAGTGGCAAGACGTGGAAAAAACGCACGAGATTTGAAATGTTTTGGGATTCCAATAGCAAGTGAAAGTTATAAAGGTTTTTGAAGGAGACTTCGTCCTCCTTCCCCAGATTTCAGGGGAAAGTTGCAGTAAAATCGTTAAAGGTTTCAAATGTATATTTTCCAGTTGCGCTTTGCATATGGGAGGAAATGCGCTCTAGCCCTGTTTGTTTTAAGATCAAAACCATAAGATGCATAATTCCTGAAGGCTGAATACCCCAAATGAAAATAACCCAAAAATTAGTTTTAAGATTCTGAGCCCTTCGCATTGTAGAAACGTTTATTGACTGTTTTCTCCGTGTCGTGAGTTTGTTTCCCATAGTAGGGTGGGAAATGTTTTTAGGAATCTTGTACAGGCATTCGCATATGTATGTATGTGAGTAGGAGTCAGATTGAGATTCTTTATTAAAATGTGTGGCGGGTGAGTGTGGTTGTGGGGAGTGGTGAGTATTTTTTTGGGTGAGGGAAAAGTGCCGACAGGAGAAGTGAAGTTGCTCGGAGACTAATGTTTCCGATTTTCTTCATTTCCCTCTTAAATGTAGTCACATATTAGATTTCTGATTCTTTACGACCTTTCATAACAGGCCGTGGACTAATGTTCCCAACTTGCTCATGTGTTGATGTGACTCTTAAAAATTGATTAAAATTCAACCAGGAGGAATTTCCTGTGAAACCACCAACAGCAGGGATCGCCGTCAGACTTTCGTCCTGTTTTTTTTCCTCTCCCTTTTTTCCCTTCTCACTGTCGTCATTTCTCCGTCAGCTCATTTTCTAGATTTGTTGTTTGCGGATATAGGGAAAGTATTCTGTTACGGGGGTCTCTTCATTTCCTAGCTCTCTTACACATTGCTAATAGACACATATATGGAACGGGGGAAATTTATATATAGGAAAAGAATAGGGCTAGGTCTATACATGCACATGCAATCAGAGCGAAATGAAATCAAGACACATCTCTTTTCCCTTCTCAATTTCTCGCTCCGTTCCTTCAGTCTCTACTTTCTCTCTTGCTTTCTCCTACTTTCTCCTACTTTCCCCAACTTACTTTCTCTCTATTTGTATTCTTCTATTGTGTCTCCAAGCAAAATGCACAAGTCAGGGGCTTAATCCTTGTCGTTTTTATTTCCCCAAAAAGCTTTAGCAAATAAAAAGTTTCCATGCTTTCACCCAACCCTATAGGACAGTTAATGGTAAGAGGATTAGAGGCACTCGCAAAATTCAAACCTTTTATCGTAATTGCAACCCCAGTGTGTAGTAACAGAGGCATTCAAATTATTCAAATCATGGCATTACCTTTCTCCGTCTCTTAACTTCCTTAATCCCACAACCAGCCAGCTTTCCCCGTCCCCTCCATTCCTCAAGCCCAAAAGTGTTCTTACATAC
This sequence comes from Allacma fusca, assembly GCA_947179485.1. NCBI lineage: Eukaryota > Metazoa > Arthropoda > Collembola > Symphypleona > Sminthuridae > Allacma > Allacma fusca. The sequence continues at coordinate 31,344,428 of OX359247.1, read as the reverse complement.
TTTTTTTTCTCTCTCTCTCTGTCTCTGTCTTACAGGTAAACAAATACCAGTCGTGGATGGGATGTGCATTTTATGTAATTATTGGTAAAATACAAGAATCATACAAGGACAAACCTTTCCGGTTTTTACCGGGACA